>JAOXXN010000265.1:10593801-10623162 GCA_026770055.1 Myrmophylax atrothorax
AAACTAACAATAAACTAAAAACAGTAACCAACACCAACAGTACTTCCCTAGCTGACAGAAGTGTGGAGTTTCCTAGAATTATTATATATGCATACATCATTAATCAACTTGTAAAATATTATGCTAGAACTGAAAGTATTTAGAGCAGGACAGGCAACACTATGAATAAATGCAAAGTCTTTAAAGGCTTGAAAATAAGCAAAAGCTAAGTCAAAAATGACTTTTAGCCTCAGTTATGCAGTAGCTAGAGAAATAGTAAGGAAGATTTAAATCAGGTTTCTGGAAGACTGTAGATTTTCACTGTCAAGTATTCTATTCCAATGTATTTCCATTGGGGTTCATCATAAAAACTCTTCTCCCATTGCAAAACTTTTAGAGAAGTTAGAAGATTTCCACTGGAGCAAGGACACAGAGCCCAGAGCCAAGCCCCAAATGAGTAACACATCCTGAATAAATCATCTGCTTGGATGTTGCCCTCGTTTCCAGTGAAACTAATAGCAGTATTTTCTGAACTTCCACTGCTGGATTGAAGTATAGAACCATATTTTATCAATCAGGCTGAGTTCTGCCATTCAAAAGGATGTTTACTGAAAGCACAGTTCCAGACTTCCAATGACCTGAGTGTAGGCAAATGGTCTAACCACAGGGAGTCCTGCCCTAAAGCAGAGAACATAATTTCTGAGGTTAATTTTGAAATCATGCATTTATAACCTGTATTTAAAACTCAAAAAATGGTATGTCAAAGCTTAAAATATGTGAAAAACTTCTGTAAACAAATACTAATGGGACAGTCTAATGTGCTTATCTAAAGAGCTCCCAAATATGTCTTAGGAAACAGGACAGATGTCACTGTGAAACTTCCTTGCACTGAGGTTTCATAAGGTTTTCTTTAAGCAACATTACAAGGAGTCAATATACTCCATACTGGGCTTTTCCTTCCTCACTTCCCAGCCCCACTCTGCCATCCCACTGTGCTGACAAAGCTGTTTGCACTACCATGAAAAAAATTACTTGAAGAAACTGAACTGCATGGTTCCCTGGGACAAAAAAGGTTGTTTTTCAACTGGCCAGGTTCCTCATATGGTTTGTATGGCTCCACACATACAAACAACTGTGCCTCTGCAACTGAAGAGGTGACAAAGGACCAAGGGCTATTTACAGCATTCTCTGTCACAGTCACTCTGTGCTTTTTATCCTTTGAAGATACTGTACATGCCAAGTAGTCATTGTGTAGGCTTAACATCTATACATACACACACTAACTCGCATTAAATGGCTTAATACAAATCTTTAAAGTAAGTTCCACACAGCCCTTCTCAACTGAAAAGCCCTTCTCACTCTGAGCCCAGTAGGAGGAAAGGTAAGAAAAAGACCAGATCTTCCAACACTCCTCTTCTTATTGCAGATCAGTATCTTCAATGAATGGAAAACATTCAGAAGTTTACAAGATTACACTGGAAACATACCACAAAGTGATGCATTCAGACCCAAGGGACAGCCATGGTGGCTCTTACTGTGAGCCACAGTTTATCAAAGCTAGACTAATCTACACAGGAACTCTCCTTTTGCAATATTTTTAAACATTTTTACAACTTCTTAGAGGTTTCAAGTAGACACACCCAGAACATAGTAAGTTTTACTAGTGGTTAAGAGCATATATCACAGATATAACAGACACGACATGTTAGTGTTGCCATATTTAAAATGCAGCATGCACAACAAAACATCAATGTAATAACTTGCAGTATCCCTTTTCTCAATTTCATACTATTTTAAAAGCATATTTTCACTGGTTAACAAATGCCCAGAGCACTGCATTAGCAGATCAATCATTTCCAAAACAGCTCTGAAATCTATCAGGTTTAGGTATTTCTTCCAATCATTACAAAACATATCTTCCAATGTTTATTTAATTTATAAACTAAACACTGTGTTTATTTGAATCCTTCAGAAAAGGTGTGTGATTTGATAACAGTGCCAGAGTTCAATAAGCATTCTCTCCAAATAATAAGCAGCCAATGCAAATGTAAAATGAAAGAGTTGAATTAAAATTGAGAAACTGAGTTGCTTAGTTCATGATAGCCTACATAGAATACTCCTGCACCAGAATACAATTTAACTAAAGATTAATTCTCGGTGTTGCTCTCATGAGATCCCACCTGGAGTACTGTGCTAAGTTCAAGGGACCCCCCACAGGAGAAGGGCATGGGACTGTTGGAACGAGTCCAGAGGAGAGAGAAGGTGATCAGAGGGCTGGAGCACCTCTCCTATGAAGACAGGCTGAGAGCTGGGCTTGTGCAGCCCAAGGAAGAGAAGAGAAGGCTCTGGGGTCACCCTGAAGCATCTTCCAGTACCTAAAGGGGCTACAAGAGAGCTGGAAAGGGACTTTTTACAAGCGCATGTAGTGACAGGACATGGGGTAATGGCTTCAAACTGAAAGAGGGATGGTCTAACTTTAGATATAAGGAAGAAATCATTTACTGTAGGGGTGCTGAGGCACTGGAACAGGTTGTCCAGCATCCCTGGAAATGTTCAAGGCCAGGTGGGACGGGGTTTGAGCAACCTGGTTCAGTGGAAGGTGAATCTGCCCATGACAAGGGGGGTTAGAACTAGATGATCTTTAAGGTCCCTCCCAACCCAAATTATTCAATGATAATTTAGTAATTTTTCAAAATTATTGCATCAGCATTTGCAAAAGAAACAATATATTAGTACATTTTCATATACTGAGATGAGTTTGCCATTAAGAACAAAACCTAGATCAACAGAAGTTTAATCATTACATCCATGTTTACTTATTTAGAAAAGGGATAGTGCATCTCTAACACATATGTAAGCCTTAAATAAATACAAACCCTGATAAAAAGAAAGCAGCATGCCAGATATCTCTGAAGACAGCGCCAATACTGCAAGAGGTGCTTGTACCGTAGCTCTGCACTGTTCCCTCCTGTGTGTTATCTGTGGTACTAGAGCCATCTCCTTCCCTATGTACTTCCAAATGTGCTGCTTTCCTTAATTTCCTTCATCAGAAGAGATTAAAATTGGAAGGTAGCTTTGTAAGTGCAATCTGCTAATGTGTTCAGCAGTTTAAACATGCAAAAAACAAGCAAGGTTTCAAAAGTATTGTGTGCTAAAGCTTTATCATATAAATTTTATAAATTCCATTTAAATAAAACTAAGCTTAACACATTATCATACCACTTAAGAACAAAATACATTTAATTTCATCATCAGAAGCTTAGACTACAAAATTCACTAATGCAGGGTTTCCCACTTTAATGGGACAACTCCCAGTCAGTGGAATGCTTGGAAGACTTAAGTTCTACCCTTCAGAGAGCTTCTCCTTTAATGTATGCTTCCCACCGGTCACTAGCCAGTAATGCACAGTTATAAAACTAAATTTGCAGTAATATAAACATTGTCACTTCACCACTATTCAGAAAGAAACTCTTTCAAGGTAAAAATTCAGATTCAATGCATTCAAATTCAAATAAAACAATGCATAAATTAGCCAATGCATAGAAGTTAAAGACCCCCAATTAAGCACCCATTTTAAAGTTTCAAATAAAAACAGAGCACCAATTGCTCATCTCTTGCAAAACAGAGACTGTAACCCCCTACATTTTTTCATGCATATTCTTTACAGTAGTTTAACAATCCTAAATTATAGAGTACTTGAACAGAGACTATACCTTCTTCTTTTACCCCCTGTGCTGGGAGGTGGCTTAGGAGTTCGTGTTGAAACAATCTGACAATGCACAGTCCCAAGTAGCAACATTAGCCATATTGGCCCAATGACTTCAGTCAGAGGTATATTATGTGGGCTTTGGGCTGTATAGAACAGCACTACAGCAGCAACTGGAAAAGAAGGGAAAGGAAGTTGAGTTCAATGTTTGAAGTGTCTGAAGTGGCCAACAATTGAATTCTGCATCACCTCTAACAACACAGCACAATCCAACAATTTAAGTGAGACTTGAGACTAGAAACTGTACCGCTGAATGCGTTTTAAACTCCAACTCCCGTCAAGAGACAAAATTGCCCATCTGGATAGACAGTCACACATAAGTGCAACTCTGTGTACATTTCACATGTACTTGTGCATGTATTTTTTTAGCAGTGAGGAAAGATCAGAGACAAAGCATGTAAACTATGAGGTAGTCCAGCTGAAGTGACCAGGACTTCAACTAGCACTTGTGGCTGAAAAAGGAGCAGCTTCCAATTCCATCGCTGTCATTTTGTAACTATAACCACTCTTCATATACAGCCAACAGGCAGGCAGCTATTCTTGCTCCTGTACCCAAAGCCACCACTGAGAATCATCTTCACAGGCCTCAGGTCAGTCTGAACACATCCACCAGTCATGGGGCAGGCAGGAGAGGCAATCCCTCTTTCTCTCTGCTTATTCCATGTCCTTGTTGCTCTGCCTCTCCAGCTTGGAGTGCTGTGTCTATAACTCAGCTGAGAGAAGCTATCAAGAAAAAAAGAAAAAGAAAAAAAAAAACAACAAAAAACCCCCCACAAAACCAAAAAACACAAACTCCAAGACACAAGTCAGAGACAGAACTGGGAAATAACTATCTGTTCCTAACATCTGCATATCCCATGAGAACTTGGTTTTGTTCTTGTACTACTAAGTGAAAGTCCCGTAACTTAGACCTACTCCTAGCACAAGAAATACACAGTACAGGTTCAACAGCTTTCACCAGTTCTCTACTGAAATTAATTGGAAAAAATGCAGTCACATGCACAGTCAGGTGGCACATTCAAACACCTAAAATAAATCACATGAAGCCACACCTAACACAGCAGCCCCCTGGATGGGATGTTCATCACTAAAAAGGGATATGATGTATTTTTCATGAACTAATCTCTAGCAAGGTAACCAGTATTAGAAACATGAACATCAAAACAATGGAACTATTTGATATTGTGGAAAAACTACTTCTAACTTCTCCTCAGTCTTTTTCCTAACCTAAAGGACAAAAGTCTTGCATAGAACACACAGGGTATCTTTTGTTATTATCTGTAGACAAAGTTTCCACTGTATGAGGTTTCTCAGAAAGACAGTATGCATCAATGAGAAACCCAACTTATTAAACAATAATTAAATATTATAGCAAAAGGCACAGATGTTATCTCTTTCTAAATGAGCTTCTCTGAGTTTCTCACATATGCAATTAGCTTTGTGAGGTAAAAGTGTAAAGTAGCCAACTTTGACTCCTACCATACAATTTGGATGAACATACACCTCTGAGAACAGAGAGCTCCACAGGTCCATGTGAAATCATTTCCAGAAGTAGGTCTATGCAAAATAATTTTAAACTTTACTACTGCTACTTAATATAACACCTCACAAAGCAGAGCTGTCTGGAAGAAATCATGTTTCACAAGACAGAAATCTGTAGATTGCAGATTTCCACTACGATGCTTCACAGAGATTTAGGCAAATACTACCAATCTCCTGACCTTTTCAGTAGGATGGGAGGGATTTCTTTCTGCACAGTGTGTCAATATGCTCTACTTCAGGTTATCCAAGAATTGCTCCTACCAACAGCTAGGTAGGACTGGTCAGAACAGGATTTCTTCACAGCACTTTTAATTATTTCTTTACATATTTACAGTATTTGGATTTACACTCTCCTAAAACACAGTGGTTGCTTTTGTGAAACAGACACAAATGAAATTATATCACATTGAACAAAAAGCTGTCTCAAAGAAAGCAACTGTACATTCTAAAGACCAACCAGTATTTTTAAGAGCATTTGAAGCTTTGAAATATTTGTAATACCAAATTTACAAATGCATACATACACCTTTATGTATCTCACCACTACAATAAAGAACCATTACATCACTATTAAAGGTTCTTGCTTCCTACTTAAGAAGCACAACAGAGATAAACATTGTAATTTCATTCTTCATTTTCCTATTAAAATATAAAAATATTTTTAAAGTGTTGTAGTACTATATACTAGATGGATAAGGAGCCACAAGAAAAAGATTTTACTTCTGCATTAAGTCATTGGCCTGTTCTGTGACCTTGAACAAAAAACATTTGTCTGTAGTTCTCTTATCACACAATGTGCTAATCACTTTATACACTAAGGGAGACCAGTGCAAATAAAACCTGGAGTTTAAATCCAGCCAAGGAAAGAGTTTATTCTATAGACTTACATAAATGCTAGCAAGTATCCTGCTAAACTAATCACTTTTAAAGCAGTAACTCCAAGTAATGCAGTTCATAAACCTATAGAAAATACTTCATAATAAAATAATTTAACTAAACTTTTATAAACAAAATAAAGTCGACTATTTTACTGCAATGTCAGTGAGAATCTGCCATGATGACAGAAAGTCCAAGCTAAAGCACAAAATGCAGATTTCAGGGTAGAAATGTGGCCACCAGAATTTTAAGTGTTTTGTCCTTAAGTTTCCATCATAGATTCTTGATGTTTTGGTGCTGCCTTACCAATCTTGTAAAAAATGAACAACTGATTCAATCCAAGACAACCTTCCAAGTAAAATATAAGCAAAATATACACAGAAGTGCTTGGGCAGGAGGAGGAGAGGGGGGAGTTGTTTTAAATAGTTTCCAGTAGGTAAATCTGTCAATTTAATTTCACTTACGTGTTCTTTGAATTTACTTCAAAAACTATCAAAAACTCTGCAGCTAATTCATCACAGTTTAAATATCAAGTATTTAAAATAGTTGGATTACAGTGTAATATAGAATACTATTAATTATTTTCTGGTATCTGTTAAATCACAACCTCAAATATCAAAAATACTTTGTCACATGACAGACTATATGGATTAGGGAAATGACACATTCCAACCATAACTTTGTAAATCACAGATCCCAAGAAATCTGAGGGGGGGAAACGTTAATTATAAGATAGTTTGGTAATTAGTGCCCTAAAAACTTGCTTGCTCTCAGCATCTGCTTTGTCTTACTATTTTGCTACTTTCAGAGTCTCATGAAGGTTCCACAAATTAAGTGTGGATATACTTTTTTAAATACATTTACAAATAAGAACATAAAAAAATTACTGTAATGGTGTTTTCCTCAGAATAAGACACCTATGAACACAGTAACAAACAAACTGCTTAGGAACCTATCTCAGGAATGGGAATAAAAACTACTCTTGATAGGCCACGTGAATATTTATCAGTATTGCAGGTCTTGAGGCACTGGCACTATGAAAACAATTTCATAGCTGCTAACATCACCACATGAGGTACTGTCCTTTTTTTTCGTATTTCATATCTTGTTTTAACTAAAATTTCCAAATGCTGTAGTGATTCACAACTGAAAGGACAGATGGCAAAATTAAAAAAGTAATATTGTATTTTAATTGATTCCAGTGGATAAAGTATTAGTTGCTTAGTTTCTCAGGGTGCTTAAATAGCTCCCCACTTTCATTAACATTCTGTTCCACTTCTGTTGTACTTACTTCTGAAACACTTACTCTTTTGGTGACTTTCACACTGTTAGAGACTGACTCACTCCAATACATTTTTCACTTGCTAATTTTCCTCATATATTACATACAATTAAGAGAATCGGGAAGTCAAATTGCAAGAACTCAATATTGAATACCCAAAAGCTGTGAACTCCCTTCTGTTTGTTAACAGTTGCCCAAATGCCCTTCTACAATCTAGAAAACATAAAATTAAGATGCACAGTCTCCACATTGCAACAGAAAAAAATAGGAGAAGCAGAGCACAGTGAGCCCCTCATTTGACAGTCACTCAGGAGCACAGCTGAGGTCGGATTAAAGCGTAAGCCAGAAGGTCATTGCCTCTGATGTAACAAAACACACAGAGGACAACTGGAAACTGGTCCCTCAGATCATCCTACCAGGCCACACAAGCTGCACACACCTTGGCAGGCTTGGCCTTGCTTGTTTCTTGATCACAGCTCTTGACCTGCACAAGTACCAGAGAGAGCAAAAACCCAAGACAAGATGCACTGCCCTCAGCCAAAGGTTTCTTCAATACTGCTCAGTCTTGAACTAAATTAGATAGTCCTGAGAACCTAAATTGTACACAGAGGTGACAAACTACTGTGTGCTGAATGCTGAAGAAAGCCTGTGAGGAGATCCTTACATGTTTCATTGTGCCCCCATTACATATGTAAAAGAAACATTAAAAAGAAGACATATGCTTAGGACTGTATCATGTCAATACTTTCAGAACATATTGGAATGACCTTAACAGCATAAAGTGAACCAAGCAGCAATACTGCAGATATGGTTAAGACTAGGCACTCAGCTGAAGCTGATGATGGAATCCAACTCTACCTTGGAGAAGGTAAAGAACAAGCAGCCAGAAAAAAATGACCCGTGATGTCACTTGTAGCCACCACTTGCAGAAGAACGGAAAGAAAACAACTCTCACGATGCCTTTGCGGGTCAAAGATGTCCAAGGACTTTCAGGTTTTGCTTTAGCAAAAGCAGATCCTTAAAAAAAAAGAAATTTATATTTATTTCATTTTTACTGCAAATAAACCCCCTAGGTGTTCAATAGCAGGGTAGTTAGGATAGTTATTTAAAGCAGAAATTATTAAATACAATTATTTGAATAAATCTCATACTTTCATTTCACTATCTCCTCATTCCAAAACTGGCATAAAATTGTTGGTGCCCTCTTGACTGCCCTTATCAGGAATTTCTACAAACAGCTGTACTTTGGAATGTTTCAACAACTAAACATTGCCATTTCTTACTATGTCAAAAGAATTTTAAAATTAATTACAAAGAATTGTTCTGTTTCATAGAGTTATCAGAAACTTGATATAAAGCAGCAAAAAGTCTTACGAAAACTCTACACGCCTATGCAGGCACAGCAAGGCCCTTTCCCAACACAGCAAAGGGATCTGAAATACCAACACCTGTAAATTGCTCCAGGTGTGTCATCTGGGGAAATGGAGTAAGGCTGAGAAGCACTTAGGTGGATCTGACCAAATGAGGGCTCCCCAGGAGCAGGGAAACCCCTTGAATATTTTTGTCTCTCCTACACCACTTTTTATCTCTTTCAAATGTCCTTTCTCTTCCAAATCCCTCCATTTCTTTTTCTTCCTCCACATTCCCAGCTAGAAAACTGTGTAACATTTACATAATGGGGTTGTGACTTAATTTATGCCAAGTTATTGATTGGAAATGGCAACCACTGTACACTGCTACATCATCCCCACCTCAGCTACAACATTAGGGAGCTCTGTGCTGCCAAAGGTAAAACTGCCAGCACTGAAATTACTTTAATGCAACCTACACATCCATGCAGAGCAGTCATTTAAATGCTATTTATGTATCTCACTATACTGAACCATTCTACCTCTGCTTCTTAGTTTCTTTAAAGTTCAAAAGTTTTTGATTCAGTTTCCTTCTCTCACATTCCCATTTTTAAAAAGTTACATTGTCAGGTGATGTGAAAAAAGCTCGTCTGTCTATCCATAGATCAGGTTAAAGGAGATAATGGCAGCAGGGGCAGCCCAAGTAATACCCTTCCAGGGTTTTTCTGGACCCATCACTGGAACCATCAGCTCATCTCAGGTCCATCTCCCCAAGCCCAGAGTAGGGCAGAAGCTGAAAAGCAGGTGGGAATCCAAAGCATGGAATGAACACCATGACCAGGCCCCTCCCAGGGCTGTCCCAGCAGCACCATCAAGCCCAGTGTCCAGGTGTGAAATGCTGACCATGCACCGCTGGGAACAGCTCCCCAAGTCACCTCTCAGAGGAAAAGGAGACACTGCCTGGGCAGGTGGGACTCACTATGGGAGGCAGGGAAAAGGAACTCAGATTGCACACACTTACTGTAGGACTTTAAGAGAAAAGACCAAAGATGGGAGAAAGGAGGGGTTTAGGTGATTTGGAGAGGAACAAGTGTGGGGAAATGGAGGGGTAAGGGGATAAAAAGCACTGGTCATACAAAAATCTACCTGGAGAGGATGCAGGAGGCTGTGCTGGCTGCTGGGCTCCCAGATAAAAATGCTAAATAATGCTTTCCCTACCCTACATGAGGCATATTATCATCTAACCTTCTGTTGGTGTTTTGTTATTTAAAACAGGCAAGAAACAGTCATGGCCTGCACAATTTTAAGTCTCCAGAAACTTCAACATAACCTTTCCTCTAGATGATAGAAGATTGGGAAGAGGTTTGAATGCAAGGCAATAGATTTCTGAACTAATAACTTGAAAACATTTATCCATGACAATACACGTTTCTTTTTCTTTTCCAAATCTAAATCTGTACAACAAAACTTAAATAAAATTCTTAAGCATTCAGTTTAAATGTAGACATCATTATTTAAGAATATTTTCTATCCATCCACTTTAGAGAGGGGTTATATAGGGTTGGTTGTGTTTGGGTTTGTTTGGGGTTATTGTAAACATACTAATACACTCTTGTTATAAAACCTGAAATGGCTGTTATTTTTATACTGAGAAATTCAGCTTTTTCTAGCTCAGACCTACCTCTTACAAGATCAACATCTATGAGGTCTGGTTTCACATGCCCTGTTTTCTTTGGTTTGTTTCTCAAACCCTGCAATAGACAAACACTATCAAAACAGTTTCATGCAGATGACAGACATTATGAAAGACAAAAATAGCTATGTGGTCAGTAATTGCATTTAACCTATACTACTACTGAAAGTTCAGACAAAATTAAACACTCCAAGGAACAATGCACAATAGATGCCTTTTACACACTTCACAATCTAAACCAAACCCAACCAATTACTGACCCATGAGGCAACTTTTCAAACACAGCTATGCACTGAGCACTCAGCTCCCATGGCTTGGCATTATGCAGACAACGTATGCACACACTTGCAAGAATTAGTAATACATGTCCATTAGGTTTTCAGAACTTTTGCAACAAATCACACTCCTGAATCTCTTTTCTCCTTAGATGTCTAATTAAACTTCTCAAAATGCTTACATTGCAACTCCTTAATTCCAAACCCAGATAGCAAATCACGCTGCAATGCGGGAGCCACTAATCAACAAGCTCTCAGAAATCCAAATTCTAGAAAAGTATGGATTTTTTCCTTAATTGTGAATATAGATTAGCCAATTAAAAGAAAGGGAGGAAACTCTCACACAACAGAGAAGCAGCAGGAAGAAAAGCAAGCTTATTTTGTATTTTGGAAACAGCATCAATGGAAAGCCAAACTCGCTTGCAAAGCTTTTGGGTTTGCTTTCAAAGCTAAAATGTGATGCTCTACTCTTAAGTCTCAGAGGCAGCTGTGAGTTTATTCTGCTCCCTTTAGATTAGACTCTTGGTCATGTTAGCTAATAAGGAAACCACAGAGTACAATTCACACAGAGTAAAATAAAATATTTCAAAATATATTTAGGGAACAAATGGAAACGTTTTGAGAGTCATTTAACTCATTTCATTCAAAAAGCAGTTAAATTCACTGGAGAACTGTACATTTCTACCATTGCCATACTTCATCCATGTGTTAAAACACTAATTACTTAACTGTGAACACAAAATATAGATGAAAGCATAAAACTGTAATCATTATCAGTGACAGAGCAGTGAAATTGGTAATGTTCATCTTTATATGAACAATATCAAGCAAACTGTTCAATTCAGTACATCTCAAAATATTCCTCACATCTAAATTCAACTGGATTTATTTTTCAGGCTGAAATAAAGACAAAATTAAAAAACCACTGTTTATAATGATCTAGATATGTAGCCATTACCTGATGTGTCTATTAGAAAAATGAGAGTTTGCTTGAAACAAAACAAAATTAATACAGAGAACTGAAATATGCAAAGGACAAAATGCACTCAGAATGACAAATACAGAAAACCAGTTGTATTGTAGACTTTGGCACTGCAAAGACCTTAATATGCAAGATTTTTAGAAAACAGCCACTCCCAAACTGCAGTAATTTTATGCAGAATAAGAAAAGAAGCCCATAATTAGAATTGAAAACTATAATTCTAGAATCAGCTACAGATTCTTGTGAAATCTTGCATAAGTGAGCCACTCCATTTCATAAAAACATCTGAAACTTAAAAAAGAAAATGCTGAATGATAGAATAATTTTCAGAAGTGTTAGTGCTTATGGGCTGCAAGATCTTTCAAGAAAGTCTAAATAAAGATGTGCTCCTTACAAGAAATAATCCCCTGCAAAAATATGCACAATCCTCAGACAAAATCACCATTGTGGCTAAAGTTATATTTCCATTTTAAAGAAAGAATTCTGGAAAAATAAGTCAAGAGTATAACTTGATGCAACTTTCATAGGAAAAGAAAAAGTGACTCATTCTTTAAAAATTTCATTGGTCGAACTGCAAATGCTTTCAGCGTCCACAGACTACACTGAGTTCTTGTACTTTTTGCCCCATACAGTGAAAGAATTCCAATTATTCAGATGCAATTTCTCCACTCTCTTAATGCATCACAAGTATCTGTAATATACATAGAAAAGAGTAGTGTTTCAAATTAAGGTTATTTTTAAAAAGTATTCATAGTGTTTCATAATGCTCAGGCCCAGTTGGTTGGTTCATGTAATTTCTATTCAGCACCAAACACATTTCAGCTAAGTAATAAGAAAAAAGTGTAAATAAAAATGCTTAAAAGTAGTGGCTATTATTGTAAAGGTTCTTTTACACAAATTTTAGAATTAGTCTTAACAGATTCCCCTATTGCCTGAACTCAATCACCACAAACTCCCACAGACACCATCAGCAGTAACCATTTGTTAGCTACTGGACTCCAGAGCCAAAGGCTGCATTTTGAATCAGCACAGGGCACCATGTGCAGTAAGGATTTGAAGAACGTGCTATTACACAGCAGCTACAAGAAGGGTCTTGGCTGGGACAGGCTCACCTGGCCATGGGAAGGCCTGTGGGGCACCCCGGGCTCAGCCACAGGGCTGAACCACCATGGGGGCTGACAGTGTGTGTATTTCTGTACAGAAAGCAAGGAACTGCAGCTCAGGTCAGTAACAGTTTCCACAGGAGACAAGCAAGTCCCTCCACACATTTTATTTAGCTGCTTAAGTACTGGGGAGGGGAAAGGCCCAACTCCAGGGAAACTGAAGCAATGGGCATTTTACTGATGTTATGCATTAGCAACACCTTGAAATCTGTGCAGCAACACCATACACTTCTTGCATGCAGTGTTGGAGGGGGGGAAAAGGGTTAATTGCAAGAAAAGGTTAACTAAGTTAACACCATGGAATATGACATAATGTGCAGCCCATAAAACTAACACATATAGCATTGATTTCTTTTTCTCCAAAGCAATTTACCCATGTGGCAGACACTGATGGCACTGTTAGTTAAACCAGAATGCACAGAACACTGTTAAACTGCTTGTTCAGAGAAACAAAGCCTGAAGTACTTACCAGTCTAATAAACTGTACAAAACAATGACAGCATCATAAAGGAGGAAAAGTAAACTGCAGGTATAAGGTAACTAACTGAAAGCAAAGAGAGCTCAGATAACTGACATTAGAATTCATCACAAAGAAAAGTGAAAGACAGAGGTAATAAAACAACTAAGCCCTGGCTTAAGATAAGTGAAAAGAAAAAAAACCATACTGATACACAAAACTATGTATCACACTAAATGCTGCAGTTATTAATTATGTAAAATAAATAGAGCACAGTAGGCTGGTTACATTTGGTTACACTCCAGAAGTCTAGTTTTACTTTACCACTATTAAATACCACCACATACAATGTAAATTACATCAGAGTACACAGCCAGCAAAAGAAATACATGTTGAAATGCTGGTTTATTACCTTTATTTCTCTTTGCTCTACTGACTTTTCCCATATTTGTTGATCATATGCTCCAATCTAAAAAGAACGCAGAAAAAAAATAATAACATCATTAGGATTCAAACACATGGATCAAACAAATTCAGTCAACTTTCAATAAGAGAAGCATGAAGCCAGCAGGTTATGGGACGGACCTGTTTACAAAGAAACCTTTATCTTCTCCATTCCATCTTGGCTGGACAGGATCTAGCTGATCTGCAGAGGAGTTGTGATGGAGGGGAGAGGTGAGACAAACAGCCTCAGCTCATCCCAGGAGTTGTGCAAGTCAGAGGACTGGGAAGATCACACTCCCTCCCACCTCAGGTCAGGATTCCAGTCCATACCAACAGTGAGCAGAGCTGTGGCAGCAACACTGACCTGGTTTTTCAATTACCTTTAGAAAAATACTATGCACATGTAGTTGAACCCACACCCTTAATTAATTTATTATTTTAAAACCATCTCCATCTATAACTCTCATCTCATTTCACTCACTTGTACAGCTACATGGTCTTTAGTGTTATTATCTCTTCAGAGCACACAGCAACAAATCTATGGTCAAGCTGGTAATCAACTAGATTATAGGTCAGGGGAAACTGAAAGAGTATCAGGAAACTGTCCTTTTCCCATCAAAGCACTGATGAAAATGTGTTTCTGGTAGCCCTATTCCCAAATTTTTTCACTCTTATTTAGCTGCTAGTTTATTTATTCATGAAACTTATCTAAACTTCGTTTTATTAAAAGTGAGCTGGTTTTTAGTCACAAAACTGAAATAAAAAGGAAGTATATTTTCCCAGGCTCCAACCTCACCACAGTGTTGTAGAAAACCCTGTGTTTGTAAGAGCAGAACCATAGATTGTTGAGCTTTAATCCCAGGCAGCACAAGGAGGCACCACACAGCTGCTCACACAGCCCCAGAGCACCTACTATGAAGAAAACTAATTCTATCCCAGCCAAAACCAGCACACAGACCTGAGCACTGAGACCAGTTTTGATGGGTTCTGTTCTTTTAAATAACCACCAATACAGAGAGCTATAGTTAATTGAAGAAATCCTGGGCAATCGCTGATCCAAGAGAGCCACTCTATGACTGCCAAGAAGGTCAACCTTAAACTTCAGGAAATTCCCAAGTAACACAGTGACAAGGATAAGTCAATATCTGAGACAATTAAGCCGAGTTCCCTGAGAGGTTATCAAAGACCATCAGATTGCTTTGAACTCTGCACAAATAGCATCTCTAGGTAGTAGTCGGTAATGATCTCTTTTACTCTGGCAATTTTAAAGCCTTGTATTCCCAGCAGTTCTACCCAGACATACAAATCACATGCACAAATGTGTGCACACACTGCTGGAATGTGGGGTTTGATAGAGATCACAAACTGAACCAGTAAGTGCAAGATCACTTTTAGGTCATGAGGGAGGGAGACAGTTCCTGAGACTCAAAGATCCTTTACCAACCTGCAGAGCTGATACCAGCAGCTCAGTGAGACACCCGGCAGAGGGGCCAGAGCAACCACAACTCCCCTCATTTGGGCCAACCTGCTTAAACCCAGTGTTACTGCAAGGGTTTGACTCCGAGTTCACAACTGCAACACACAAAAGATCTGAGCACAAGAGTACACACCTTGCACCAGAAAACATTGTTCCAATTGCACTTTCATCATTTCAGCCTTCGATGTTGATTTAGATGTTACAAAGGAAAAAAAAAGTCATTCTTGGTTAAAAAGGATCTTTCAACCAAGGACCCAACATAAATGCAAAAACATATCCAGCGAAGCCAGCAGGCAAAACACACCCAGAAACACAGAAATATAAAGGCATCTAAACCAAGCAGTGGGAAATAATAATAATAAAATTCTAATTTAGAGTGGCAAAGCTCAAAGCACATCTAAAACTCAAAGTGAGAACAGTTAACTGAATTACCTATTCTCATATTTAAATATTTTTGCCCATTCATAAGAGCTAAACAATTTCTACAGTTTGCTCCTTTAAAACTTTTGGGGGGAAAAAAGTTGCTATTTGGTAATAATAAATATTTTACACCTCATTTGGGGGAAAAAAGAGAGGCAGTGGAAAATAACGAGGCAGTCAGGCACTGCACTGGGCAGAATTAAGCACTTGCTACAATTAAAGTAATTAAATCAAAGGAAGTTCAAGACATAATTTCTCCTGGATAGCAGCCAGCAATTAAAAAGTCAATATATTGAATAACCATTCCACCCTGGCATTTATATTTAATTGTTCTGGCTTTTTCTCTAAATACATTTCAAACTAATTTTCAAGCCTTCCTGGTTTCCATTAAATTTGGTAAGAAGAGCCCCAAGTGAAATTTTTGTTCTGCATAATACTGTGTCCTCCCTACTTAAAAAAAAAAATCTTTCTACAAGGACAGAGAAGGGGATGCAAGTGTGTGTCCCTCTCTATTATGCAAGAACCAAATGTGGAAGGAAGCCTTTGTGCCAACAAAGCTGCAAAGCAAACTCTATTCCTAATTCCATTCATAGCTGAAACTGGTGTAGAGTGGAAAGCCTTTAAAACAGCGTTCTTCTTTTAGACAAATAACAGACCTTTTGTGGGAGGGATTCTGGGAAACGCTGGTCCCAGAAGTCATCTAAGGCAAGGGTGTTGACTGCTTTAAGATCTAACTTAGTTTATATTTTCCTACAAGTATTTCTTTTCCCTCCCTAGGTGGTAGCACAGCTTCCATCCCCACATAAAGACAAGAAGTGGGGGTTTTGCCACTCACATTTTTCTTGATTCCAAGTTGCCCCATAAACCAATTCTTCCAGCAGCAAGTAAAATAAAAGAGCCAAAACTCCTTTAGAGGACACGAAGTTTTACAACTGTTTTATTGGAGGAGAGGATGACCTCTGATCAGCCTCAGTTATTAAAATCTGAGCGCTGGACTATTAAGTGAAGGCACTCTGCTGCAAACTGAGAGGAGTTGAGAGTTACAGACAGTGAGTACCATTACAGTCTCTCACAATGTTGGTTTTTGGTTTTTTTTTTTGTTTGGGTTTTCTTTTTCAATCTACCTAATATCACCTCTTTGTGTTTTAACACAGTTTTTAAAGCACTTTCGGGAGCAGGCATTCGTGCCACTCGGCACATCCGCTGCAGATCTGATACTCCATTTCCCTTCTCGCCATCTGCAAAGCCATCCCTCTATAATTCTCTTTCAAGAAAACACATGAGAACAAAGCCATCATTATAAAGCAGCACCCTGGATACTGGCATACTTCATTTCCCACATTCAGCAAAAATAGGTAGAACCAGAGTTACTGAAACAAGGCAAGTAAAAAATGCCAGCAATAACTTTTTTTTTTGCCTCTCCTTTGTGTCAGGAAACCACATTTAGAGTTTGTGAAATGTGTTTTGCAGAATTTATTGAAAAGTGTTTTTCACTTACATCAAAGTAAATTGTAACATATAATGATTACCAGAAGTGTCAGACACCTGTATGAATTCAATCAAGAACATAATTTGTGAATGAATTGAAGAATGTAAGTTCATAATAGCAAATCTTCCCAGTTTTAAGGTATTGAGAGCAGCAATCCATTCCATCTTGCAAGAGTATTTGCATTTGAATTCTGTTTCACATTAAATCCAATGTGAATCTAACTCAAATGTAGGCTTTAGCTTTTGGCTATTCATGCAATTCTTTACAATTGTACATACCCGCAGGACACTGAAAAGAGGTCTGGCACCTAACAGTGCCAAAGAAATTAAGATCTAAAGGAAAATAAAAGGAAGGAATCACCTTCCAGAGATAAGATCAGATTGGAACCCGAAGAATTTAAATATACACAAAACTTGATCAAAGCGAGGTTTCCCTCAATACCCAATGCCCCAGGACTCCCCAGCAGGCCCTCACACTTCCCTGTCTGGAACTGTCCCAACAGGAATGCCTGATCAGCTCCAGCACTTACACACTCCTGAACCCACCAGCCCTGCCCGAGTCTCATCCATTACAGCTGCAAGTTCTGCACATCCTTCAGAGAGAACTTAAAGTACCAAACCCAGGGGTCAAAAAACGGTCCCATTTTTACATACACAACTGTAGGAAATGCTTTTAAAATCACTTCAAGACACAGTGCAGGACTGTTTGCCACTGATACTTCCAATCCATCAGTCCAGTCTACAACTGGCAATGGACTTCTTTTAAAGCAAACTACACAACACAAGATCCCAGTTCTAATCTGATTACACAGAATTTTATTCTAATTTAAATTATGAAATATATAATTCAAAAGGATCAAAAACTGTGTTCTCAAGCATTTTTTTATTTGTCATGATTTGGTAGAAAATAAACGAACAAAAAGTTAGATAAGAAGCCTATCTCATAATTTATAAATGCAACTTTTATCACCAAGCATGAACAGCAACACAACCCTGTTGTAGGAAACTTGCCCATAATACATTGCAGATATTACAAATTATGGAATAACCTACCTGTAGCAGAAGTAGATGAACTAGCAGATGTTATTACACTTAGTTCAAACCATGCATCCCTGGGCTCCTCAATGCCAAGATTTTATACAAATCAGTTACCTCTGAAGTGCTCAGTTCTCAGGACCTCGTGCCTCAATAACCACCAAGTAAGTAAATGAAAGGAATTCTGTTTCTTTATGTATTTGCAGAATTAACCATTTTTCAAGCAGCCATAAAAATTTTCAGTACATGACACATTACATGCAAAGACTGAAAACTCTTTCACAATGGAAAAGGAGGGGTTCAACTTATTAAAGCATAATAAACTTTCAAATAGGTTTTCTTGAAAAAAAGTTCTCACAAGTAATTAATTGCAAAAAAAAATATTAACTTGTCTGTGAATTGGTATGGGATATTAAGCAATACATTTATGCATTTGGTAAAACTAAACTCACCTGATAAAGACAGCTCTTTATTGAAAGATTAAATAAATTTGAGATCCTTTTTAAGTGCAGGCTCCTCATAACATTTGCTGTTTTAAGAGATATGTGCACCTCTTGAAATTATCTAAAGTAATTGCACTTATTCCTTCCCAATCAAATACATCAGAAAGCATTTGAACACATTTCTTTATACACCCAAGATTTATTTGGCCCCTGTGCAGTTTGGTCTTACAACATTAAAAGCAAGTAGCCTTAGTAACCAGTTAAGCTATTGAAAACACAGCAATTTTTATTTCAAACCAAGCCCAGTGGGAAGGGCTTTCACATTGTGTAATATTTCTTCCCAGTGCCTTTCTCATAACAAGCCACATGTGCCTCAAGATTGAATTTGAGCTTTGTGAATGACACTGATATTCGCTTTAAGCTAATGTAGTGATGGTATCAACCTGTAGCCCAATACTCACAGGGCCTTCTGATTCTAATGGAATTGATCAATATTTCAGGAGACATTTATAATTTATGGCCATGCAGACTAGCAAAGATTATAATCCTAAGAATACATAGTATTTCCTGTTGGAGCTTAAAACTTTAATGTTTATCAATAATGAAACTTGCGTGCTCAGCTTTGCTCCTTAAAACCTGTAAACACTTTTACAAGCCACATCACAATGGGCTAACAAATCCAAAAGATACAAGATACAGAGTTTGGTAAACAAAAAACAAAGTTGCTTCCCTGGACTGTCTACCAATGAAATTAAGAGTTTAACACCTTATTAAAATAATTAGTGCTAAAATATTAGCTAATATGCTTTAATAACTTTTATAGTGCAACATTACAAAAATAACTATATAATTCCATGTATCAATTCTAGTATTAAGATATCAATATATAAATAATTTCTATACGGGTAATATTAATTTTTAAAATACTTCTCATTTTCTCAAAACAGGATTATTACAAGTTATTTTAAAACCCGTTTCTTTCTTACATGAACTGATCCCCATTGCAACACAGGCAACATTCCAGCTGCTCAGTAGTACAATTATCTCTGTTGTAGCAGATTTCTACTCTTAGGATGATTTTTTTTTCAGGAGGGCATTCATTTTTAAGAGTGGTGGGGTGTTTTCAGTTTTGTTTATGGTGAATATATAGACCAGACAAGCTAAGCCAAGTCAAACTTAGTGAATAAAGCACAGATGGAAATCACCATATAATAGGTGAACACTGATAAACCCACACAGTTTAGTCACTTTTAGTCAAGTGGAGAAGGACAAGGCAGGGATTAAAGGTGTATATCCTAACGTGCAGAGCTTGGGATTTGTAACTGCAAAATTGTTTCTTCTGGCTTAAAAAAAATTGTGATTCCTCTCCCTTCTTGTTTGGCCCCAGAGAGAGAGCTGAAACCAATTATTAAGAGTAAAATTAAGCAATTCAAAACGTTGAGTTATTTATTCTTAATTATTTGAATTGCCAACTAATGACCTGCTTAAACACTGGCAGTGACTGCAGCAGCCCTGTATGTACAGCCATTTCACTGAACAATAATTTTACCAAAGCCTCCTTCAGAGACACTGTCCCTTTCAGAGTCCAATAATAGCTAATTAAACATCTATCAGCTGTGCATTAATAGTTTTTCTGGATTATTCTTTACAGATTAATTCTTGTTAACATCTGTCAGCTGTGCTTACTCATTGCCCTGAGCAATGGTTTACAGATTTTAGCACACCTACAAAAAACCAAGAAGCATCTTTTTTTATCATCACACAATTAAACATTAAAAAACTATACAGAAGAACAGTTAGAAACAGCTTGGAGCTTAAATGAAATGAGTGTACAGGAATAACCAACACCTATTCTAAACTATGTCCCAGTGACATAAACCAGACACTGGGGTAGGTAACTTGGGGTACCATTCTTTTGGCTCAAGTGGACTACACAGCAAAACCTAAAAAGAGGCACAAATTGAACGAGATTGCATCTCCGTAATTAATGGCAATTAAGCACAATCTCACATGACAACGTGTGCTCATCGTCAAATTTCAAACTAAAGTCCTCACAGAACTGCACAGATTGGAACCTCTGGGGGTCACGTAACCAACCCAACCTCCCGTGCAAAGCAGGTCCAGTTACATCAGGTCACTCAAGGACTTACCCAGTAGAGTTCCAAACCTCTCCAAAGACCAGAAATTTCACAGCCTCTCTGGGGTCCTGTCCTAAATGCCTGGCAAACCTCACCTTTTTATCCTTGCATCTGAACAGAATTTCCCACTTTTCAACTTGTGCTTATGTCTCCTACAATCCCTGGGAACCTCTGGGAAGCACTGGGTTCCACTCTCTCCGCGGCCTCCAAAACAGGAGATGGAAGAGCAGGGAAGTGCTCCCTTGTGCCCTCTCTCTCACAGGCCAAGCAAACACCAAGATCTCTCAAGCTCTCTGTACATCCCATGCTTCAGTCCTACACAATCTTGGTGACCCTCCACTGGGCTCGGCAAGGAATGTCAATGCCCTTCTTGCACTAACAGCCCAAAGCTGGACACAGCACTCTCGATGCTGTCTCACAAGAGCTGAACAGAGGGGAATAATCCCTTGGCCCACTGGCTACACTATTGCTCACAACACCCACTTACTCTCCCAGTGTTAAGGATTTAAGACCTCTAACTTCTTTTTTTCCCCCACAATAACATACTTGCACAAAACAAAAAAGCCCAAAGATGTAACTGGGAAACGAAAACCACTGTGGCAGCCTCGTTATTCAGTATAATTCCCTGAAGATCACTGTAAATCCTTCAGTTTTATCAGTGTTGCAACTAGGATTTTAGAACAGCATTGCCCTTATGTCCCTGATCATTTCACTTCCCACAGCACACTTTCCTTGTGCCATTGCATTCATCTGGGTGGCTCAAAGATCAATCAGGTCACTCAGGAAGAGAAAACAAAATGTTAGATTATCATTAGACAAGGCCTAATGAAACAATTTAAGAAGCAGAGACTACCCCTAACACAGAGGGATTTCATCTCATTGCTCCCCCCATGAGACAGGTTTAGCTCCTTTAGAGATTTGCAGTCTTAGTTTTAACTAGATCAATTTCCTGACCATATTCACTAAAAAAATGTATGACTTTTAGTAGGCAAAGGAGGCATGGGAGCTACAGGCAGGCCAAATGCTTAGTCCAGCCACAGCACCAATCTGAGTGATCTTTTGCACAAGATTCAGAAACTGGAGTTTTGGGTCACCAAACAAGGCACTGAAGGCAAACCCACATTAGGTCAGGTGACTACTTCAATACCAAATCCCAGCACTACATGGAAGGAACCTGCCTAAAAATACGTTTTCTACCCTCAGTGCTTTCTCCAACACTTGTCAAGGTTTTGGCACTTGAGGGCAGACCTTTTTAAACCGATGCAGTTTCAGCATCCCAAGTTTTCGGTAAAACAGCCATACAGCCTGTCCATTTGGCAAACACTGCCTTTGGTGCCAGGGTCACCAACGCATGACACGAACTCAGTGACAAGAAGGAAATCAGGTGGTTTCAGGGAAGGGCAATTTCAGTTTTATTTCCACTTTTATTAACTTAATACAGAGAGAGTGTCTGAGCAGCCAGGGGTCAGGTTAGGAAAGCTAAAGCCCTGGTAGAATTAAACTTGGACAGGGACATCAAAGGCAACAAAAAACAGCTTCTACAGGTTTGTTGATGATACAGGGAATACCAGGGAAAATGTGGGCCCTCTCTGGAAGGAAACGGGAGATTACCCAGGACACAGAAAAGGTTGATGTACTCAACATTTTTGCCTCAGCCTTCACTACCAGGCTGCAATCTGGTCTGGTGGGAGCTGTCCCTGCCCACGGTGGGGGACTAGAAAGAGATTAACTTTAATGCCCTTTCCACGATTCTAATTTCTAAATTGGCAAGTATAATCTTGGACTGACGAGCTGTAAAACACTGAGTATTACAGACCTTAAAGCAATGCCATTAGAACTCATTCTGCCCTTTAAAGCCATGAGAGAGGAAACATCTCATTTGTTTTATGGTGCCCTTTAACAGTCAAGGGACACCCAAAACAGGGAAAGCTGCATTGGCAAAGTTAACTGATAGGCAATCAGGTGCAGGATTCAGCTTCAATTCATTAAGTTCCATTTTGCTCTCCCATACAACCATCCCCAAGAGAAGGAACAACATAATGACACAAATTTGTTGATAACATTGTAGGAGAGAAAGTTCCTCGTTTTAGCAGCAAGGCTTCTGTAAGGGCTGAAAATCAGAAAGTTGTTAAATTTACAATCTCCAAATCTCCAAACTGAAAACCAAACCAACAATTCCATGTCTACAATTATTCACAAAACTTGAAAGTATAAGGAATTCATGCAAAAGCTGCAAGCACTAGAAGCAATATTTTAAATTAAGAATTTTATTATTTTTTAACATCAGTTACTGTTAGTGAGGCAATACCTCAAGTATACATAAAGTATCAATACTCATACAAGATATACCACCAGACACTGAAACAGTTTAAAACTTGCAGGGGTGTTAGATTTCTTTCAGAGCAAACATTATGATGGGTTTCTCCATGAAATTAATCCATTACAAATCTGAAGCAAATTCAGAACTATGGTATTTCACATAATCCTAGGAATTAACTAACAAAGTGCATCTACGTGAGTAGTAGCTTGGGAGCTGCCTGGAACCTTTCCAGAGAGCCAATGCAGATGCCACTGCCACTCCCTTTCATTGCAAGAACCAGGGCAGCTCCAAGGGCTGCAAACAAGCCAGACAAACCCTGTCTGACAGACACACGAGGATCTCAGCACTGCACTCCCTCGCGCATCCAGAACCACTGCAGGGGGTTAGTTTGTTTTATTCCTACAGAGCCAACCTGTATCTAGCAGATTTCAAGCTTCTGTACCAGCTGGGAAACGCAGCCACTGGAAGCACTAAAGCTCTGCCCGTGCAATCTTGTATCTCAAGAAAGAAGCTGCTACAATACACTGTCTGAAGTACTACAGTCCAACTTAAAATAACTCAGAATTGATTACTGTATTTTTTACGGGACAGTAATCAAGCGCTGCAATGCACTGAAAGCAGAGTAAGTGTATGCCACAGCAAAAAAACAAGTTTACATAATCAAAAGTCTGACCTTTTAAACAATTAGGGGTATTACTAAATCATCCCCGTGTGAGGAGCTCAATTTCAGACAATAGAATGAGTCATGAGTAAACATGCTGTTTGCAAAACTTGCCTAAAGTAGGGCTGGAAGAGCTCAATTGCTCAACTCTTTCCATTAAAGAAATATAAAAATGTCCCTTGTTTGAGAAACCAACACACCTTTGAAACTCAGCAGAGACACGTAAAACAAATATACCACAAAATACAATAAAACTGAAAATGAAGAAATACAAGGAGCAAATTATCTGCTCAACATTTCTTACACAGCCTCAACCTACTTAAATACTTCTTAGTCATGTATGACTAGAAATACCAGAAGTTCTTAATGTTCTTTCTTAGGGCATTCATACACCCATTTATTAATCTGAAAACATCACCCCAAAACAACAGTTTATTTTTCTCATGTTATCATACAGCTAAGTCATATCCCTGGTTCTCTCTTGCTCCAGAAAAAAACTTTTGCTGCCAGAATGTGCTGGTTTGATCCCTTTCCACTTTCAATTTCAGTTCCTGTTCTAATGAATCAGTAGATTTAAAAGGCAAGGTAAGCAGGACAACTTTGACAACTAACATAAAAACTGAAACAAACATTTAAAACTGTAAACAACCACCAGTTCAGAGTTCAGTATTTTGCCATCATAAGCAATCATATAATAAAAGATGTATCAGAAAGGACAAAAAAAAAGTCTGGTATCAACTAAACATCAGCACAGCTCTTTTTGTTCCCCAAACTGAAGTCCTTGGTGCAAACAACAAATCCCTGGGGAAAAAAATGCTGTACCATGTAAGAAATCTAAACAAATAAATAAATCAATTAAAAGGGCACGTGTGAAAGTATTGATACTCCCAGGAACAGATCACACTGCAGTACAAAGTTAGAGAAACCCCTGGGGTTATCAGCCTTATCCAGGACAATGCTCAATGCCTGGTACCTAAGAAATTACAAACTAATTAGCACGAACATTTGCATGAGATGCCATTTGTCTCATAACAATCCACTTCCTCCTACTGAAAGCAGCATAACTTGCTCAGTCCACATGTGGATGGCAATTAAATTTTGTTCACACAGGGAAAACACCGACACCCGGTTTATGCAAGACCTTTTCCCTCCTGAAGGCAGCTCAGTTCTCACAAAGTAACAGAAGTCACCCCATCACAACTCCTTGCCCTAAAGGCACCGTGGGATTTTTGGCCAAGCAGAAATATTGTTGTTGCTATGAATAACAAAATGGAAACATGCGTGAGATCACCGGAAAAAATGACAGAACAAGGGTTAAAAGAATGATCCATACTGATAATGAGTAATCCTGTTAGGAGCAGTGTCCTGGGAAAGTAAAACTGAGGAATGTGCTGTTCATATCAGGAGCAGAAGGTCTGCCCTGGGCAGAGATCACAGCAGTGATTCTTCAGCAGAAGATCCCGCCTTCCTAACACCAGGAGGATGGAAAGTTGGAGCATATCACATATGGCATTCCTTTTCCTCTAAGATCAACAGGAAAACAGGCATGTATTTAAAAAAGCCCAACCAGATAACAAGCATGAACTTCACTGCAGGCTCTTTCTTGCATCAAAGGACCTCACATATAAAGCTAAATACCATGAAAGATCTGTCTAAAACCTGGAGCATCATCAGCAATGGAACCACCCTCACTCAGAGACATGAGGAGGACGTGACATCCAGCCCCTCCTACACTGACTAAGGGGGTCCTGGCCAGACCAAACACACCTGAAGCTTCTGCTTGAAAATTCCATCAGTATCCTGGTATTACTTTACAGTGAGTGAATTAAATTTAAGACAGAATGAGTGCAAACAGGTAAAATCAGCATCATTTTCCCCTTCCATGAGATCCTGCACTGAATTTTGTTATATTAAATCTTTTTTACAGGGCATCTTCCAAACCTTGAAAACATGGGATTGCACCTGCAAGCAAGAAACTGTACTGCCACTGGTATTTTTACAAAAATACTCTTTGAAAAGATTAAATAAAAGGAGGTAAAAGTACATAGTACAAAAAAAATGCGCATTAAATTGTGAATTTTCAAATTTTTAATATGTAACTGAACAATAAATTAAGTTGGCAAAATTCATTTTTCTATTTTTTCATCTGTACCTTTAATTGACCACTGTAAAGACCTCAGCAAATCATACCAGTATTGGCCTATTTCTAGAAATAAACTGTTGCTGTGTAGAAGTTAACCCAAACTTCTCATTTGAGGACCATTGCCCCCAAGGGGAACAATAAATCAAAGAAATTTATTAAAACATTGAGAGCCAAGGGAAAAAAAAACACCATCACCACACCTTATTTTAGGTGTCAGTAAAGATGCACCTCTCAAAGTTTAGCAAATTTTTCAGCTTTTTAAAAGCAATTTAACTGAATAAGCCAACTGGCATATTACTGTCAAGAGGATATGATGATTTGAAATTGTCAGAATCATAAATTAGAAAGCGATATCAACATTTCTATGTGCAAACATGAATCAAAAGATACAGCAATCAGGCAATATTGTAATTATGTGTATCTCCAAATAAGAGCTTTCTCTTCGCCCCCTCATCGACTTTTTTCCCTGACTTGTAAAAATCACAAGCCTATCTCTGCTGGGTGTGGATGACAGTTTTTGTTGCTAACAGAAAACACATTTCAATTCTTACTTTCTACCTAAATACAAGGATTTTAAAATTTCTTTTCTGTGCTATAAAACACCATTCTCCTGTACAGTAACTAACACACTCCTAAGAATGAAAATTTTCTTTCCTTTTTCCCACAGCACAAGTAACCAAAGGAGTGAGGAGTTTCCAGCATAGACCAAAAGCTACTACATTTCTTTAGATACAGTCACTAAATATTAATTCATTTCTATAAGCAGAGTTTCAAGCTACTCACCGTTATGTAATGCTAACAAGTAATGCAGAAGTATTTCATGTTTGTTACACTTGACATATAAACACAATAAAAACAAAGAAATCTTACCTTCTTCTGGTACCAAACTATAGCATCAGTTACTTTGGACGCCATTTATTCCACTGAAGTCACAGAGTCATTTTAGGCTGTTAACAAAGAGAGACAAATTTACTTCCACATTCCCTGTGAAGGTCAAACAGGGAATGCAGAAACACTCCCATTACCTGCAAAGCACTGAACAGCTCTATTTACTTTACCCATTGCCTCACTGCTGCTTCAGTAAGAGTTGGGGTTTCTCCTCTAAGCAAACAAAAACCTACAAATCTGTTGCTGCAGGACATCAGAAGCCTCAGTTTTGCCCTTCCTTCCCAGTAGAACACAGGTTGCACAGAGATGGCCTGGCATTGGTATTACAGGCAGCCTTTTTTTTTCTGATAAATTAAGCAACCTACAGTTACCAGCCCAACACAGTGTTCTGAAGTCCAGGAATAATTGCTATAAAATGCAAGAAAAATTCATACAGACTATTAGAGATGTTTGTGGGGGAAAAGAAAAAATCAGTGCTAGAACTTTACTAATCATAAAATTAATACCCTCATGAAAACAGGAGAATAAAACTATGCCAAAAGGTGAAACCAAGGAAGAGTAGCACATTTGCTTTAATAATAACAAATAGCAATAGCATTAGTTAATCTCTGATGTCACTGTCATTACTTTACAACGTAGAAATAAAAAACAAAAACCAAACTGCCAGCCTACAAAAAATATTTTACCTTGAAAATTAATTTCTGAAGTTTTCTTTCACGCAATCAGCCACAGTTAATTCAGAAAAAAAAATAAGAAAATAAACATAAAAAGCATTTAGGTTCTGTCTCTGTCATACTGGGGAGCCCAGAATTGGGCCCAGCACCCCAGGCTGGCCTCACTGATGCCAAGGAGGAAGAGGGGTAGCTTAGCCCCCAAACATCAAACTATGCAACAAGATTGACCTCCTAGAAAAAAAAAAAAAAAACAACACAACACACCAACATAATTCTGGGTTTATTTCTCATAAAAATATCCCATTTATAACATTGTCAGTATCAACAATAACATTACACCTTGTATTTCTTCATTGAAAGGAAACAAGAATTATTAACCTCTAGGCAGTTTTTACAGTGAAAGATTAAAAGTGATCTTTATCTTTCTCTCTGATTTAAAGACATTTGTTTATAGCTTTTGCACAGATAAGGAAAGCAAAGAAAAATGCGAGATTCAAGAAATGGGATGGAAACAGAAACTGCAATGAATTGTCTCCATGAAACGTCTAAGCATTAGAGTAACTCATAACAGTTTACTATATATGCTGCTCATCACAAAACTTCAGGTGTTGCTTTTTAAAGCAGAGATTAGATCACTTTAGCACACTTGCTGTTAGTGCAAAAATCACAAATACTCCCTCTACAAAAGCCCTCTCAACACAGCCATCTGCCAAGCCACTTCCTGGAAAGAAAAATGGGCAAAATGTCCAGCACACAGCTGGATAAATTACAGCATGTGACAGGTGAGCAATGGGCTCACAGGTCAGGCACAGAGAGTTACAGTGAACGGGGTGAGGGGTCACTGGTGGGCTCCACAGGGCTCCATCCTTGGCCCAGTTCTCTTTCACATCTTCATAAATGACCTGGACACAGGACTGGAAGGGATACTAAATAAATTTGTCAATGATACTACATTGGGAGGAGCTGTTACCTCCCTTCAAGACAGGGAGGTCCTGCAGAGAGACCCCAACAAGGCCTGAGCAATCATCAACCATGTGAAGTTTAACAAGGGCAAGTGTCAGATTCTACACCTTGAATGGGGCAACCCTGGACAGACTGCAAAATGAAAGGCTGGAGAGCAGCAGCACAGACAGGAGGGACCTGGGGGTCCTGGTCCTCCTCAAATTGACTTTGCAGCCAGAAGGGCCAACCCTGTCCTGGGGCATCAGGCACAGCATCACCAGCCGTGTGAGGGAGGGGATTGTCCCGCTCTGCTCTGCACTGGGGTGGCCTGACCTGCAATATTGGGGCAGTTTTGGGCACCACAATGTAAGAGAGACATAAAGCTATTAGAGTGTCCAAAGGAGGGCCACAAAGATGGGGCTGGCCTGTGCAGAGCCAGGAGTTGGGACTGGATGATTCTTGTGAGTCCCTTCCAAGTCAGTACATTCTGTGATTCTACTTATTTAAAAAATGACCCTCCAAAAGATCTGGTTCTGCATTGACACCCGTTTATTCATTCTTCTCTGACCTGCGTATGGATGTACTTGTACTTTACACAGTGCATTGCTTAAAAGATACTGTCTTTAGCTTGGATATGCACCATGTACACTATAGTACAAACCTTCCAACAAATTGACTGATATATCATCTCCCAAGGATTTCTGAGAAACATAATGCCATACATTTCTGTGTTTCACAAAGGGTTTTTTTCAAAAAGGAGAAAAATATAAAAAAAACATATTTAGGATTTCGAGCAGTGCAACTCCAATATCTTATGCATTAACTTTCATCATGGCTGGGCTTCACAAACGCAGCTTTGGGCAGGGCTCTCCCCACGTGGGTGTGCCCTTCCAGCCTGCGCAGGGGATGTTTTAGGTGAGGCAC
>JAOXXN010000265.1:10623262-10638773 GCA_026770055.1 Myrmophylax atrothorax
CCTCCTCCTTGCCCTTTTTTGAAGACTGGGATGGCAAGTGCTTTCCTGCAGTCCTCAGGCATCTCTCCTGATCTCCACGACTTTTCAAAGATGATCATGAGCAGCCTCTCTGTGGTGTCCACAATCTCTCTGAGCACTCATGGATGCATCCGCTCAGGGCCCATGGACTTGTGGATGTCAGGTTTGCCTAGGTGTTCTCTAACCCAGCCCTCCTTGACCAAGGGAAGGTGATCTTTCCAACATTCCTTTACCGTGGTCTCCTGGGGCAGAGATTCCTGACAGCTGATCTTGTCAGTGAACAGTGGTGCAAAGATGGCATTCAGTAACTGCCTTCCCTGTGTCTTCTGTTACCAGGATCACTCCTCCATTTAATAACAGGCCCACATTATCCTTTATCATTCTTTTGTTACGAATGTATTTGAAGAAGTTCTTGGTGTCCTTGACATCCTTGGCCATATTTAATTCAAGATGGGCTTTGACCTTCCTTGTCTCATTTCTGCTTACTCTGACAACTTCTCTATATTAATTCCAGGTGGTCTGACCCTGCTTCCATCTTTGTATTTCCTGCTTAAACTTGAATAATGACAGGAGTTCTTTATTCAGCCACGCAGGTCTCTTGTCCCTTTTGCCTATAATGTTATATAAAATCTTATGGGAGCAATACTCACTCCAGTTCTAGCTCACATAGGGTTGTAGAATCTTACAGGCTGGAAAAGAGCTTTGAGATCATTGAGTCCAGCCATTAACCTGACACTGCCAAAGCCACCACTAATCTGTGTCCCTAAGTGCCATATCTGCATGTCATTTAAATACTTTCAGGATATGATGGTGACTCGACCACTTCCCTGGGGAGCCTGTTCCAATGCCTGACTGCCCTTGTGGTGAAGAAATTCCTCCTAATACCCAATCTAAACTTCCCCTGGCAAAACTTGAGGCCGTTTCCTCTGGTCTTGTTTTCTGGGAGGAGACCAGCCCCCACCTGGCTACAGCCTCCTTTCAGGTAGTTGCCCCTGAGCCTCCTCCAGGCTGAACAACCCAAGCTCCCTCAGCCACTCAACAGACTTGTGCTCCAGACCCTTCACCAGCTTCAATGCCCTTCTCTGGACACAATGCCAGCACCTCAATGTCCTTCCTGTAGGGAGGGGCCCAGAACTGGACACAGCACTCGAGGTGTGGCCCCAGCAGAGCTGAGGGGGACAATCACTGCCCTGGTCCTGCTGGCCACGCTGCTCCTCTTACATGCGAGGATGCCACTGGCCTTCTTGGCCACCTGGACACACTGCTGGCCCATATCCAGCCGCTGTTGACCGGCACTCCCAGGTGTTTTTCTGCCACTTTCCAGTGCCCTTCATGCTCTTCCCCCAGCCTATAGCACTGCATGAGGTTGTTGTGACCCAGGTGCAGGACCCAGCATTTTGTCTGGTTGAACCTCTTAGAGTTGGCTCAGCCCATTGATCCAGCCTGTCCACATCCCTCTTAAGGGCCTTCCGACCCTCCAGTAGATAAACACCTCCACCCAACTTGGTGCCAGCTGCAAACTGACTGAGGGTGCCCTCGATCCCCTGATTCACTTTATTGATAAAGATACTAAGCAAAACATTTGACTTGCAGACACCTTGGAAGAAGAAAGGTTCTCATTAAAGTTACATTGACTCTGAGTGTGTTAAAGTTTCTTTAAAAAACCAAACCATGTCATATTGTTCTAGTCCTCTTGAGTTGATCTGAGAGTCACGTTCTTTATAATGCTATCAATTTTTTTTCATTTCAGAAGTATTTTGAAAAAAAACTATTCAAATTATTAGTAGGACTTTTTTTATATACTTTTGTTTGTATTTCTTATTTGTATTTCAGTGTTTTTTTAAGTGATGTACTATAATGAACAGTAAAAAGGCTTGTAATGAGACATCTTTGATTTTTGTATGTGAAGTTCTCTTATTACACACACATGCACGTAATATTTTTGTATTTTGTTAGTCTGTGTCATATTTGTCAGCCTTAGTGAGCCAGGATTACTGCTTTCCAAAGTACCTTTCTGAGATACTGCACAGCTGCAGAGAATGAACAGAAACCTTTATTGTGGTTAGTTGTGAAAATACTGTATAAACAAAAATATCTGGTATACAGTAGGGATTTTTATATATACACTAGCTTTAAAAGTAGTTGTATGTGTACCAGAGGGCTTTCTTTTGTCTACTTCCTTTTCTGCAGGAGGAATTTATTTTGAAGTATTCACCATGGTGTATTTTCTGTTAGTTAGTGCCTTTACTTCCTAAAACACAGTTATAACACTGATTCAAAAATCATCCCTACTGTATAACACTTTTGAGCAGGTTTGGGATTTTGGTAGGATTGTTTTGTCCATCTCTGGTGGGTTTTTTGGGAACCGATCTGAAGTAATTTCAACTATTAAATTAGTATCTGTATAGTAGTTAGAGTTTTTGTTCTGTTGACTCCTGAAGCCTAAGATTATTTTTAATTAAGAAGCAGGCTTTTGATTTTTGACTGATTGCAGCCAAAGCTTCAGTCATAGTTAAAAGAAATAAAATAATGCCTTGAGCCAAGCTTTTTTCCTAAAACTTATGATGTTGTAAACAATTGAATGGTGTTCTACTTTTGCCAATGAAAACAAGATTTCTGGACCTCACATAGTAATAACTGTATTTAGTTTAAAAGGGTAGCTTGATGACAGACCTGGAGTCTGATGTAACACAAGACCTGAAATTGGTTAAACAGAAATCCTGACTTGAGCTGCTAAAAATTAGTTTGACTGTGTGTTCAATACTCATTGTAAAGAATGCAAATTTCTCACAAGATCAAAGGTACTGTGGCAGGAGCTGATAACTTTTAATTTCAAATAATGTCTAAATTAGTAATAGTGTTTCAGTTGTGTTAAATTACACCTCAAAAGCTTGCAATGATACGGACCAGCCCGCATGTCTTCTCATTTTATCAGAGGGATCTGTGCCAGCTAATGTATATTTTACATAGGCTCTATTCCAGTTCCTAGTCTCTACTGTTCACTTTATGTAAGTGAAACTCCATTTGTGATGGAAATGTGGTTGTTTACCTTCTGGAAGTATAGTCGGATTGCTTTGAAGGAACTTGTTGTTAGTTGGGTCCTGCTGTTACAGGTGACAGGATTATTCTGGGGAGGTGCCAGCATGGACTAATGCAGTGGTGTGTAGTAGATCAGCTGTCAGGCAACCATCCATTTGCACCGTTTTTATGCTGCTAATGCTGGTAACTGCTTTACATACCTGATCTCAAATGCCTTCTGATACAGAGCATTTTGTGATGCTGAGTAAACATCCTACCATGACATCCACGGGGTGTTAAGTCATAATGTAGTACTGAATAGTAGTGTATGTTATTTGACATCCCACAGGTAGATACACTGTATGAAGTATATGATTCTTTCTTTCTCTTTTTTTTTTTTTAATAGCTTGTCTGTTCCTGTACTGAACATGCTACTAAATGAGCTTCTGTGTATCAGCAAAGTTCCTCCGGGAACTAAACATGTGGATGTAGACCTGTCCAGCTTACCCCCAACCACTGCAATGGCAATACTCCTCTACAACAGATGGTAAACTACTTTCAGGCAATAATCTTAAAATCATGATAGAGCAAAACAATGTTTTCTTCTCCAAGTGTATTTGTACATGTTTGTATGTGGATGGCCGGACATCGCGAACGCAGGTTTGGGCAGGGCTCTCCCCACGTGGGTGTGCCCTTCCAGCCTGCGCAGGGGATGTTTTAGGTGAGGCACAGCGTGTGCAGAACTGACCCCACCCTTTCACTTGCTTGGACAGTGACAGTGAAGTCCTCAGGACTAGAACCTGCAGCCCCCAGCATTCCCAGGAGGTCTCCCATCCAAGCACTGACCAGGCCTGACCCTGCTGAGCTTCCAAGATATGATGGGATCAGGCAGTTAAATGCCACCCTATACAACTTGAGATAAAATTAAAACCCAAGAGCAAGAAATGTGTCAGTCGTTGCAAACTTCAGAAATCTCCGAGCAGTGATGATTGGTGCAACTGAGCAAGCAAACACTGCAATTTTCCCACTGTTGACAATATCATCATGTAAGTCACACCAAGTCATTTAAAGCTGGCAGCCATGACTGTGTCAACATCTGTAATTGTTTCTGTCCTATTTGTTTCTGATAATAGAGTCTGTTTTTCTAAAAGCAACTATCAATTACTAAGAATTCACTGCCACAATAAATACAAAAATATTTATATCCCTTAGAGCAAGGAGTCCAATAGAGACATATTACATAGGCTGGTCACCCTTCCTGACTCACACAAAGCTTACAATAGGATTCACTTTGTTATTTAAAAGCCTGTTCAATTTAACTTAAATTTAAAATTCTTTGCTATGCTGGACTAGAGACTCAATGTGACAAAGCCCTTCTCCACACACGACCTACATCACCAGTGCTCACAGAGCTGCCAGTGCAGGAAGGGGCCACAGACACTGATCACACTTGCACCCTCGCCTTCCCCTCTTCTGTGTCCTCATCTTGGAGGATCTGCAACTCCTCCTCACTCCTCTTCAGCCAAGATCCCCTCATACAACATACCCTGTTTCCTACCACCATAATCACAGGATGGGGAAAAGGTTGGAGAAATTCACTATCAGCAGTAAAGAACTGCTGAACCTGCACAGAAACCTTTCCCTCAACCGCTACATCAACTCAATCCCTCTCCCCAAGGTCACCGATTTTTTCCGGGAACCAACATTAACTTATGAATCAAAGACTTGGAACTGTATCAAATATGGCTAAAAAAAATTGGAAATTAAAAACAGTAACTCTTGTTTGCAGTAGTTTTCCAATTCACTCAAAAATCCTTTGCCAAGAAAAATAATTACATCACAGAACTAGTAGTTTCATTTGATTTCTATCAAATGTGTTATTTACACTATCCATGGGTTTGTATTTTTAAGAAACTCTCTACATTAAATCCTCCATAGAGTCTATTTTGGTGGCATTTAAAGCATATTGGCATACACATTTGCATAAACAAATGCAAATATGATGCTTACAAAAGTAAATACGACAAAGTCATAGGATGGATGGCTCAAAACAGTGTGTGTGCCAAGTAAAAATACCTCTACAAGGAAATATCACATGCTTTCTTCAAGAGATACACAACAATTTCTGAGACAGCGCTGTAAGGAAAGATGAAAAGGCTTATTTAATTATTTCTGGGCACTGTTTTTGCCTGCAGGGGCTGGGATTTGTCAGTGATTTGGCTTTTTGGTTTGTCTTTTGGTTTGGGGAGGTTTAAGGATGTGAAGGTGAGTTAAATAAATTTAACAGACTCTGCCTAACACAAACTTATCTGGATGAGAAATGCATGGTGACAAATCAAGGCACTTCAGCTGCAGCACTGGCTCTGACTCTGCATCTGCCCACAGCTCACTGAACACCTCAGACTGGAGATTAAGTATTGCAGCAATTTCAGAACTCTGCATATTCATTACAGGTTAATGTGTCATTCAGCTGACAGCTCATACTGACATTGATCCTGAAATCAGCCTGTACAAGCCGAGCTCTAAAGCACATCAGTATCAACTGGGTAAAAGTGAACAAGTCACAACAGCTGATAGACATCCACAAGCACAACACTGTGTGTTCTGCCTGGTGTTCCTTCCATCCTCTGCACACCCAGCCCTCTGTTCCATGTTCTGTCAAATACCTGCACCTGGGACAGGGACAGGCTTTAGCACAGCTGTACAACGGCCTTTATAGAGTAACTACTGCAAGAATCATTTAATCTTAACTAGTTGGAGGGTTAATAGCAACACAGAAAAATACTCCCAACTTCAGAGATTAGACTGAGCATCCAAATATAAAAGCTTGATTACAGCATCTCTAACATTCCACAGAGCTGTGCACTATGTTTCCATCAAACTCAGAGTTAATGCTACAAATAACAAGCAACAATTTTAATCAAAATTTCATACTTCCTTAAGGCTAAAAGGAGGATTACCTGCTTTTGGTGATCCCTATTCCATAGTGGGGTTTCTTAGCTATTTCCCATTTAAGGGCATAATCATACTCCATTTTAAGTACACACTACACCTCACAATCAAATGAGCAGTTTCTCAAAAGCCACAGAAATCTATATTTAGATGTCTTCAGGTAGCTAAATGCTCATTCAAGCCCTGCAGCACTGCAGTGCTTATTGTGTAAGAAAGGATTTAAAGAAAGTCAAAGTATATTTAGAAATTTTACTCGTATCCACAGGGTTTTGGAACGCCAGGCAGACATGAATGCATACATGTCTAAATGACAGTCTACAGTAAAAGAAAGCAACCTGAATTCTGACAGAAGTCCAGAATAAAATTGTGTTACTCAGTGTCAGAGAAAAAAAGTCAATTTTTTGAAGAATATACAAGTCTAAGAAGTGTGAATTAGCAAAAGGACAAAAATACAACACAAGCAAGGACACACAGGCAAATACTTGGTTTCCTTGCCTGTAAACACTGTGAATCACTAAGTATTCCAAGGAACCTGTTTCCTCTATAACAATCCTAACCTGAATGGTCAGGATACCATCCAGCTGTTGAGTCAAGACCTGAATGTCTTTTTCCACTCATTATGTAACAATAAAGTGATGAAGTTGGTGTGTTCTAGACATCATCAGGAGTAAAACTGCAAAACTGTGGCCTTTGTCCCAAATGTTTTTTAAAAACGCCATTGACTTAAATTACCCTCAGAAGAACTTATCTTCACAGCACATTAAAGGAAGTTTTTAAAAGGTTACTACAGAAAGCCCTGAGAATCCTAGAACCTGGATGCAGCTGCCTGCCATGGTAAAACTGTTTTACCACTATGTTATATCCTCCATAACACAGTTTCACTGATTTCACTAAGATTCCCTGGTAGGTACAGTAAGAAAAGACAATGAATCAGAATAGTAAAGCCCATGGTTCATTTCGTAGCAACATTTGTATCACAAAAACCATCTTAAAATACTGCATCTGCTCCTGCACAGCTAAAAAATAATTTTAATGACGAAAAACCCCTCATTTTCCAAGGTTCAACATCAAAATACAAGTTAACATTATCATGAAATTGCACACACTATTTGAGACTTTAAGTTAATTTTAAATGAGTCCAACAAACAGCTCAGTCACATTAGGCATCCGCTGTTGACTGAAAAGCTGCTCCTGCCATGACGTAACAAACCAAGGCAGGTGTCGGTGTAAAGCGGACACAGCGCTGAACTCACCCCAGTCATCCTTCCCACACTCACATCCACGGGAGTTCTGCCACTGCCACGAAGAGGAGGATTAAACCCTTGAAGCAATGTTCCACAGGAAGCATTCTTTTTCATGTGCATTACAAGTAAGCCATTAAACCTACATCTCCTATTTGAAAGGGAACATCAAATACTATGTGATGCACTCAGTGTTCTTTTTAAGTACTTTATCTATGCATCGCTGTTCTCAAAAGAGCATTTCAGAATTGCAAATTGTATACAAGCAAATGAGAAACTTGTCACTCCCAGGTTCACACCTTTCAGTGGAGGTTCTATCGTGCTCCTTTCACCTGGCCTCAAGAAACCAGGAGTAGACAGAAGGGAAAGAAAAAAATTAAAGTTAAAAAAAAAAACAAACAAAAACCAACAAAAACCAGACACTGCTAACCTATATCCAGCAATCAGCATGAAAAGTACTCTTGCTGCCACCCCTGCCGTCCCAAGCTGTTGTCTTGCACTCCAAAGTCGTAATAGTTTGGAAATCAAGGTAAATTAACATACTTGCTTCCCCCAAGGAACACACAACTCCGCTAAAACTGGATACCAGCATTCCTAAAATGCTGCTCATGAGTCAACTTTCAAACTTTGCTCTTCACACTATCTCAAAAAAACCCACCAACAAAACTACAGAAAACCCGAAACACAAACACCCCCGAACAACAGATAAAAAAAGAAATTGAACATTCCTAGATGTCTCTTTGGGGAGTTTTTTTGTTTGAGGAGTTTAGCAGGCCAACAGCATGAACAATAAAATATGTATCAGTGCCTATGCTGACTGCTGTGGATCAAGCCCTGTTCTTTATGAACAGAGATGTACTAACCATGTGTCATATATCATGACATACACAGAGACTCGGCAGCACGTCCATGCCTGCCTGGGCGCCTCCAGTAAGATGTCAGGTGCTGAAAAACTGATACTTTCTCAGGCCTCTCTATTCTGCCCACAAACCACAGCACCTGATCCCATTTCTGCCACTGTGTATCTTCTCTTCCTTATAAGCTCATGCCCTTCATCACTTCTGAGCCCGGCAGGAAGAGCTCACAGACGCAGCTTGTGGTGAGAAACAGTTTTCAGATTCGGATGGGAAGTAGACTCAGCTCAGCCATCTTCACTTCCACAGCAAACCCCCCAACATCTGAAGCAAGAAGGTACCACAGAAAATAACTGTCTCCCAAGGAATACTTGTTTTGCCAGTGAATTACACAACAGGCTGAAATAGCAACAAAATGTTGACTATCAGGATTTCTGAGATTTATTTCAGGTTCTGGTAAAAGAACATTGCGTGCAGTTGCTGCCACTGCTGCAGCCATTTCTGGATCTATACCCTCGCCTTAAAGTCTGTGCAAATTTCCTCATTTTGGTACATAACTGGTTTGTGGCTCCATTTGAAATGACCTGACACAATCTCACGGATACCTTAATCCCTTGAGCCTGCTGCAGTATTATTTAATTAATTAGCAAAAAGCTTCTAATATTTAAACATTCTCTACTGTTTAATGAAGTAGATAAAGCCAAACCCTTAAAGGGAACTACAATAAATTTAATTTTGCTTCTCTTCTATCAGTTGCAAAATCCCCATCAATCTAAACACAGTAGTTGCTGCCAGCAGGGTAGATCCAAAAGTCACTTCTGAAAATGCTTTATCTTTTAAAAAAAATTAAACACAGTATAGGATAAATCTCAAGTTCTATTTTACTTAATTCTTGGGGGTTCATACTGAATACTATACATATACATGCATATCCTAGTAAACATTTGCAAACTCATACTGAGAAATGGCTGAAATATTGCTTGTATATATTGCTCTTACAACTGTAACAGCTTCATTAAGGAATAGAATATCTATAAACACCAAGTTTTTAATTTATATATGCAGCCACCTTAAACACTAGGAAAAAACTCAACAAACCAAATACAGTAGCCACCTTGAAATAAAATGCTATGCTCCTGTTCTCCTTCTTGTGATTCTAAACACAATAAATCTTGCTCACTGGAAATACTGACTTGTGTTTGGGAAGACTTGTTTATCTGTCACCAGGCACTGCACAGCAGCGTTGTGGCTTCTCAATGACTACAGTCAGGAAGCTGAAAACCACTCCTAAAGCACCACGTTTGCATCATGTTCTACAAATAGTTATCCAGCAAGTTTTTGAAGCAGCTGAGGCATGAAGAGGCTGAGCTGTCAGAAAAAGCTGCTGCCTCTTGTAACAGCCGCTGTTCTGTAGGAACACAGTAGCAAATGCTGAGTCTCTAGTCTCTAAAATGTCTCTGGAGCCATCCAAGCAAGGAATTGCAGAGTAACAAGCCTTACATGTGTATCTGGCAGGATCCTCAAAACAATCATTAAAAATGGAACACCATTATACCTGAAAGACCATCTGATAGGGTCTAATCAGCAGTTTCTGCAAAGGAAGATCATGTCTCAGTCTATCAGTATTTCTGAACATGTCAAACTAACTGATAAACAAGAGCAAGTGATAGAACACATGTGGACTATCAAAGAGCCTTTGGAAACACGTCAAAGACTACTAAATAGACTGTTGTCTATGAAAAGCAAACACTGCCACAGAACAAAAACAGCCAGAACACTGAACAAAATTTGGGGTCGACATTCTTCACTGCCACGGGCTAATCGGATAAGGAAGATTAACAGCAGCATCCAGACTGCATAAAGCAGTCCATTGATCACCTGCCCTGGTGCACAGGAGCTCCCTGGATCACACACCACTGGCCTGTAGCTCTCCCACCAGTGTCTGCCTAAGGCAATGTGCACACAAATCTCTGTTTGCCTTCATGCACAAGTGCCCTAATCCCAAAACTAAACCGAGACAAAATCTTCCTGGCCTGGTCTCTTTATGTTCCACCAGCCTTCACACACCTGACCACTCTGCGGTGACAGAGGTGGACATTCAGGACCTCATAAAGCACACACATGCCCTGGTGGCTACATGTTTCCCAAGGTCTCCTGTTAGAGGATGAGAGCATCCAGAAAACACAACTTCCAACTTCCTAAGTATGCCAACCATCAGACTTTTGCTAGAAAGACAAACAGACACTCATCACGCTGCAGCTTCATCAGGCGCTGACAGCCAAGGCTGGCTTAGAAACACACCGAGATGCCCCACGTTCCTTCTGGCTCCCAGAGCTCTACAGAGGGAACTTCCAGCAGAAGCAATCACTCCCTAAAGACACGTAAGGTCCACACAACCGATGGCAAAGGTCAGGATGGCCTAGTAAGGCTTCACAAGGGTTTTAACCACCCTAACCCAGTACCACTACAGTCACCAGCTCTCCTCAGGCACCAGCTTTCCACTCCTCTTTCTACCCGCACCAGAGCCCATCACACAGGAGACAATTCCGAGGAAGTGAATGCTACTACTGAGCACACGAGCAGCTGGCACAGCAACCACCTCCACAGGTGTACAGGGCACAGAATAAGGCGAGCACTGATGCCATTGCGGGTCCTGAGGCCGCTCTGACCGAAGCCAGCTCGTACACTCTGGATCTCTCCCTGCAAGCCTTCTTAAGCACCATTAACACAGTTAATCTGGACTAATTAAGACTATCTCTCCTCTCCTCCTCCTATACGGACCAGCAGACTAGAGTTTTTACCAAGTACTGCCTAAATTAAGTTCTGAAATGGAGTGAACTGAGCCCTGTCCTATTATTCTAAATTTTAAGCTTCTGTCAATAGGTCCAGCAGTGCTCACTATATTTATCTCTTACATCTCAGAGAAGAAAAGAAACCCTGAAGTATTAACATTTCCATATGACAATCTTAAACTGGCAAAGTTTAAGAACATAGATCAACTTTAACAATAAACGGGCAACACAAACAGAATTCAGTATCAACCATGACAATGTTATCTATAAGGGAAGGTGGGGAAGCAAACTATGCACACCACTCAAAGCTTTAAAAACAGGTATCTCAAATCCAGAAAGGAACTTTGGCAGCTCAGGGAGCTCTTTCAGCCAATATACTACAGTCAGAAGAACACGGAGACACCTGAATAAAAGAGGAATGACAAGGAAAACACTGCAGCACAGCTCTGCTGACTGGTTGTGCAACCTGATCTGGAACACATTTTACTGGAAGAAGAATATTAAAATACCGAGGGAGGTATTCTGAGAAGGGCCATGAACTACTAACCACTTAAAAGATTCTCCTGTTGAAATACGCAAACAAACAGAAAAATAAGAAATTAAAATACATTAAATGAGTCTTTAAGAAATATGCAGAAAATGGAGTAAGAAAACAACAGCTTCCAATAATACAGGGAACTTTATTCATTAAGTGAGCTGAGAGGATAGCAAAGCCAAATTTTTAACAGAGAAATATTATATTACAACACATAATTAGACTGTTAAAGTCAGTACCACAGGAAGTCATTGAAGCCAAGATTTTACTCTCATTCGAAAAGAAAGCAGCTATTTAAACACACAATAACAGGACAAAAAAAAATCAACCCACAGCTGAGGGAATCTCAAGCTTCACAACCCAGGATGCAAGAAACCGTCCAAAGAGATCCCTGGGCTGTATTTGGCCATACAAACACTCCCCTTAACTCGACCCCTCCACGACCAGAAGCCAATGCCAAGGAGAGTCTGAGCAGCACACAGAACAAACTGTCCCTCAGACAGATCAACACGGAGAGTGTTCAGCTGCCAAGCCGGCATCTGCCAACCACCTAAACCCCAAAAGCATCTGGCGCTGGCCAACTGCCAAGATGCAAAGCTTGCATGATTTCATATTTGATGTGATATTGCTTTATATTCTTTTCCCACTTGGTAATTGCATTTTATTTTTTAAGAACAGAGCAACAAATTATTTGCAAATGGGAGTTCAATCCCATGCCTGGACTCATTCCAGGAAGCTGTCCAGGCTCTCTGGAGTTCATCTACCAAGACCACCTCAAATGAGCAAAGAATTAAATGCTGAACATTAGATGTTTCACTTAAAGAGTATTCCCAGTGGAAAATAAATTTGGAAAAAAAACACCTTTCCACGTGTAAATTAGGAAATAAGAGAATAGCTCCAGGAACTCTCTGATATCCTTTCCTTCAACAACAACAAAAAAAAAACCAACCCACACCACATACATAAGCTGTACTTCCAAATTTCTTGACAACTCTCTATACATGTACACGTTTGGTGCAACTTTGAAGCTGTTTGGTGCAACTTTGAAGCTGCTCTGAGATGGGGCTAGACAGCAATGATGACTTCCAATGACCCCTTTCAACTAAATTATTCTATGATTACATGTAGAGCATACCCAAACATTACACAACAATCCATTATAGCCCAAATTACGACTCTTTTTTCCCCCTATAGGCAACTTATTAAGCTCTTTGTGTTCTCTTTACAAATTTGAATACAATTTCTTCAAGCAGTTAACCATTTCCTCCACACCCAAAAGGGACCTTAATGAATAACAGCACAGTAAACTCAAGGGAGAAAACATGGTATTTAAAGCTTTCAGAGTCTTATTTTTCACACCTATCATCTTTGAGTAAGTGGTGGTCAAGTGTCCTTGAACAGTCAGAGGGAGCAGTACCTCCGAAAGACTAATTTCAAGAGTTTTGTTTTGTTTCCTTCATAAAACAACAAAAAATCAACAACAAAAAAATTACAGAAAAAACAGGCCTACCTTGCTCGTGATCAGAAGCAATTAAGTCTCTCTGTTTTCACCAGTGTCCTGTGGCTCTCTGTTGTTCTGCTCCACCTCACCCACCACTCTTTTCCTGCTCCCCACCCATCTTAACAACCACTGTTGGCTGGGCCAGCAGCTGAGCACATACACTGCCAGCAGTTGCTCACTTTTTGAATGAAAGGACTCAACTATAACCGCCTTTTTTGGGGTGGGAATACTAATTTGGGTCATTACCTGTCAAAAGTTTTCTAAGTATCTGTCAATTTTGTTGGTACTTAATGTCTTTTACTTGCAATTGACTTTGGTTTCAGCATCTGAGAAGTGACTGAAGTGGGAAAAGACAAAGAAAGTCATTGTACAAGCTCTGTGCCCTTAGAAAGCCTTGCTTAACACTCACATAAACTGTCTGGTGACGAATCTACAGACAACACTGTTTATTATGAAAAGAACACCCTCACAGACAAAAAAGCCAATCTTTGACAGTCATCACTCTCAGTCACAGAGGTCCTGAGAACAGAAACAAATTTCTCCAACAGAATTTCTACTATAAATAAGTACAAGACATGATATTTAGAATAAACCTGGGAAGAGAGCATACACAGCTTTGGCGAATTCGGAAAGAAATTATGTCCACTGCTTTCCAGTGACCCCTGCCAGCTGTGACAGGAACAGCACTGACCAACTCCAGGAGCCGCTCGCCCTTCCCTGCCTGCCCAGCTGCCTCAAACAGCACTCACTGAAGCCTTTAACGCACCTGGGTCCCTTCCAATAAACACCAATAACCTGTGTCCTGTCTCAACACCTACAGGACTTTGAGTTCTCCCAGAATCCACACCAGTGCCCAGCAGCATCTGGGACCAACTCTTTGAGACCAACGGTGCCAATTCTGCTTTTGGAGAAATCCAGTTCTACCAGAATACTTGAAATGCTCCATGGAGTTCCCAACAATTACTGACAATTTATTTGTATGTCACATTCCGCACAATACAAAAGGAAAAAAATTCTAGTACAAGCATTGAATTAAACCAACTAGGTTTCCAAATTCTTTTCCAGGTGACTCAGGCTTGTGTTTTATGCTTTGTAATATTTATATCCAAAATAAAAACACACACTGGCAGTAAAACATAGCAACAGAACATTTAACTGCACAAATATTCCACTTCAAACGTGGATCAGGATCTTAAACACACCAGGCTCCAAGTACTGCTCTCAGCCTTCACCTTCAGAAACAAAAATTGCCTGTAAATACTGTACAGTGAAGTCTGTGGGGGTGATACATCAGTTCATACACACCTTACAGGAACAGAAATAAGACTTCCAAGAAAAGGATTATCCTTTCCAGGGAGTCACACTTAAAGAGGCAAATCAAAGATCACGAAAACCTTCAGAGTTCCAAAAACAGCCAAAAACATACAGCTATTTATAACCCGGAGATTTATTCACTGAACACTTTTAGCCTCTTAACCCCAGGAAAACAAAGTGTCATGCCAAGTGCTAATGTATATAACAGAAATATATCCTTCTACCACTTACTGACCACTCCAAACGCAGCTAAAGATATTAGGATTCACTTACTAGGATTAACAGGTTATTTCAAGTGATGCACTTCTCCCTGATAAAACAGATACCACCATCTGTTTAACAGCATCAACAGGAAGATACAAGCAGACAAATTACTGATGACACACTATTTAGCTTCATTCCTATTAGAGAACTCGTGTGTCCAAACTGCAAAACCACCTGCATTTTCTGTAAGAACATTTCATCACAAAGAATTTCAGAACATTAATTAAAGTACTTTCAACAAGTCAGGTTTCCCAATTAATTACTTTTTTTCCAGTTAATTATACGACAGATGGATAAGACACTGGCAAATTTGGAGCACAATGGAAGACTCAGGAGCACAACTTTTCAAGTGACCAATAACATGTGGAAAGTAATAAAAAGCAAAATAAGCACAGACCTTGACACTACAGATTAAAACTTGGCCTGAATCTGATACACCTGGGTCACATCTACTCAGAGACTATGTATGAAAACCAGAAGTAAAAGAAACAAACACCTGGATAGTTCTACTGCTGTGGAAGAAATTTTCCCCAGCTTCTTTGTTTCTCATAGAAAAGACAACATATAAAACACCAGGGAAAGGAATGCGACAATAGAAACTTTAACTGATGGGAAGTCTCCTAACATTTTGATTCCCAATTTAAAAACCAAGGACAAGCTGTAGTCAGGTTGCCACTGGTCCAGCCTGGAAAAGAGGGGGGGAAAAAAGGGATAAAGAATAAGAAAGAAAACATTTTAAAAAGAGGAAAGTACGTAAAACATAAGAACACAGCAGGTGAGGCCACAGGCGAACGTGAATATGCTGAAATTTAGGAGCTTTAATGGGAAGGAGCGAAGTGCCATCACCCGGCACGGGCACTGGGGCAGCGCGGGGTGAGAAGGAGCGCCGGGCAGAGCCACGGGCAGGGCCCGGGCCGTGCCTGCCCCTCCGCGCCCGCTGCAGCCCCGGCGGGGCAGGCACCGACCGCGGGCACGGCCGGCCCCGGGAGGCACGGCCGGCCCCGGGAGGCAGCCCCGGCGGG
>JAOXXN010000265.1:10644040-10671778 GCA_026770055.1 Myrmophylax atrothorax
TGAGTGCCTGGGAGAAGAGACCAACCCCCACCTGGCCAGAACTTCCCTTCAGGTAGTTCTAGACAGTGCTGAGGTCATGTATTAGTTATTCATCTTTGTAGCATGAAATACAGAGGAAGGTCACAGTTCTTCTAACTTTACACTTGTAATGAGAAGCCTCTGGCAGGTGCAGTGGTAAAAACTGTCCAGATAGGAATATAAAAACCAGCTTTTGTGACTGTAGTGGCAAACACATTTGTCCTTGTTTCTTTTGTCACGACATAGAAATTTCAATACCCTGCCAAGGCAATAGGCCCAAAGTGTGTTCCTGTCAGACACTCTGTGTGCTCGAGGTACCTTCCAGAGAGCAAACATGAGCCATGGCTGTTAGTAATTCCAGGATTGCTGCCTGACAGAGAGCTGTGCAGTGCTCACAGGCTCACTTACAGCCCCAGGTCACTTCAGCTGCAGCTCTGCAGGGTCTCTCAGAGGGTTTGTTACTCGTGCTCCATAGTTGGTTTGCATTTACTGTGGTTGTTTTATTATGTTTGTTTTCAGCTGTCAACTGTGAGTGCCTCAGTACTGGTGGAAAATGGATCTAAACACATTTGTGGCACTCAGAAATCCCTAAATGAGTTTGACAGCCAGTTCAGGATTAAAGCACAGTTTGTTTCACACACCAAATTTAGATTAAGGCAGTTACACAGGTGACTTCAGGCACTTAAAGGGAATGGTGGACTGGAGCAGACTCTGTTTAGCTGAGCCAGGTAGTTACAAAAGAAGTGCCAGGAAAGAGTGTGTGGGTGAGGGTGGAAGGCAGGGACAGCCAGAACCAGAAATTGCTCTCCTCCAAGGAATATGCTTAATGGTCGTGTAGTGCCATCTTTGATGCCTTCCCTCCCCCTTCTGTTTCGTTAGGTTGTTGCTGACAGTGAAGGACTTCCTCTCAAAGCTGTTTAAATGAGAATGTCCCTGGCCCAAAGAGTACTGCTGACATGGCTTTTCACGTTGCTGTTCCTCATCATGCTGGTGCTGAAGTTGGATGAGAAAGCCCCATGGAACTGGTTCCTCATTTTCATTCCAGTGTGGATATTCGATACAATTCTTCTAGTTATGTTAATTGTAAAGATGGCTGGGCGGTGCAAGTCTGGCTTTGACCCTCGCAACGGCTCCCAGAACATGAAGAAGAAAGCCTGGTACCTGATTGCCATGCTGCTCAAGTTGGCCTTTTGCCTCGCCCTCTGCGCGAGGCTGCAGCGCTTCACCACCATGAAACTGGCCTACGTGTTCATCCCCCTGTGGGCCCTGCTGGTCGGGGGCATGGTGGAACTTGGGTACAACATCTTCTATGTACAGAGAGACTGAGCTATGCCAGGGGGGTTGCAGTGCCACGACGGGCATCAAATTACTCAATTATTGCCACTTTGCCACAAATTTGATCTTCAAACTACAAAGCCGCATGAGTCAAGCTGGAGACTATCTAAAGCAGGCTGAAGACTGAAAACAGACTTGTTCCATTTTTTTATTTTAAAACTGTCACATATGCTCTTGTAAATAAAAGTATTTGTTCCAACATGAGCTGCTCTAGTATGATTACTGTTATTTGTTACATGGAATAGGATACAGGTTCTTCACATGCAGGTAGAAGATCTTCTCAAAGGAACCACAAATGTTCTACCCAGAGTATTCAGCGCGTTGAGTAATCCTTGGAAAGAGGACAAACATTTTCTGCTACTTATGCTGTAAGTCAAGAAATAACCAGTTAATTGTAATTTCCATAAGGAGCTAAATTTGCTTTTAAATCAGTAACAACTGACAGCTGCCAAATAAGAGCAGAAAAGGAATAAAGTGACTCAGTGTTTGTATTTTTTTACAGTGAGACTGAACTTCCACTCTAAAAATAAGCACTATTTCCTAAGCTGCTGAATCAGCCAATAACCAGTACATTAACCACAGGGAAAAAGGTCAGGAGCTAACTGTGCCAAGTAGTCCCAAGATCCGGAAAAGAGGGAGACAATGGCAATTCCTTTCCAAGTGAGAAGTCCCCAGTGCTGCAAGAGACTGAAGCCACGGGGTGAGTTCAGCCCTGCATTTGTACCTGCCAAAAGGGGTACTTGAACAAGACAGTTTTTAATGCCTGAGGATAAGGAATCTGGGGGGATGAAGCCTTGGCTTTAGGGGGCACTGGCAAACTCAGATGTGAGCAAACTTAACTTCTTTTTGGGTAACAAGTGGACAAGTGGGAAGAACTGGAACTATGAGCATATTTTGGGGACTAAAGTGCTGTTTCAGAACGTACAGTAACACCAAATTCAAATGTAGCAGTTGTCTAGGACATTATTAACATGCACACTGAAGGTACTGATCCATTTACAGTTCTAGGGACAAAAGAACCTCAAGGGAATGAAAAGAGCCCAGGAAAAACAGTGTAGGGTAACAGGACATGACAAGATCCAAGTGTCTCACTGATAAAATTTTAATTACGGACATTGAACTGTATTTGTTTGTGGAAAACAAAATCCTTCCTGAAGTGTTTGAATTTACTCTTGCTGTTCAATCCCACAGATGTGGGTAAAAATGCAGGGGAACCACATTGTTGGAGACTGCTGAAAGAGCTTCATCTAAGAGAACAACATGTTCCATTCTAAGGCAGTGGGTCTCAATTCAGAGCATCAGGTCACAAGTATCTTTAGAAAGAATTTAAATCATCTTTGCTTCAGAGTGGTTGACGGCCCTACCTTGCCAAAGCAGAAGCCAAGAAAGGACAAAGACAAAAGAAATCTAAACCACAGCTGTTGTCAAAAAAGTGTGAAATATTTATAACCTCTTACTATAATGAAAATAAAAAGATAAATCCACATAGCCAGCCCCAAGTTATGAGCATCAGGTAACACACACACACCTCTGGTATGGGAGCGAGCACAAAACTGGGTACTCTCAGTGCTTCCCCATCTGATGAGCCTCACAAAATAAAAATCCCCACCCCCACACAGCTCAGAAGGGCAGAGCAGCTTTGCTCAGCCACGCTGGGGATGGGAACTGATTGTTATAACTTAAATGATGGAAGAAAAAGAACTGGCCTCATTAAAACTGGGTGTATTATTAGCAAGATGGGCCATGAATGGTGACTCTGCCCCCTTAATAAATCCTTCTCTTCCACAGATGTAACAATTATCTGAAAGTCTGGCATCTCTAATTAACTACAAGCACATGGTTATTACAAATCTCCTTTTAATTGCTGCCTCTAATTCAATAGGAAAAGAGCAAGAGTTTTGATTGTGGGTTTGACTTTTTCTTTAACAAAAAAAAGGTTTACAAACCTTGAAATAAATGAGTGATTTTGAAAGCTGAAGTAGATGTTTCTTGCTGGTGTCATACAGAAGTCACACACTGGCAGTTGGAAGTGCTCAACTTTCCAAGTTCCTTGTCCTTACAGGTGTATTTGGACAGGAGGAATATCCCTTTTGATTTAGTATTTTGTATCACATGTAACTCACCTGAACGGTGCTGATACTTTTTGTACACAGTGTTCCTTTGCTGTGATATCAGAACTGCACTCAAAGTATTTATGATACAAAGTACACTGTAGCCACTCTGACCTTTCCAGAAGCTGCTGCGGGAATTAATTACACCTGGTCATAATTATGTTGCTCTCAAAGGCCCTGGTCACAGCTTGGAAGTGCAACCAGCGCTCCTCACACATTGTCTTAAATTTACGGATCTTCATTAAATTAACAAGATAAAACAAGTGCAAAGCAGCTTTGCTGACGTTGGCAGGGAAGATGGTCCCACTGCTTGGTGAGAAGGGCACACAGGGACCTTGTCTCAGCTCCCTGTGACAGCTGATGGGGGCAGAGAACTTGGCCTTTGGAGCTTTGTTTTAAACTGCAATTCAAAAGCTTGCTGGAAAGAAAGAGCAGCATTCATCTGTACTGCTGGTATCTGTTGTACATGGAGAGAGATGTTCCACAAAATTTTTCTTCCCATCACTTGCACACATTTGAACACTTCAGCATCCACTGCAGGCGAGTACCTACTTTTATCTGATTCAATATTGAATGTGTATGTGTGAAAGGTCATGAAACTATAATTTTCAATTACCAGCTCATACTGCTTTTCTTGATTTGTTACCATTTAGAACAGTATCCAGTTTTCTGTTCATTTTATACTTGGGAAATGCAGTTGTGTGACATTCACATCCCCTGCTACAACAAATGCTCTAAGAAGGTGTGTCCTCGCACACAAAATGCACTGGAGGACAATACACAGTAGTGGGCACAGGACTGAGGGACAGAACCACTGAAGGCATGCATTATTAGTATTATTTTCTGACATATCTGCATCGTGATACAGAAGCAAAATCTTTGTGTAACCTCACGAAAATATTCACACTTGCCCAGTTGGGCAAAGTGAAATTCAAAGTGAAAATTATGAGACTGACAGAAACTCAGAATTTTAATGTCACTGTTCCTGTTTTAACATCATTTTGTGAACAAATAACATGGATTTTCAGTAATAAAGCTCCTGAATAACTGCACCCTCAGAAACAGGTTGTTTGAATTTACTAGCACAGAAAACACAGCACTAGCATGCAACACATCACACTTTAATTAAGACTGAAGTAAAAATAACTATGCTGAGGTGGGAAAAGTGTTTGTACCTTTTCACTGTACCTTTTCCGTTTTAAGGTTTGGATGAGCCTTTTAGACCTGAACAGCCCTGGGTACCAACTTGCTGCTGAAAAGCACCAGGCTTTGAGAAGTAAGGCAATTTAAGGAACCTCAGCAGCTGGATCACTACAGTACTGTTCAATATAAATTCTACATTTTCTCCTAGTGTTTGTACAGAAGTTGGATAAAAAGGAACAAAATCTGAAACTCAGTAATGCCACTCCCTTCAATCTGCCTTTCCTAACAAAACCAACATCCCAACCAGGCAAATGTAAGAAAACTCTCCATACAGTGCAGTAAACAGGGAAGAAAGGAAAATGTGAGCTTAGTTCATCTGGGTTAGCTTTTATCTCAGTGCTCCTTCTGAAGTTCATAAAGAAATCACTGCTAAAAGATGTTTTTTAGTCTAAAAATGTCTTCTCTGTGATTAACTAAAACACTCAACCACATCAGTGAGATGGGCGAGTTCCTGAGAGCTGTGATTGCTTAGGATAAAGCTTTAGCAGCCTTGACTTATGTTGCATTAGTCTCCCCCACACAGATCTAACTCTCAAGATTTTCATTCTGAGACACACAGGGAACAGCTTTCTCAGCTCACTGCCCCATTTTGTCTCAACACAACCAGACCAAAAGGCTTCCATAAAATCCACAGGCCTGAGCTCTCCCCACAGGGCACTGTCATTCTGGTGGACAGCAAATTAAATGGTAAAGAAAACACAGTAACAAAACAGCTACTGAAAAAACAAACTTGATAAAAATCGAAGTTTAAACTGCTGTTTTAATCAACGTTTGTATCAGGTATCTGTACACCAAATATTAAAGGACTACTTAGGACTAACGCCCTCATCAGTAGGCTCATCTATCAGCATGACCAGAACAAGAGAAGATCAATGTTTAGCTGGCACTCAAGTACAGCACAGTTCCCAAGCAGAGATAATATCAGCATCAAAGCACAGAGAAAAACAGTGGTTAGAATATAATACACTAAGTTTGCAAAGTCAGTATCCCTGATGATCCTAACAGAAACAGCAGCCTAGATGTTGTGAAGTTAATCACTGCTTCTGAACAGAACACAATTTGCATTTCTAAGAAAAATGAAATGAGTGACTGATGGGAATCACTTCCCCAAATTTTCCCACAAATGCTGCAAATTCAGTGGGATCTGCACAAAATATCAGTATCTTCTATTATACAGTTTTAAAGTGCATTTCACCTGTGTAAGAAAGTAACAAAGTATCAGCTGAACACAGTGACTCATAATCAAAGAAAACATTCTCAACAATCATTCACAGCAAAGCACAGAGCAGTGAACATTTTTCCTTTCCATTTCCAGCTTGGACACATCCAGGGTAAGGTACAGGTGCTGGACTGACTGCAAGGCAAGGTTCTCTACATACCTCACCACTAGAAGAAAACAAGTAAAATGACACTTGAGAAGTCTGCAGAGTTCCTTGATCTCTTGCTCAGAATGTACAGCTTTCAGCCTAGCATGGGCACATGGCAGGCTACAATCTCACAACAGTTTATTCCGCCAACGAGCAAGGAAAAATCATGGATTTATTTCAGTCAATTCAGCATCCTTATTCACATGCAGATATCAGAAAACAGTAGTTCTGATCAATGAATACCAGTCCTGTGTTTCTTGGAAGACTTTCTCATTTTTCCAAGTCTGTTTCACAGCATTCTACTATTTCAGATTTCCTTTTCCTACATCATTTGCAACTCCAATTTATTTACTGTGCACATGTATCTCTGCTTAAAAATCAACTTTATTGATAACCAAGGAATTCTTTCACAGATGAATAATTAAATCATCACCCTCTGAAATAATACTTTATTTCTAATACTAAATAGAATTAATATTTCTGTTAAAGTAGTATTGAAATATCCACTATAGTAACAAGGAAGGGAAAATCTGCATGCCAGCAGTACCTGTAATGAAAATGTTCTTTCAGAGTCAGTTTGCAGGCATCTGGAGGGCTGGGGGTGACACAACACTGAGTAACACTTGTATGTAACACATGAAGTCAGTCGCCAGTGAATTCTAAAGATCCAGTAATATTTAAAAAAAAAAAAAAAAGTAGCAGCTACCCCCTTTGAAAGCTCTGGTAACAACTGTAACAATGCAGTCCTTTGCCAGCCAAAAATAGGTACCAGGACCCAGGAAAACATTTAAATTTCTGCACATCATGTCATTAACTGGAACAGCGCTGCAAGTGCAGGGAGATGCCAACAGTGCCACGGGCCGGCCATGGGCCTTGGGCACATCTCTCTGGGCTGCACAAGAACAGGGGCCAAGACAGACAACTGGAGATTTCAACCAAAATAACAAAGATTCATGTATCGCCAAAGTCCAGAGAAGGCGGAAAAGCAGCAAAGCAAGGACCGATTTCAGTACACCAGAAGGCATGAAAGATTTATTGCTGAAGCAAAAGTCTGAAGTTGTATGCAACAGGAATAAAGGTTATAGCACAGGACCACTTAAAACCAAAGCAAAACCTTTGTCAGACTAATGAACAATTTGGGAGGTGAAATTCTCAGAAGTGCTCCTCCCTCAAAGAACAACCACAGGGAGAAGACACCACCTTTTTTTTTTTGTTTTTTCTTTCAGAAGCTGACACCTGTGAATGATGCAAAGGGAGGTCTGGTAGCCATTGGTAATCTCAGTATGGTCCACATTCTGTCTGCAAGGAATTCTGCCTAAAGCAAGAATCTACTCTGTCTCAAAAAAAAAAAAAAAAAGAAAGCAGAAAAATTGCAAAAAAAAGCCACCTTTCTTAATCTCTTATAATTCTGAAAGTGATTTAAAAAAAAAGGGTTGAAAATGTGGCAGTTTAAAAGTAACATCTCAGAACCAAGAGATACCGGGGCAGAAGCTCGAGGCCACGTCAGCCAAGACCACTGACCAGGTCTTCAAAAGGAAATGAAATTGCACTCCTAAGTGTAAAGTCATATTTCCTAAACCACTTTCAAAGATTTATTATTTCAGTCTGGACAGGGCTTATGCTGCAGAAAGTTATCAGCTGTCCCAGGGGATGTAAACACCAAAATCCAACAGGTTACAAAACATTACTTGAACCAGCACATGCACTGCCAGCACACTGGTAAGATTTCTATTTTAAGTCATCAAAATAGTTTTAGGGGGCTGCCTTGTGTGGTTTTTATATTAAAAAGCAGTATCTGGCAAGGCTGGTTTTGCTAAATCTGGCTGACCCTTGAGAGCTGCACGTTTGCTGCAAATCACAGCCTGCAGCTCTGCTGTTTCTGTTCTCCCAGCACAGAGGACAGGAAGGGAAGGCTATGGAATTGTGCATGGATGTTCATAAAGCCAGAGAGATTACAGGTGGAAGGTTCCAGATAATCCAGAGCACACAAAGGGGGCCAAGACCACATTCCTACTACCAGGAGAGCTCAAATTCTTACATGAACCAAATAATTGTTTCAAATCAGAGTCTGCAAGAGTAATAACTTACCACGTCACACGTGAATGTGCTCACGGCGTGAGGGGAAAGTGAGATCCCTGAGGCTGCAACACTGGGAGTCATCTCAGCCAGCATCAAAGAGAACAGCAGTAAGACTTAAGGACGTATCAGCCACATCCAAGAGATTCATGTTTCTATTGCTTCTCTAATAGGTAATTATGGCTATGCAGGAGTAATGTTTAGCAATTCAAATATTGATTTAATTAGTAATTCCTTTACATACCTAACAAATCAGGGCACTCATCTATTAAATAGCTGATTTTAGTGCCAGGTGTGAGCAAATTTTAAATTTTAACAGCCTATAAGCAAAAAAACATTTGCAATACAAGGACCTCCAGTAGTTAAATTCGACATCACCTGAAAATCATGTTGTTCTATTGCTGCAGATGAAGCCCAAGGGATCACTGAGTGCACTGAAAGTTATAAACTGGGTACATAAGGATGTACAACTTACAGAAAGTTCCACAGAAAAATCCAAACAAAAATCAGATACAGAGGGCTTTGGAAATAACAACAGGCCTTGGACCTTAAGTTTTACATACATAGCTGAAGGACATGCTCAGAGCAGTTTACTGCCATGTGTAGCTACCTGAAAAAGACACATCATTCAGCTGTGTTTGAACTATACAGGAATACATTACACAGAGAATAAATAAGTTAAGTGACAGAGTTTTGCCATTACCACATCAGATGCTCACTAGCCTTGAAACCCTCTTCCCTCAGAACACAGCTTAAGACAATCCAAGTGTTCCATAGGTGGGGAAAGACAACAGTTAACTTGGACACCTCTGCTGTTTTCTTAATGAAACACCTCTTGCTTCCAAACTGTGACTCATGAGGAACCTTCCTACTACACACATTGGCAAGTATCTTTATTGCCTGGCACTATCAGCACATGGAGCCATTCAAACCCAGGTAAGTCTCTGTGAATCACAGGTCACTGCTAAAGTTGAGGCCTTTGTGGCTTGATAACTAACCACTTAAATATTATTTGTTTTGACTTTAGTCAAGTAGCTGATCTGAGGGGGATGGTTGCTTTTTTTGGTTTCGTTTGTGGTTTGCTTTTTTTTCCATGTGAAATGGAACTCTCTCAACTGTGCCTTGAGCAGGGTGAAGAGGCAGGCACAGAAGGGAGTTTGCTCCCTTGCACCAGCTCCTCTGGAGAGATGCAGGTGGGTGTACTGGCAGCGCTCCTGGAGCCCACCGGGTGTCCAACTGCCCCCCACAACAGGGAGGACAGTTTGTGTCTCTGTTCCACATTACTATCTGACAGCAGGAGTTTGGGGAGTGCCTGGAACAAGCACCTGTAAGGAATCCTGTGAAGGGATGACTGATTCTGCATTCTGACTAATCTGCATTTCCAAAGATGCCTCAGCTCTATCTCAGTTCCTCACCCTCAAGGCATAAGGGCATCCTATGCATTAGTGCAGGTAGAAACACAACCACTTAAGAGAGGCAGTTTAACTGAATTATTTTTTGCAGACCCAAAAATAAAACCAATCTGTTATTATGAACCTTTATTAAGCGGCTCACATTTCAGTATAAATCACACTAAAAAGATTTTTAAAAAAGATATTTACACTACAGTGCTGACACATTTAAAATGAAAAAATTGGTATAAATAAGCTCTATGGAAAAGCCTGGAATTGTCAAAAAGAATTCTGGCTCATCTTACAAAAAATATATATGTTAAATGTCAGCTCTACTCTAAAACCTACAACTCAAAATTATTTAAAGACTTCTTTATGTTAAACCTGCAGTGTTTACAGTGCATCTGGCCCTAAGTGCTTTGATACTTCACAGTTATGGACAGGCACTGAGGAATGTTACAAAGCTACATAACTATTTTCTGTAACAGATGCAAAGGCAAGTCACAAACTTGCCTCACAATTTACGATCTTTACATTATTACATCATTAAGTTTAAAAAGGAATTTAAAACCATATATACAAATTCAGCACAAAAAATCATCCTCTCTTTGTCCATGCAGTTTTGGATATGATGAACTATGTTGTCTTGTATCATCTGGATGCACATGACCTCCAGAGCACAACTTGCCTTGCAAGTCCTTGTTGCCAGGTTCAAATTTAGAATCCATTTCCAACTTTAATGACGTCAGCTCCGCGTGATCCAGCCTAGTCTGAACATTCTGTCCCCTGATGTCATTGGGTGCCACTGTCTGTTCAGCCAGATCGACATTCATGGGCTCTTCTTTTATTCGGTGAGATGCAAGAGGTTCATGTTTTATCGGCATAAATTCCTGCTGCAGGTACTTGCTCTGCAGAGCATCTGAGAATTTGGGGTCTTCAGAGGCGTCTTTGCTCATCGCACAAACTCTGCCGTCCGTCTGAAGTCCAACAACCGAAGACTTGGGGTCTGCAGAGGTCTCTGCTTCAACAGTACTTGTGTTTTGAGAGAGTTCTTCCTCTGAATGATAGAGCTTGAGCCGGATGTGCCAAGCCAAACTGCACACAGCTGAGACTGTCTTGAATTGGTGCACAACATTCCTCGGGATAAAATAAATGTCATTATCGAATAACTGGATTCTGGCATATCGAATGCCTTCCCTTCGCAGTTGATTAAGTTTTGCATCATCGACCCACTGGACACACTGCAGGGAAAAAGGAGGGGGTGGCAATGGTGAAAACCGACTTAGTACTCAGAGGACGCTGACCATCAGTTCTTGGCATGCTTACCTGTGAGAGTGGAGGCTCATGCAAATCCAACTGCATTCGCTGAACTACCTCTAAGAAATCCTCAGCATGAAAACAAATTACATCTTTGGTTATACGAGGCTGCTCAGACCTACAGAAGAATAAGAAGTGCACAGTCAGGGGCTGAAACTCACATCCTACACAGAATAACAAAATCTGCAGGCAAGGATAAAGAAAATTATTTAAATTAAAAAACCCAATTCAGGCATAACCCAAATCTTAAAGGGTTGATCAAAGTGGGTACTTCTAAAACACATTAGCATTGAACTGGTTAAATGAATTAACCCCAATTTCTTTATAAGTGGCAGTAAAAGCAGACATGAAAGGTCAGCAAAACACAGGATTTTTCATTTCTATTTTTACCTGACTTCTTGTCTGCCCTGATGCTGAAAGGCAGATGCCCCAGATAGACAGGGCTTACTCTGTCTGCACTCCAACATGATACTCCCATCAGGTACCTCAGAGCACGCAGCAGTCTGACTGTGGGCACTATGGCAACCACAGCTCAGCATCTCAGCCTCAGACACCTCGCTCAGAGTTAGGAGTAAGAGCTGATCCACATTAAGCTGCCACATTGCCAGTAATCAGCCAATGCAGGCAGCCTCCACAAAACATCCCTTAAAAATATATCCCTGTTTATGCTCACTAGAGTGCTACAGGAATCAGGCTTTGTCTCCATATTCAAATTGTTAGGAGAAATCATCTCTTGCCCCAGAATGTCTCTCCTAAAGAAATGCAAACCATTTATATAATTTCTCTGGAGACATTTTCTAGAATTGGCCAACAAAAGGTAAAACCAGCTACAGTCCTTACAACCTTCTGATCTGAAGGCCAAACCCTGTTCCTCACTGGAAACACAAAACTGAGCTCCATGTGTTAGGTTTCGAGGGGTGTTGGGTTTTCAAAGCATCTTTTTTTTTTTTAATGTGGTGATAGGAAGATTTCATTTAGATAGGGTGAAGCTCACACTGGAGTGGTTTTGCAAGTACAGTTTCTCAGCCAGAAAGAGCCCAGTTGATGACTTCCTTCCTTCCTCCCTCCCCCTGGGGCTGACAGGAGTGCAGCCCCTCAGCCACAGCTGGCAGGGGCTGTGTGTCCAGCGCTGCCCATCGGAGCCAGACCAGCACCACGGATCAGAACCAGGACCCACCCCTGTCCTGCCTCTCCCCCCAGGGCCGGGTGACACCCCCAGGGACACCCTCACCTCATCCTGCCCCCTACAAACAGGGCACAGTCAGACCTACAGGGCCCAGGGAGGAGCTGATACAGCAAAACTGTTTGATACATTTCAGAATGTATTTAATGGATGTGCAAAGGCACTTCTCTAAAAGCAAGATGATAATTTATTTTTATATAAATATATGTGTCATGTTATTACCATTTGAGGAAGCAGGCAAGGATGTACAGTTCATTTGGGCTTTTTAAACTTAGGAGAGTTGTTTATTTTATTTAGGTCATGACCTCAATAAAGCAAAAAATAACCAGTCTGAGGCTATTTTCAGAAGAAAAAAAATCCCCAATCCACTACTGAGAGTATGCTAGGGAGACTTTTCAGACCACATATTTTGCTTTCAGTTTTACAGAGATTAAAATGTGTCTCTGTATTTTGGTCTATATACTCCTGAAGAGGATTTAAGCACTGAAAGCAAAAAGCTTCAGAAACATTTCTAATCAGTGGCACTAAAAATATTAGCTACATTAACTTACCTTTTATAGAGCAGATGTTTGTTTTTAAAATACAAATTTGCATTTGGAGTTACCAGTATTTGTAACTGAAGTTAAGAATTAAAATAGATTGAAAGAATACTTCACACACTAAGAGAACTTCAATCCAAAACAATGTGTTTTCCCAGCAGTGTCTATTTTGGTTTATGCATTATCATTCCAATTCTCAGTCCCTATTATGTGTCCAGCAGGATGCATCACCAACTGCTGCCATTCCAGCACAAAGCACAACATTCCTTTTGCAAACAACTGAGAAAAACACTGCCAGGCAATTTTCAGTTCTGCATTTGCAGATTTTATCATTAGCACAACTTTGAGATATTTGGCAAAACCTGAAATTTAGAGGGTGTTGTGTACCCCCAAACAAAACAGTGGCACAATAGTTCATTTAACATCCAAGAAGGCATTAAATCAAATCAGAAAAACCCATTTAAGCCTCCACTAGAATACTGCTAGAACTAATTTTGGCAGTATTTTTTTTTCCTTACACTCCCTTCTGTTCTAACTTTTCAAAAACAGATTAAAACTAAAGGTTTTACCATTAGTATTTCTGACCTAATGCACAAAGTCTGGCAATATAAAACAAATTCCTATGATCATACAGAAAAGCACTAACACCTTCAGCCTCTGGAACACAAACTGGAAACTGCTTGCTGAAGAACAGATTTCATTTTGCCAACAACAATGCCATAAACTGCCTTCTGCTGTCCCTGCAACACCCTCCCCAAATTTCCCACATAAAAACCTTCAAAGTTTGCTTAACTTAAAATTTTACTGGCATTTCCCAAGTTCTAAAGCTCACTTGGTAGCACCTACAAAAATGGCAGTGAATAATCTGTATGATCAAACCATTTATGAGATTTCAGTGCAGTGCAATCTCTAAAATGTTTGCCAGCAATAGCCAAAGTTGTTCATCAAATTGTAAATACTCAAAGCAGTTAAAAAACCATAATCCAGCAATTTCACAAGATCTCAAATGAAAAGCCAAATGTGGGAAAGGAAAAAGTATTTTTTCTTCTTCAGAACACTATGTTTAATCTCTAGTTGTGTTTCCAGCCCCAAACCCTGCTTTTTGCCTTTCAACAGTTCTGTTCCTGCCTGTTCTGAAAAGACACACCAATTACCCACCTAACTTCAACATTGGTGCCTATCAACTACTCCAAAAATCCCATTTTCTCTAAATCTACAGCAACTTCTTGATTATAAGGCATTCTTTGCAAACTCGATCCATTTTCACACTAACTAAACATGAACAATCAACTCAGTTCAGCCAGTCCAGGAATTGCTTTATTTTCTCCTCCCAGAAAACATGAATTTTATATACTTTATCTCATTGTTAGAACACATCCATTTGTACTGACATAGTGCCTTAATCACCCCAGAATATCTCCAGGTTTCCAGATTCATTCAACTACTCAAACAGATTAAAACAAAAAAAACAACAGATTTTTTTTAAAACTTCCATGCATTTTGTTTCCTTTAAAATAAGTCTCCCCACAGATTACAAACTATGGTAAAATGAATATCTGAAATTATTTTAAAGTGTCACATTAATCAATGATGTTTCATTATGATAAGCCCTAATTAGCTCTCATCATGTAAAGTACACTGAAGTGGCTTTTCAAAATTACACAAAAGTGGAAAGGGAAAGGAGAAATTGTAATTTGAGACAAATCAAGCTTGAAATACATAATTTTCATTGTGCTGCTTGTGTGGTATATTTTCCTCCTCTCCAGACATCAGTCCCAATTTTTTTTATCTGTTAAAATGTTTATATGGTTTTTTATAGCGTTAAAAGATACATTTTCAGTCTTTTATGCTGAAGTGAAATGCTGGTATTTCTTTTATATTGCCCAAACTGAAGTATTTTCAAGTATGTTAGGAAGTTATAGGGTGAGAATAGAAGAACTACTATCAATTTAAATTCTTAATTATCTCCACAGACACCCAAGTTTGGGGAGTGGGCCTTTGGCTGGTTTGTTTACTTCCTTTGGAAGTCTCTCTCTCTCTCTGTGTGCAAAGTGTAATCTAAAATACTCAGATGTATCCAGTTATCTCAGCTCCTGCCCTGCTAGCTCAGCCCAGGGGCTCAGCCAGAGTGAGCAGGAAGGTGAAGGCTCCCACTGTCATTGACCTGAAGAGGAAGGAAACTGCAAAACCTCAGAGTCCCCCAAAAACACACATTACTACCTGAACAGCCCAGCTCTTCCCCAATGGCAATTACTCTACTTTCTATGTCAATGAACTCTTGCACTGTAACACAAATGGGCATCATTTACCCAAAGGGAATCTGCCCTTCTAATTTCTAGACACATACAAAGACCAAAAGGTATTTTTAGTGTTTACAAATGCAAAGGTAATCTCCAAAACTAAGGTCGCTCTCCCAAACCAAAATCAGAAGATCCTGAAAAATTGTTCTTAGATCTGAGCCAGGAAGCCCATATCATTATAGGCTTTTTATTTGGCTGACACATAAATTCCTTCAAATGAGACACATTTATTTCCTGACTCTCACGTGGGAATTTCAAGGACGAACACCAAAGAATTTCATGTAACTTCCAACAGGATTCTTCCTAGGTGATCCACCACAAAGAAATCAGGGATATAACAGCTGAAAGTTTAAGAATTCTGCTCATCTCCAGACAACATCAAGAACTGCCACAAGGTCTCCATGTGCACCTCTGAGGCAGCAGCTCAGGTCATTCCACGCACCAGTTAAAGCAAAACAAAGTGTGAAGTGTCCTTACATCTAATATGAACTCAATTACAGTAATTACACTGTCACTGCAAGTTACCTTTCTAGATACCACCCCAAGGAAAACCATATGCAATCTAGCAGAGGAAAAACCTACCTAGTGCCCAACCATTATCTACCAAGTCTTCCTTAAATCCCTAATCCTAGGTTAACCCATCCAGCACTTCTCCAAGCAACTAAAAATGGAAATTCAGGCAAATGTTTTTCCAACACCTTGGGGAAGCCGATCAACACGTACCACTCCCCACAGTGCACAGCCTTCAGCACTCCCACAGCAGCCGTGGTCTGTCGTTCAAAGCCTTGTCCTATGTGATCTGCATGGGCCCGTGTCCGGTCTTCAAACAGCATTTCACGGGGTTCACTGGTTCGAGGTAGGTACTGCAAGTTTTTTATTTCATTGGTAGTTCTGTGTAAGAGAAACAGTAACAGTGAGACAGAAATTTCTCAGAATTACCCGATTTCCACCACAGCCAGTAGGACTGGTTTTCTCCCTTCAGTGAGAAGACAGAAGTTAAATGGGAAAAACAGTAGCAATAAAGACAAATTAAAAATGTAATGGGCTATGCAAAGAATCAGAACACTTGTTTCAATTAAAAAAAGCCAAGACAAAATACAACCAACGCTAACAACGACAAGAGTCATGGCCCAAGTGAAGTAGAAGGCCCTAATGGCTGAGCAGCCTCGCTCACAGTCTCCACACAGACACAGAGAGCCCCAGAGCTCTGTTTAAGCTCAGCCTGGACCCTCAGGCCTGGACTGTGCCATGCTTCAGGAGCACTGGTCTCCATCTCAGCCAGAGGAGTGCTGGGCCACAGACTGGCTCCTCAGCTGGTCCTCAGGACAGCTTTGTCATGATGCACCCACCTGGCAATCTCTGGACCTGATCCTCCCTGGCACACTGACTTCCTGGCCGGACCTCAGACCTGCCCCATCACCACACACCTGCCCAACACACTGGGTGGGGTCTGAGCTGAATCTCCATGATGCCATTCATAAGGACACTGAACAAAACTGGCACAAGGTATCATGGTCTGAATGACTCCACTTGCAATTGTTTTTCAGTTGGACTTTATGCTGCTGCCCACAACCCTTTGAGCACAACAGGTAAGTGAGTTTTTGGTCCATTTCACTTACCTATCAATCTAGTCTGTCCTTTGTTAGCCTATCAGGATGTTACAGGAGATAAGTGTCCAGTGTGGAAAGCCCCAACAAATCTGAGACAAACACTGCTCCTGGCACTCATCTCATCCTGTGAGCCAATTGGTTTGCTGTAGATCAGGTGGATAAGGCATAGTTTCCCCTTTGTTAATCAATACTAACTATTCTGTACTATCATCTCATACCTCATGCTTGAAATTGCATCTTTTCCAGGATGGAAAAGGAGACTGGCTGGCCTGCAGTTCCCTAAGTTCTGCCTCTTACCCTTCTAAATGATTGGAGTGACATTTGCTTTCTTGCAGTCCTCAGAAACCTTTGCCAAGTGCCATGACCATTCAAAGAGGGAGTGGCCCTGCAGTGACACTGGCCAGCTCCCACAGCACTTGGTACATCCCAGCAGGTCCCACGGGCTTGTCTGTCTAATCTTCAGGTATAACATGTTCTTTAACCTGATTTTCCTACACTGAAAGTAAAATAGTCCTTGCTCCAGACATTCCTACTGGCTCCAGGACCTGGCATTCCTGAAAGTGAATCTCCTCAGAAAAGACAAGGGCAAAGAAAGCATTGAGTACCTTGGCCTTTTCTGTGTCCTTTGTCTCCAGGCCCTTTACCCCATTCAGTAAATGCCTTACATTTTTTCCCTCTACTGTCCATATGCCTGTGGAAGTCCTTGCTGCCCCTTTCACATTCCTTGCCAAATTCACCTCCAGATGGTCTTTAACTGCATCCCCATCATGGTAGGACAGTGTTTCTATATTCCTTCTGAAGCACCTGACTCTGCTTCCACTTCTGGCAGCTCTCTTGTTGTGTTTGAATTTCAAACAGGAGAATTCCCATGACAATTCCTCATCACACACAATATTTAAGTTCTGCAGAGGTTGCCCCCACTCTTCAGCTGGTACTTATACCCAATAAAACAGCAAAGCTTAAAGATGTTATTTAATGTTGCAATTACTGCTTTTCAGGTGAGAGAGAAGCCCTTGTCCCTGAGGTCATAAAACATCCACTCATATTTAACAACAGGGGTATCAATTCCAGTTTCATGGCATACATCACTAATTGCATGGCTGCTCACATTTCCCTGAAGTTTTCACCTTAAATTCCTACTAAAGCTCCAAAAAGGACCAACACTGTACTTGGCCAGACAGTAAAAATTTAAAAAAAAATCCAGATCCTTGTATAAAAAACCAAAAGTATATTTGGAGATGAACATGTGCAGAGATTTATATCAAGATATAATATCAACCAGTATAAGGTTTGGGATAAACTGAATTTGTACAGAAAAAAGTAGTAACCAGACATTTATCAAGTAAGATACTCCAACTTACCTCTTCCTTTTGAAAGGTGACTTTGGCATGTCAGCCACAGGGATCATCTGTTCTCCTGGTCGTACCCACATAATGGGACCATCATCACTGTCTTTACGACTCTCTAATTTTAAACTAGAAAGTGTTCCCCATGGCAGTGTACACTAATGGGAAATACAAGCCACAATTTTGAAGTGAGTGACTTTAAAACCTTTTTAAAAGCAGCCTTTATCTACCCCGATGAAAACATTCATCAGCACACTCGACTATCTAAGCAAGTATCACATACTCTCACTTTAATGTAACAGCACTAGACAGCATATTGTCCCCCTTCTCCCAACCCCAACCCTTCTGTCCTTACTTTTAAGAAGGGTGATTCTTCCAACATATCAAGGAATTCAGGGAAGTAATCCCCCACTTCCTCATCAACTGCTCCAACCAGGCTGATCTGTCTCATTGGGCCAGCTCTATACGTACCATGAGAGTATGTTCTTTTTACCTACAAGTAGAATATGACAACACAAGTTATACCGAGTCCACTAATGTGCAAAATCTACATTCAATAAACACTTTTAATCTCTATGCTTGTCTTTTCTGACATCAATCCTTCAATCTTCAGCATATTTAAGATTATTATGATGCTAATTATTATGAAGCTAATTACTATGAACTCAAAGACAGAAGTTCTGATTAAACATCCATGACAACCTGTATTTAAAAGCTGAAGGTAAACCAGAGTACCTATTTATTGCCTTTCAAGAAAACAGCATTCCAAAGCAGTAACTGTGCAAAGCTACCAACACATGTTCTGCTCAGTACCTTGTACATAAGGATTCTTACCTGGATTACTCAAGTCTAGCTGAACTTTCACCTTTCTCTTGCAACAAGCAGAACTCTGAGTTACAACTAAATTTAACAACAAACATTTCCTCTTCTAATTGTCCTCTCCAATATGCCCTCTGTGTGAACACATTAACTGGAGCTAAATTATCACAGTGAAGACACAGTTCATAAAGAGTTCATAAGGGAAAAGAGACAAGGATAGTCATTCCTTCATTTCTGCTGTGCTAACACATCTTGTGCTCCCTTCAAACTTTAAGGGTTGTAACATTCAGCTTTGGTGAGAAATCCTTCACTGTGAATTTGAACAGAAACATTAAGTTTTTTTCAACAATTTGTTGTTTCTGAGCACCAAAACACTTAGGTGTGAGATTGATGAGGATCGTGACCCCTTAAGCTTCTGATTTCCTATTTAATAGGCTGAAAGACACAGTGGTGTTACGAGATGAAATACGATGAGATCAGAACAATGGGAAGAGCAGATGGATCACTACACACCAAGTAAGGCTCCTGTACTGCACCTCTAGACATTCTGCATCCAAAACAAGAAAAGAAAAAAGTGCAAGGAAAACAGTTAATGAAATACTGCTTAGCTGTGGTCCTGACCCAGACAGAGCATCAAAATTCCTAGTAGTTACAGCAGTGCAGAGGGGAATTAGCAGCAGTTCCTGAAAAAGTCACAGAACAACACTGTGACCTCCTGAGAAGCTGGACTGATGTAAGGAGCTGCATTCCAGAAAGGCAGAACCAAATACTTTTCAGATCATCTCAGTCCTGTCACACACCCAGGAAATGGAGGAGTACTAAAAGTAGGATTTTACAAAATGTCTGAGCTAATGTTCGTCACAGACATCACAGACACACTGCAAAGAGCAGTCCTGCTAGACAGCAGTATTCCTGTATCCCTCAAATCCTTAGTCATACATTCCTGCAGCTTTTTTTTGCACAGACAGCTGGTGATTTTGTGATAAAGCACCAGAAAACATTAATTTCTGTCAAATCTGCATCAGCTCAATCCTCAACTGTATTTGCACTGGCGCAAAGCACCAGGAGCTCAAACAAAGTACTGGGCAAGGAAGGGACACATCTCCCACCATCCCAACACACAACACTAAGCTGCCGTTTTCACCTACACCCCTGATATCAGAGAACCACTTTTCTGCCTGTTTCTGTGCTTCCTTCTCCTGCCACGACCATCATCCCAAACAGCAAGTGATGAGATGAAAGGAAATGGCCTCAAGTTGTGCCAGCAGGGGCTTAGAGTGGATATAGGGAAAATTTCTTCACAAAAGGGCTCTCAGGCATTGGCACAGGCTGCCCAGGGAGATGGTTGAGTCGCCATCACTAAAGGTATTTAGAAGATGTGCAGATGTGGCATTTAAGGACACGGTTTAGTGGTGGATTTGGCAGTGCTGGGTTAACAGCTGGACTCTTAGACAGGTCTTAAAGGTCTTTTCCAACCTAAATAATTGTATGATTCATGTAGCATATGATAAAGTAGTTGAGAACCTACTCCAAGAGAAAACTCCAAAACTTCTCCCAAAAACACTAACTTCAGTGAAGTTTGGAAAAGCTGTGAAGCTTCCACCTGATCAACTCCCTCATCCCGCCCATGTACCACAGGGTGTTGGCAATGAGGCATAAAGGCAGCAAGTATTTAAGTGCAGCACAATGCCTGCTTAAGGGGGATCAAGTAAGGAATTTCTTACAGGTTTCCCAAAAAGATCACGCCACTGAAAGTTAGAACTGAAAGATCAACTCAACTCTTTTAGGCATTATTTTTCCATCCCCTTTCATTCCTATCTCTCCTGGTCAACTATGCTCCCCGCACTCACCAGGCAGTACACAGACTGCTCTTCAAGATCTACCTTAGGAGAGATGAAATACCAAAATAATTGCTAAGATAATGTCAAGGTTACAAGTGACGAGTGGTTTGTTCTGGGACCGTATCAGAGTTGTATCACTGCCAATACAGAATGAAGTCTGAGCATTCAGGACCCCTGTGGTGGCTTTACCCCCAGGCAGCAGATATTATCCTACAGTCCCCTGCTCACAGAGTGCCTGCAACAGTGAGACATGGGAGAACAGGAAAAGCAAAGAAACACATGGGCCTAGACAAAGACAGTTTATTAAGTGAAGAAAAGAGGAAAGTAAAGAATAAAAAACACACAGTGGTGTTTTTCACCACTTGCCAACTCCCACAAGCAGACTGATGTCCTGCAGCCCCTGAGCAATAAGTACCTTCCAGCCAATATTCCCCCGCTCAGCCCCCTCAGGTTTTTATTGCTGAGCATGATGTTACATTGCATGGAATATCCCTGCGGCCACTTTGGACCAGCCATGACCCCTCCCAGCTTTTTGGCCACCCCAGCCTGCAATTAGGGGGTCCTGAAAGACTCAGCACTGTGCACCATGTTCAGGAATAGTCAGAACACCAGTGTGTTATCAACACTTTCAGTCACAATCCCAAGACACAGCCCCATGACAGGCTGCTGCAAAGAAAATTAACCCATCCACAGCCAGTATAAACAGGAAACAAATCCATGCTGGTGATCAAAGGGGGAGACTTGCTCCCCTCTCTTTTCCCTTCTTCCCTGATAGCATTAGGTCTTCTGAAGATGGACAGGGAGCAAGCCTAGGTAATCTATCTGAATTTAATACAGGAATTACCTAAAGAATTTATTTATTTGTTTTAGAAAATCATGACAATTAAATAAATACATAGGCCACAAATACTAATGCATGGCCAGAAAGAACAAGAGGGAATCTGAAAGAGGAGGCAGCTGTAGGGAGTGAAAAGCAACTCCCATCTCATCTCTTCCATGGACTGGGTTGTAGCAACCTAAACTCGTCTTGGGCCAGACTGTTTTAGATTAAGAATTAGACATATATAAACAGGTGAGGTCATTCTTAGAGAGGAGAGCTAGCTCATTTTCACTCATTCCCAAATTAGACTAAGTAATAGTATGAAAACACCAAAAACCTCCCATTGATGTTTGACCAATGGCAAGTGTAAAATTCATCCTCATAAAGCCAACAATCGAATAAGGGTAATCTATGGCACATCAGATAACAGCAATTTTCCTTTTACTGTCAGTACCCTTTGGCTGGTTGTTCACAGGAAGAGAAATAGATTCCTCTATGTATTCCTAAACTCACAAAAACAACACTGATGTACTAAACCCAGTACTTACTGCATTCTAGACACCAAATTATGCACTCACCACAAATGGAGTATTATACACTGTTTTATAAGGTAACCTTCCTGGATGTAGTTTCACAGCTTACAGTATTAATGTTTTGGAATGCAATGAATTTGCTCAAACAAATGGCTGGAACAATCTAAATCCAGAATAAAAGAAGGAACCCAGGATATGCTGCTTTCTGGCATGTGGTCACAAATGAACACAGGTACATACAAAGAGCCCAAGTCTGGGCAATATAAAACCACAGACAGGCAAAAGAGTAATAAATAAAATACTAAAAAATTACATCCTAAATTCTTTCTTCTCATGTAGCTTAAATTTGAAGTATGTCACATACAAAAGGCAACTGTCCTTCTCTAAGGTCACAGCAATGGACTAGATATGGCCTCAACTGCTTTTTTAATGCAATAGCAAATATTTTGACAGAAATGTCTTGATGTCTAACAAGAATCTGAAGATTAAATGTGAATGTATAGATACATAATATTGAAAACAATACACTGGGGCACTATCATCCGACAAATAAGAAACATGTTAGACATTATAGGTATAAAATGTTTTTGTTTTCTGTTTGAAGGAGTTACAAAGTGGAAAGAACAATCCAGACAAATCAAGCATCTGAAGACACGGATTTAAAAAAACAAACTGAGGCAAGTCACAATTTAATTCCTATTTTTAATAGAGTAGGGTTTGGGGTTTCTGTGTTTCAGGGGTTTATGGTTTTGGGTTTCTGTGTTTCAGGGGTTTATGGTTTTGGGGGTTTTTTTCCCCAGTTGAAATGTTATCATTTTCCTTCTAGAATTCTAATGGTTTAATTTTATTTCAATTTTTCACGCTTAAAACCAGAAAGGTCTGGAAAAACAGTCCTCAGAGTTACAAGGAAAATAACAAAACACAAAAACCCAAAGAAAACAAAACTAAAGAACAACTGAACCCAAAAGAACCCACAAAGAAAGTTCCACCAAGCATTAAATCACCATACCAATATGTAAGGACACTGAGGGAACAGCGGGCTTCCATTCACAACCAATGCACTTACACATCTGTATCTCAAATGGAAAATGTCCAATTTCACATCCAGCAGCATCTCCATCACCACAGCCATAAAGAGGCCATGTAGCATTCTGGCTTGTTTGGTACACTTTGATAAAGTGCCCAAAAGGCTTTCTCTTCCTTTCCAACTCTTTTCAAATCTTTAAATTATAACAGATATTTTCAGTTTCAAATGGGAAACCACATTGAACAAATATTAATCAAAACTGCTCTGATTTTAAAAACACTCCCTATTCTGCTTGGCTGCTTTTTAGTGTTAAACCCCATGTCCTTCATGCTACTCTAACCTTCTTTCCTTTTTTTACGTCAGGGGTTTGGCATCAGGATGGGATGCCCTGACAGTTCTGGCATTGCTCAAAGGTGATCCATTGTCATTAAAGACTTAATTTCAACAAATAATACCATTTCCCAGCTGGAACCTTCTGGAAATGCAGGCTCAAAATTCTTACTACCTTACTGGTTCCACCAGCATCATGTTACCACTGGAGCTCATGAATCACTTGACGTGTTTTGACTTGTAGCTGAAATTCTCAAACAATACCATGGATGAACAGAAGTTTTTAAAAGCAAGATGACCTGGCTTTTATTCTGAATTCCACAGACACAAAAACAGTGAAGCAGTTAACAAAGAATTTTAAAAATTAAAAATTAAGGATAGCACCAATTGAATACCTTCCTTGTGAAAGTGAAGTAACTATTCCTGCCCTTGCAGCTCAGGAGGATCAGTCTCAGACCCCATCCAAGCTGCCAGGACAAACCTCTGGGGCCTCATGTAGGTTTAGATTTTGTTAATACAGAATATGCACCTAAACAGAGCAACAAGACTGTCAGCTGGTATTGATTGGCTGAAACTGAAGAAGCAAACTCTGAAGGTAACAGTTTTCTAAGTGGAAAACAAATGAGCACATGCTGCAGATTTCTGTCACTCCCTGTGAACTGAGTCTTTGTTCAGTGGTATTCAGTAAGTGAAAACTTTAGTTTGCTTCAAGACATTAGGCTGCCATCATCTATCAAAACACTCTCTTACACAGTCCTACACATTAGTTTAAAAAATGTATTTTTTAGATTTTTTTAGATAATGAATCTATTAAGATTTTTTTAAAGAAGCATTTTTTAAATTATATTTTTTAGATAAAAAAGAGAATGGGACAATATTTATGCTTGAACAGAGATAAAATTCCATTTTTCATCATCCAGAGGGAATTTTTAAAAAAATAAATAAATGAAGGTGTATTTTGGAGCAGTTGCACAACAGCAAACAGTTGCTAAAAATATTACAACTTTTTAATAACTAACCAAACATTTGAACAGCTTAAAAGCAAGGAACAAATTCTGTTGAAAACAAAATTCTACCGAAAACTAGTGAAGCCCAACTCAAAAGAAACATAGTTCCAATATAAAAGAATTCTTTTCAGAAAATAGGAAAATAATACAACATAGGGAAATGGACACTGTACAAATAATTAATGAGGAAATGAAACACTAATCAATTATTTGAGATTTTCTTTAAGGAAAAGTATTTTCAGCAATTCCCCTCCAATACTAAAGGAACTAATATTTTCAAGCAGGATTTCACAAATTAGAGAAGAACTAAACAGCAAAAACCTCTGCAAAAGACAAATGTTTAAGAGCTAAACAGGGAGGAAAACAAAGAGAAGATAAAGAGGCTGAATAAGAATGGTAATGACAAGGTCTGTCTGCACAACGTGAAGTGAACACAACCCCCCGGGAGAAGTCACACCACAAACACGAACTATCAACACCACTGCAGTTCTTCATCACAGTATTTGTATATTTAGTGCCCATCACAGTTAACATGGCAACGGGAAGTTACTTCAGACTGGGAACAAAACAAAAAAATTATTTCTCCGAAGACACAAAGTGCCTGTTGTTACAGAATGGGGCTGATTGTGTAGTCCCACACTCATCCTTGAGTTACCTCGGACATAATAAAAGATAATTTGCTAACTCAGTAATAAACCCAATCCCTAAACCCCTCAAGAATGGTGAAGGTTTTCTGCTGGATTAATGAAACAACTTGGCTCAACAGTTTGAGAAGCAGCACAGCTTGGCACAAGGGAGGAGAAAAGGAATGAGGACACTCTTGCAGCAGCAGGTGCCAGAGGGGCTCTGACCATTTGTCCAACTGCACCCTGAGCAGTCGGAGGGACTTTTCCCAGGCTGAACAGTCAGTGAGGTGTCTCCTCACATACCCACAGCTCGAAGGCAGTAAGGTGAGAAGAAACAAAGCTTTAATAAATCAGCAAGAATCCAAGCTGTGTGGTGGAGTTGCCACGATGGAAGGAAGGGATGCCACCCAGAGGCTCGGAAGGTGGAGGTTCAACAAGGCCAAGCGCAAGGCCCTGCATGTGGTCAGGGCAATCCCACACACAAACACGGGGCAGAGCATTGCCTGAGAGCAGCCCTGGGGAGGTGCTGGTGGGTGAGAGGCTGGACATGACCTGGCAATCTGCACTTGCAGCCTAGAAGGAAACAGTGCCCTGGGATGCAGCCCCAGAGCGTGGGCAGCAGGGGAAGGAGCGGATTCTTCCCCTCTGCTCCGCTCTGATGAGACCCCACCTGCAGTGCTGCCTCCAGCTCTGGGGTCCCGGCACAGGAAGGACATGGACCTGTTGGAGTCAGTCCAGAGGAGGGCCACAAAGATATCAGGGCACTGAAACACCTCCCCTATGAACAAACTCTTCACAGACAGACTGGGGCTGCTCTGCCTGGAGAAGAGGCTCCAGGGAGACCTTCAAGTACCCAAAGGAGGCTACAAGAGAGCTGGAGAGGGACAACTTACAAGGGCAGGACACGGTGGGATGGCTTCAGACTGAAAGAGAGCAGGTTTAGATTAGGTATTACCAGCAAATTCTTCCTGTCAGGGTGGTGAGGCACTGGAACAGGTTACCCACAAAAGCTGTGGATGCCCCATCCCTGGAAGAGCTCTAGGCCAGGTTGGATGGGGCTCTGAGCAACCCAACCTAGTGGAAGGTGTCCCTGCCCATGGCAGGGGGTTGGAACGAGATGACCTCCAAGGTCCCTTTGAACCCAGGCCATTCTCTGATTTGAACTCAAACCCACAAATCAGTCCTTCAAGGCTGGAAGACAACACACCTTCTTAAAGAAACAGGTATCAATGGAAGACATGGAGGAGTCAGAGACCGTTTAGCCTAATTTCAACTTCCAGAAAAGAGGTTTAGCTACACAGAACCATCAACCACCTAGAAAAGACAGTAAAAGCCAATAAACATGGATGTGAAGAAAACCAATCAAGCCAAGCAAACTTTTCATTCTATGACTGGACGTGTTTTTTAGAGGACTAGTACAGTATGTCCTCAAAACTGCTGCAGACAACACGGCCTAGTAAGAGCAAACAGTGGGCAATTTTGTCTGTGCTCATGTAACTCTCAATATGAAAGGACCAATTTTGAGGCAGGCAGCAAGGATCTTCCCTTTGAACACAGGGTAACCCTCATGAAACACAGAGGTACCACAAAGCTGCAAGTCCACTACAGGAAAATTAACCAGATCTTGAAACTGGAGAAGGGCCTGAATGCAAAGGATAAAATTCAATTTGAACAAAAGCAAAACCTACACTCACATCTATATAATGAACTGCACAAACATGCAAAGGGGAGTGACTCAATTAGCAGGAGCTGCTGCTACAGCGGATCACAAACTGCTCTGAAAAAAAGAAGGGATAACTAAGAGCAATAATTTGCAAGACACTTGCAGCAACGTTCCTGTAGTCCTTGACATCAATACACCAGGCAAACCCTGCCCATTTTCAGTACTGTATTTTAAGAAAATATAAGGACAACTGAAGAGACCATAAAGGGAGAGCAGTAAGACCAATAAGGTATAGCATGTAATGGTTGATGGAAATAACTCAAATTACTAAATCTAGGAAGGAGGGGAAAGGAGCTGTTAATCAAATACAGGGAAAACTGGAAGAAAAGGATAAAGTGTTTGCTTTATCCATTAAAGATCAAAATAAAAGGATAAGAGGACAAATAAGAAAAAATTCTTTTACAGCAGATTTCTTTGCAAAGTGTTGAATCACCCGAAGATCTCCAGCAAACACATCAGACAAAGGTTTGTCAGATACAGCCTCAAACCAGTTGATCGCTTCCCAAAGCACAGGAATTGGTGGGGATTGCTCAGCATTTCACTTGTCTGGACTAAGAAGGTGCCTCTGGGACAAGACAGTAAAATCAACGCACTGAGCATTGTTCCAGTCAAACATCAACTCTGCCTCTGGGATATCAGCAATGCAATAAAAGTTTACACTTGCCCAGCATAAGGACACAGTAATGAGTTCCAAATAGTGGCATTTGTCTCAACAGAACTAAATAGCTTAACTGAAGTGATGTAGGCTGCAAGGAGGTGGCAAAAGCTGATTATTTACATTCTTTAAAATCCTCCTAAGACCCTGACAAGATTCACAGCTATCAGGTAACTGATGCAGCTGTTGCCATCTACACAAATAACAAAGCCCAGGGATGCTGGACCTGCAGAGGACAGTTTTTCACCACTTGAAAGACTGACTTACTGGCTACAAGGATATCCAAACTAATTCCATTTTGTCCAATTACAGAAACAGTCTGACTAAGCCTTATGGTCAGTTCACAAACAGGTCTTCTGGTAATCCCAAAAAAATTTAGAGAGTACTTAAGCATCAAGCCAGGTGATGAAAAATTCCCCACTTCCTCTCCCCTCAAAATTTAAAAGCTAATTCTGATTACACAGAACCAGTTCCAACACAAATTCATCTCTCCTGTGCCTGTTGTGACTGTTCTCACAAGCCTCTGTCCACTTCCAAGCTAACAAGTAAAATTGTATTACT
>JAOXXN010000265.1:10683088-10699944 GCA_026770055.1 Myrmophylax atrothorax
TTAATGTAACTGTCTCTTACCTACCAGAGCCAAACAGGAAGATCCTGATGTGCTTGCCCCTACACTCTTTCCAACACTGCACCTATTAAAGCTTCAATGACATATTGTAAAAAAAGCAGAGATTTATAAAGTGATGAATTAAAAAATATAAACCTCTAAAATATTTCCAGTTAGTTGTTCTACAACAGAGTGAAAACATGAAGTATGCAAAGAGCCTCTGGAGTCTGGTCATCTGAGTTACCACTAAATATATATATAAAATTATAGATTGACTACTTTATGTACCTTACAGAAGTATTCCAAAAAGAAGCAACCCATTATTCTCTCCACACATTTAGGTATCTGTTCTCCAAATAAGTGACAAGCCAAATAAAAAACCATTAACAGAAATCCCACCTAGACTAAAAGCAAGGACAGAAAGCTTGTGGAGAGCAAAGGTCTAACAAAGATTTCTGTTCAAAATTTGAAGTCTGCATATGAGAAGAAAAATCTGTAAGAGAAATCAATGCAAGACAAAATTTTTGTGCAGTTCCACATGCTTGGATCTTAAAATACACTGTGGAGTGAAACAGTGCCCAGTTAATCTCATCATTCCAGTGAAGCCCTTTCACTTCAACAGCACACGCTCCTGTACCAGCATTTCTCACCCTGCCATGGAGAACTCTAAAGACAGCAGAGAAACCTGCCCAGAAGCAGAGAGGGCTGTTCTGAACAGTCCAGCACAGTATTTTAAACAGTTTGTAGCCTCAAAATTAGAACTGAAACCCACTTCCCATACACAATGCAATCTGAGGGTAAACGAAAAATATTTCGTGTGCACCCAGCCTAACACTCACTTGAACACATTTATTGGCAATAATCTGGAGGTACAAAGATTGTTCTCAAAGGAAGAACTCCTATCAGCATGACAGCAGTGAAATTCTCTCTGAAGTCTTATCTTTGAAATACAATAATTAAAAAACTACAATTATCTCCACAGTCTTCACCACGAAAAGACATTTCAAATAATACATGTGCTTATGCTACACAGCCCAGCGTAATGTGTAACCACAGCCCTTGGATCAGCATTTCAGAGCTCATAAAAAAAAAATTCATTTAAAAAAATCATATTTTGCAGGCAGTGGTAGAAAGACTTGATCTTTACTTTTGATTGAACCAGAAGCCTTTGCTTCAAGTTCCAGACCCCACCTCAAGCAAGACACACTTCAAAGTGTGCTTTACAGCACAGCTCTCCCTCCAGCTGCTCCATCACATCTGACATCTGTGTTTTACCTTCTACTCTTCTGGTAAAAGTTGGTAACTCGGTGCATAAGGACTGTGAAGCAAACTCAGAGGCAAATCAGTGTGGTGGGGGGTGTGCCCTGCACTCCCACCTCAGTCTTACCCATTCCCTCAATGTCCCATCAATTAAAGTGCAAATCCTTCAACATTTCCCCTAAAGATCCCAAAGACAAAATACTGTGGATGGGGAAAAGTAAGTGGTAGGACTCGGGTCTTATGCTCAATATACTAATTTTATAATTACTTCTGTGCAAAACCCAACTAGAAAAAAAATCTGAAAGGTTCATAAGGATGTACATTCAAATGTCATTCCTTCCAGAAGAATAATAAAAAAAATCTTCAAAACATTTTGTACTTACATCTGTTCGTGTCAGCAAAATAAAATGTTCATTTTCAGTTCTTCCTTGCATTTCAGCATTCAACAAACCAAGGCATTTATAACCTTGTAGAAACACACAGTAAGAATTTCTCCTACTGCATTTTTACAATTGCTCTGCTCTGATATAAATAATGAGAAAAGCAATGCTGACTGTTTTTTTTCTTAAAGAAAAAAACACAAATGGGACTGTTTATAAATAAACCTATTAATGATTTTCCTTTTTGTAGCTTTCAGTCACATCACATCGGTGCAAATTTTTTTGTACAAAACTCCATTTCTAGAACATAATGAATATTTTAAAAAACAAGTTAAAAAATCAGAAACTGTAAGTGATTTAAACAATCTGCATGTGCCAAGCAGCTTTCTTCCAAAAATTGAGCTCTTCCTTCCACATAACAGACTGAGAGACACAGAGGCAATTAAATAGCCTTACTCTGCAGAGAATACATCTGTGGGCTCAACCCAAAACATCTTCAAGTGCAAAAAGATGACAAAAACCCTTTTCATTCTAGGCTCATAACAAAAGCCATCAGCCTCTCTGAAAGTGCCTCATTTCCTTTAGCAGCCTCAGCAACTGCAAAAAACACCCTGTGTAAGGACTGTCTGTCTGCAGCACTGGCAGGTTTTAGCACAGCTTTCACCAGAACGCCAACCCACGCCTCGGCAGACGAGCAGCTCACACGCCTGAGCTCCCTGACACAGCTCTGCCACATTTGGCTCAAAGCACCAAAGTCAGGCTCATGCACCAACTCTCCCTCAAAAGGCATCAGTCCCTCAGTACTGACCTCTCTGTAACTGGTCACCTTTTACCTTGGCCAGCGGTCTCAAGTCACACAGGATGTTCCTCCTGCCCCTCAACCACAGTAAGTCACAAACAGATGGTCAGAGCAACATTTTACAACATGACATAAACCTAATAACCAGAAGAAGGAAATAAAATGTCTTCAGGCACTGTAGTGCTGATCTCTAGACAAACATACGAAAAAAAAGAAAAAGCAACCACAAAACCAAAAACCCAATGAAAAGGGAAGCAGACTTGTTCCAAAACTTTGTTCCGAAGCCCACACAGTAAATTCTGAGCTCAGACAGGGCTTGGAGCTTTTGCTACACAGGAAGAAGATACTCTTAGATAAAGAGTTGAGAAGGTCATAGAGACACTGACCACTGATACATACGAGAAGCTGTAGCCTAAAGCATTTCTGCCTTTGCTCTCTCTTGCCCAGGATGTAAAGCCAGGCCAGCAAAAGGACTTGGGAAATGTTACACCAACCTCACAGCACATTCAAGCACATCCAGTCAGGTTTTGGAGGCCCACAGAAGACACTGAGATGCTGTTCTGAACAGGTACAAACCCAGTGGGGAGAATCTATCTGCTCTCCTGGCACACCCCCTTCTTTCCCTGAAATAGGAGTCAATTTTGCAGGATACTAAACACTAAACACAGCCTCTAAAAATACTTCCTGCCAACACATTGAAGAAAACCTAAAACATACTTGACTGATAACAAGTCAAGTGAAATAGGGTAAGGCATCTAATGCATCTGTACCGCTGTTCTCTGTGAGAATAACCTACCCTGCTACTCATCAAAGGTGTTCTAACACAGACCCTGGGCAGATGCACTTTTACATTAATTTGAAAATACAGCACCATTTTAGGCTCAACAGCTGCATTAGGCGTCATTTATCAGATGTGTGTAAGAAGACCTCTGTCTTTGCAGCTTCCAGTTCATTTGCTGAGAGGCAACAGAAACAGGACCCAGCGCTAACAAAAAGGCTGTGACTCAAACAAAGCCTGAAGAGCCCCAGTGCTGAGGCAGTTCAGTGCTGCCCAACCACCAACATCCTTCCATGCTCAGCAAGTCACACCTGTCCTCTTCACAGGAAGCCACCAGTTTATGCGCCTCATGTTCAAGGCAATACCTTGAGCTCTGATCAGCACAGGTTTGAAGCCGTCATAGTTGCAATACAGTTAACTTGTGTGTAGAGCATAATACCTGACGTAGTAATTGCAGGGTTCTGTGCCTCTGACCTCATACAAACATTTCCAAGATCGTTTTGATTTGGGGTTTCAGTTTCTGGTTTGTAAATTAAATCCTACAGCAGCCAATGTAACAGAAAAACTATCAGGAATCTGTTCCCAACTTCAAAAGCAGAGTCTGAAAGTAACAGATGAATCCAAAAAAAATTGGTCAACTCAGATAAGCAACACCCTCACAGAAAACCTGATGTAGGCTGACCTCAGTGAAGAGTAAGGTGGTTCAAGAACTGGCTTAACTGCTGTGCTCCAAGTGTTGTGAAGAGCAGCACAAAGCCCAGCTGGGAAACACTCGCTACTGGAATGATCCAGACCTCGATACCTTGTGCCGGTTTGTTCAGCACCTTCATTAATGGCATCATGGGACAGAGCACACCCCCAGCGAGCTGCAGGTGATACAAAACTGGAAGGAGGGGTTGACACACCACAGGGCTGTGCTGCCAGTGAGAGGGACTTTGAGAGGCTGTAGAAATGGGCCCACTCAACGCGCGAAATCAACAGAGGGACAGGCAAAGCCCTGCCCCTGGGAGGAATAACCCCATGAACCAGCACAGGCTGACCACCTTCATTCCCTTCCATCAGGTGTTTGTACACATTGGTGAGACGCCCCTTGAGCCTCCTCTTCTCCAGGCTTCTCAGTCCCAGCTGTCTCTGCCTTTCCTCATAGGAAAGATCACACAACAGATTCATAAGATAGTTCCTGTTGGAACACACCTTTAAAGGCCATCCAGTCCAACCCCTTTGCCATGAGGAGGGACATCTTCAATTAGATCCAGTTACTTAAAACCATGTCCACCCTGATCTTGAATGTTGCCAGGGATGGGACATCTACCACCTCTCTGGGCAAGCTGTTCCAGCCTCCAACCACCACCATAAGAAAATCTTCCTCATATCTAGACTCCATTTAGCTGTCCAGAGAGACTGTGTTGCCTCCACCTTTGGAAGTTCAGGCACCTGAGTAACCTGTTCTGACCCCACTCAGAGCAGCCTATGACTGGGTCCCTTCCAACCTCAACTTCCGCACAATTCTAACGCTCAGTGGATGTACAGGCCATGTGACAACATTATCTTAACTACATTCCTTCACAGAAAACAAAGCTGAAGAAATCAGCCAAAATTAAGACTGCATGTTGTATATAACATTTCAGTATTTGACAAAGTTCCTGAATTGTAACTCCTTAGTGACTCAGTTTTGTACAATTAATGCCAGACAAAATGTAACATGCATTCATTTTTCTTTTCCACAATACATGAAGTGATAACCTACATCTTCTCTGCAGTTATTGAAGAAGGCATTACCAATATTACTCTCTAAGTACTCATCTTTCCTACTACTACTAATGTATATGCAACACTGTGGTGACAGTTCTATCTTTAATCTCCAGCACCCAACACATTCGACAAAAAAAGGAACATCCACACTTGTTTTAATTTGCAACCTGAGAAAATGGTGTAAGTTAAATGAAAAACACAGTATTAAAATCCAGTATCCAATCACAAATATTTTAAGTACTAGAATGAAAAAACACTATATAGTTTGAACCTACCTTTCTGCAACAATTTCATCTCTCCATTTTCTTTCTTGATTTCATTCATTATTTTATGCTTCTTCTTCTCTTTTTGCTTCTTTTCCCTTTCTTTAACTTTGTCTTTGATTTGAGCTGAAATGCAAATATTTCACAATTAAGCAGGAAGAGAAAACTAATTGTGACATACATGTTTCATATTACTCTTATGTAAGCTTTATTAAGAGGATAAAAGGAGGAGTTACAAGGAAATTCCAGTACTTCTAATACAAAAAGCTAATATTTATCTGTTGCATAATCCAACATAAGCTTCTTTAACTCTGACAAGTTTTGTTTCTGTCATGTTAGAACTGTACAGAACAACCCATCAAGCCAACTGTAAGCAGTTAACAATTGTTGCTTACTCCCGTGCCTTCTGCCCTTATTTTGCACCTGCACTCAGCTCATTCCTTGAAATTCAAATTACATGCATTACATAAGAATTAGGGGGTAAAAAAAAAAGTAAAAAAAAGTACAGTTTGCATTTTCCTGAGTGCACATCTACACATACTGGGAACTTAAAAGCTTTTGCAAGTAGCTTGGAATGACAACTTCATTTGTCAGCCGAAAATCTTTTACATTATGTTCACAGGTTACACATGCATTAATAGCAGCCAGATGTAATTAATGAGAACACATGAAATGTGCTGTATTTGCAGTGCCGATGTAACTCACTGGTGCCTCCCCTGCTCACCTTCAATCAGCAACTGCTGACCCGCCCCCTTACTCATTTACTTTCTTGTCAAGTCACTCCGTGCTTTGAAATGCCCGACACACAAAGCAGAGCCTTTAGATACACTTTCTGCATGTAAAGTACTAAACCCAGAGGAATTGATAATTTCAAGAAGTAACCTTTTCAAGTCGAGTTTAGATTCACTTCTGAGGCCAAGCCTTTAGTGAAGTCAGACTTTACCAGGCTTACATGCACTGCAGCCAGCACTTCTTGCCTCGTTTCTTGGCCCAAAGCCAGTACCTGCTCCAGGAACTTACTGAGCTTTTTAACCTCCGCAGGCAAAGAGGAAATCTGATTTCAAGCTTCTACATAATGTTATGCTTCAGAATACTTTTTCAGTAATACAGCTGAGATAATCCTGATGTTTTATTCATGGCACTTGCATTATAAGCCCCAAGCAGAAGCAAAGAGAAATCCAATTACTCTTCCTTAAACATCTACATAAAATAGAAGCAGCAGGTATCTTCACTACTAACAAATCAAAAATATTTCTCAATTCCAGAGGGCTGTAAGGAGTGGCACCCGACCAAACTGCTCAGGAAGCACGTTAATGAAGGTGCAAGCAGCTGACAGTAATGCACATAAATGAATGCTCTAACAACGACTACACAGCGTTCATACCTTTCCTTTCAGGGGCCTTCTGGTAAGGATACAAAACTCGAACCCTCAAAGTTGTTAGGGTGAAACAAAGAACGTATTTTAGGGAGAGTTTAAGAAAGTAAATAAAAATCAAAAGAGATGGCAGTTGGATATGTCTGTTGTCTATCCACAGACCAAGATAAGCAGCTGAAAGAGAACAGAAACTATGCTGGCACAAAAATAATTTACAAGAAAAAAGGAATAAGGTAGCTGTGCTTAAAGCTGTCTGAATGTGTTTGTTCCAAGTGACTGGAACAGTCACGTCCAAGAAAAGCCTTCTAAAGCTCAGTGAGAAGGGATGGATGACAAAGCAGATTTGCCTACAGCAGACCATGGAAACCAAACAAGTTTTCCTAAGCAACACAAACCTTTCTAGGAATAGGTTAAGCAGGCGTAACCTTTCTCTCCAGCCTGTTTCTCCCCCCGCAAAAATCCCTAAATTGTAAATCCCCTGCAGCTCAAGAGAATGAAGTCAGAAATAAATTGTACAACAGGAGTTTAAGTAACACTCTGAAAGCAGACACTCGCTAAGAGTAACACCAGGCTTGACTTGGAACCTGTGCTGAATGCTCAACTAAGCCAGGATTACAATTATCATGGGAAGACCCAGATTCCATCGCCACACTTTGGAATGGTTGAGAGGCACACTTGACTTTTGCTATCACTTACAAACCAAAGAAAGACTGAAGAGCATATACAAATGATGAGCCTGGCTGAAAGAGGACAAAAGACTGAAAGAATCCTTTACTGCCAGCTCATGAATAGTCTCACAGGCCAATGAATCTTCCAGTTTTGTCAGAAGCAAAACGTCAGGACAGAGAACAAGCCAAAACTTTTTAAAGAGCCTCTAGTTTATTTTCACATCTAGAAAGCAATTAGCAGAGTCAATGGTGGAAGACTCCCAGACAAAAGAAACAATGGAAGCATCTCCTGACCTCCTTCAGCAAAAGCCACAAGCATTATCATACCTGAAGCCACTGCAAATAGAATGTAAATGTAGCTGAGAAAGGTCTGGAGTTCACTGTTTCCCTTCTAGAAATTACATTACTGTAAGAACACCGGTGTACAGCCTGAGGCAAGTAAAGAACAGTTGAGAATCCAAATTTAAACGTACAAATCCTCAGATTTCTTCCTTCAAAGCTCACAGAACAGATAAGCAATAGATAGTAGTTCTCCTCAGAAAAATCAATATCAAATTATGGAAAAAGCTTCATATATTAAAAAAATCTGTGTCAAAATGAAGAGTCGTTCCATGCATTAACACTTAAGCTTTATTCTCAATTCAAATGACTTCAGTTTAAAAGTATGACGATATATTTTCTAGTCTGGCTTGCAGAACTAAACACAACTCTCAAAATTCTACAGATTCTTTTCTTGTGGGATAGATATTCCATTTCACAGCTTTCATTTGGATTAAAAAAATCAACCAAATTATTTTATGATGGAGCTTAACACAAAACCTACTGCAGCTTAGCTATGCTGGCTCTGCAGTCAGTAAATTCAGGAGTATCCAAAAGTCACTACAGTCACTAAACAGAACGGCAACACGCCTGTGGCACAGACACCTTACAAGGAAGGGCAAGGGCAGCTTTCCAAGCAGTCTCTGTACGATGCTGCCACCACATGATGCTGCCCAATGGAGCCAATGCAGCTCAATACAGGCCTAGAGCTCTTTGAGACTTCCCAAAAATGCCATAGACCAGCACCACACCGAGTGTGGTACCGAGGCAAGGTAATAATTCCCTTCAGCTACACACAATTTCTGTCCAAATATCACTTTCTCAACCAAGAAACATGAAAATTCTTCACAGAATCCTACTTTAAAATGAGTACCTTCAACATTAAGGAACTCACAATCTACATGTCATGAAATAAACTACCAGCAAGTGAAGCTGCCGAGGGAAAACAAGAAAAACTTGTTCTGTTGAAGTTAGGAAAACCTGGAATGCTCTTTTTTGACCTTTACTGGTAGAAGCTACTACTGGTAGTACATTCAAAGGGCAACAGGATCACGAAGTAGTAAAGGCAGAGAGATGTTTATGCGAAGCTTCCCATGCCCACAGAATATCCTGCAGTTCACTTTCATACTAACTAATCGAAAATACAAAAAGCTTCTTGAGCTGGTGAGGGAACAGCATGAAATGAGTCCCCAGGGAAATAATGCAATCCAAACACACTGACTTCCTATGCCTTTATACACCTCTAAAGACACCAAAACTAAAAGCCAAGTTTGAAATAACTTGTATTCCAGGGTAAAAATGAAACAAATCTGTATTTTCTCATTGATTTTTTTTCCCTATCAAAACACACTTTTACTTTATACGATTTTGACAGAGAAATACACTATTCAGGAAAGAACTTGTAACAGATTAAACAGAATTAGTAAATACTCCCTATCAGGGTTAAAAAAAAAAAAAAAGGGAAAGAAAAAACTTCCAAGCACAGTAGGCATCAGGTACTCAAGCCCAGTAAGAGTTAGGCCCGATCCTTAGTTTTCAAAATCTACTGCCTGAGGGAAAAAAAAACAATTTCAAAAAAATTCTTTATTACTATAGTGTTATTTGTAAGTCTTGTGGCAAGTCGACCCTACCTGGACACCAGCTGCCCACCAAAGCCACTCTGTGACCCTCCTCAGCTGGACAGGGGAGACAAAATGTAAGAAAAGGCTCATGGGTTGACATAAGGATGGAGAAAGATCATACGTAATAGCAGTTACCAGCATGGACAAAACAGACTCAACCTGGGGAAAATATCAATCAGAAGTAGAGAGGGGTAATGAGAAAAAAAATTAAATGTAAAAATCATCTTCCCCCCACCTCTCCCCTCTTCTCAGGCTTAACTTTACTCCCAATTTTCTCTACTTCTTCACTCGGAGCCACACGGGGGGATGGGGAATGGAGGTTGTGGTCAATTCATTACAAACTGCCTCTGTCACTGCTTCCTCCTCCTCTCACTCTTCCTGAGCTCCAGCCTGGGGTCCCTCCCACAGGAGACAGTAATCCACAAATTTCTCCAATGTGAGTCCTTCCCATGGGCTACAGCTCTGCACACACTGCCCCAGTGTGGGTCCCTCCCACAAGGTGCAGTCCTTTAGGAACAGGCTACTCCAGGGTGGGTCCCCAAGGGCTCACAAGCCTTGCCAGCAACTCTGCCCCAGTGTGGGCTCCTCCCTCCACAGGTGGCCAGGTCCTGCCAGGAGCTGCTCCAGCATGGGCTTTCCATGGGGTCCCAGCACCCTTTGGGCATCCCCCTGCTCCAGCACGGGGTCCTCCAGGGGCTGGAGGTGGATCTCTGCACCCCCACGGCCCTCCTTGGGCTGCAAGGGCACAGCTCCCTCACCGTGGGCCGCAGGAAAATCTCTGCTCTGGCACCTGAAGCTTCTGCTGCACTGGCCTTGGTGTGTGCAGGGATGTTTCTCTCACATATTCTCACTCATCTCTCTGGCTGCAATTGCTCCTGTCAAGTAACTTTTCCCCCTTCTTAAATACATAATCCCAGAGGCACTTCCATCATCACTGACAGCTTCTCACAGAAGCCACCCCCCTACAGCTCCCTCACTGCCAAAACCTGAGCATGCACACCCAATACAGCTCTACTGAAAAAAGTGTGTATTTTTTAAAATACAGAGCTTTGTAGGAATAAGTATCCCTGTTTGGAGAAAAACAATAGCCAAGGAATTAAGAGATTTCTAGATGTCTGTCTCAAGTTCACAATACCAGTGTCACCACAAAGTCAACACTAGTTTTAATGTCACAAAACCAGTATATCAATGAAAGAATTGCAGCAACAGCAACATATCAAAATAAAAAGAGTGCTATATACAGACAGGAAGAATTCTATTATGAACCAGTGTTACACCTCACCTTCCTAAATGGCATCTGAAGAATGTTTTTGCTTCACAACGACTCCAGCAATTAACTGAATTAACTGAGAACGATATGCATACTTCCTCCTCAAATCCAAAAGCTTCTACTTTTTCTGGATGTTGGGCTAAGTACATAAATAACACAAACTGATATATACTGTATTTATAGTTAAACAGCCACTGAGAACTAAAGGCTACAGTTAAAGTTCTCTGTTTCCAAACTCAGGAGATACCCTCTCGTAATGACTGCAGTGGTTTCCTGAGTAGTGAATAAAGGAACGCAAATTCACAGAACACACCATTCTGATTTCAGAAATGTAATCAGACCTTTGCCTCTACTGCAAGCTTTCTACAGACAAAAAGGTCAACCAAGTATACAGAGTGGGAAATGCTCCGTAGGGAATGGATTACGTGCACCGCGGGCACCGCCAGACTGGAAAATTCACACCTTGAAGCTGCTGCAGGAGCTCAAGCAAGTCCGTTCAGCACTGAAAGAGGCAAGATGTACAGCCCTGTCAGATGCCAAAAGCTGCAGCTGCTTTGCATCAGTTTTCCAGATGGTAATCCACATTAGTAGTCAGTCATAGATTATGTTCAAAGTATTCTGCCTCTCTCGCCTCCTTTTGATTTAAGGGCTGTCACTGCACATGAGGCACAATATTTACAGACTACTGCTAAGGGAGGCCATCAATACGGATAACACCAGCAGCAGTGTGACTGAAAGGAAGGGGGATGAGGAGGGGAGGACAAAACATCAGTCATCCTCCCTTCCATCAGCTCTCTCCTCACTTTAAACAAACACCCATAAAAAAACCTCAAGCAGCCACGCTTAACTGGTTATGCAGACACACGAAGTACATTTAACACCACTATGTTAACAGCTTTGGCACCTGCGCTTTTATTAGCTCCTACAAAGACACACTGGAGAGCAGCTTTCCTGACTTAACCAACATGAAAAAACCCACACAGTATTTCCAAGACCCAAAAAATAAACCCCCAAAATTATAGTTTTCACATTCCAATAACCAGGAATATCTGCCTGGCACACCTTTCAGTAATTTAAGTTTAACATCCAAGATATGACTGAAGAAATATTCGTATCAGGCAAGAACGTTTCCCCAAGCTCTTCAGTGAATGAAAAGAAAGTCAGACCCCTTTCACAATGAAAACACCTCCAAGACACTGAAATCTAATCTTTACAGTTCCCAATTCCTCTAAACTTTGCACTTCTAAGGAGACCTTGTATATGCGGAACTGAATGAGCCACGTTTAAGCTCAAGCAGTGGGTGATTGCAGCAGAATCGGTAACAGACAATGGGACAGCTGCACACAAGGCCTTCACAAGAGGTTTCACATCGGATGTTTCAGCATCCTGATCTTGGGTCAACTGAAAAAAATTATTCCATATTCTATAATCAGAGCCAAGTTCTGCTGTGTAAGTTACAGGCAAACCTGGATTCTGGGGGACAAGAGGGGCTTTGTTCTCCAGCTTAGAAAGTGAAAGACTGTTCTGCCTAGCAAAGCTCCAGGTCATCCCACTGAAAAAGGGTCAGGGTCACTCAAGAGAAAGATACACTGCTCCAGATTTATCTCAACACTGGATACCTACAGTTAATGTCACTACCAGCTCTGAAATCTAAACTGCACATACATCTCAAATATCCAAAGATATTTGAGAAGTCTCCCTTCCTCTTGAATACCACACGTAAAACCCTAAATGCTTGCTAGATATTGCTGCTTACAGTGGGGCATCTAAATAGAAATAAAGAATTCGTAAGGGGGTGATCGAGAGGCCTCACAAGCACGAAAATGACGGCTGAGTTTAAGGAGTTCGACAGAGGGGAGGGGCAAGTGAGTCAAGCCACAAAGCACAAACAAAAAAAAATAAAAGCAGAGGAAATGGAAGTTAACTGAAGGAGGAAACGTTTAGCAGAAGACAACAAAAGAAACAAGATTCATGGTCCCAGTTCTCAAGAAGGGAAAAAGAAGATCCAAAACTTTCTCCAACCTACTCTGATAACATACACTATGAAATGAACATTCCACCGGATACAAACCTAACTTAACAAGGCTGAAAAGTGCAACTTCTTGAAAGCTACAAACCCAGCAGTGTTATGCAACACAATGCAACGGTTATTAGAATAACTGGTGGGAAATGCTCACCTAAAATGTAATCCAATTTACCCTTCAAAGACAGTGGGACAAAGAACTGGGGGAGAGGGGGTGAAGGGAGAAACTAATAGAAAAACAAGAGCTACAGCACCATACTCAGCTTTCCTGCTCATATGGGGAATCTCCATGTGCAAATTAAAGATACCAGTCCCATTTTGCAACTGCTTCTATACCAAGGTAACCATCAGCAAAGGGATCACTGAAGAGAAAAAGGAATTCTGTACAACGAAATGGCAAGAAAGGCAGAATTGATGGGTCATGCAGCTGGATTACACCTTGCAGCAAACCTACGGACGAAAACAAAAAACTCTGGCAGGCATGGTCTGATGAAGTGGGGAGTGGCTGAGCTGAGCTTTGCACTGCTATGAAAACAATTTCAACTATGAACTGCTAGAGCAGAGTATCAGTTAAATGACTAACTGAATCAGCACAGTCGTAACCTGGAACAGCAACCACTTCTGTCAGATTCACAGTGTTTAAAACAAAAATATTGCACAACTTCTAGTTCTACTCTCAGAACGTACTTGACAAGTGAAATTTAAGCCTATTTTAAACAGCCTAAGCCTCATAGCTGGAAGATAAATCATGCATCTGGCAAAAGGTTCTTTCAGGTTCTCAGCATGCCAGATCGTCACCTCAGAAGGGTTCACTGAACTCCATTCATTTAAGGGAATCACAAGCTGTAAGGCCGCCTTATGACTCTGCAACTTGAAGGTCTTTGCAATGAATTAAAAGAACAGAGAAATCTTTAAATAAAGACTTATTCAAGGAAGAAAATCTAACCATTTTGAAGAGCTTTAAAGACATCATGAATCTTGGCTATAACCAAGTTTAACATCTTCCTATCACTTAGGAAAGAAAGGCACCTCAAAAGCTCTCTTACCGAGCAATCCCCATTGCAAGCAAAGGACAGACATCAGCTCCTATCCAGCATTTCTGAACACTAGGTGAAAAATCTCACAATTTCCTCCTCAGTGCCAATATCCCTTATAGACACCACAGTTATTAAACTACAATTAGGAAATACAATTGTTACTACTCCAACTCCTATAATGATGATCTCACATTCATTCACTCCACATCACCACACACCCTGAGTCCCTGAATTAGGCTGCCTATACCACAGGCCCAGCAGGCCCATGAGACAAATTCTGCCATTCTTCCCCTGATCTCCCTGGCTCTGCTCCTCCTTTTCTCTTATACTGAGATCTGTGCAGGCCCTCAGCCTCTCTCACCAAGGTAAAGACTTTTCTCCTCTCTTCCCAACTGCCCTGTGGCCCTCAGCTCTCTCCTCCCCATTCACAGGCACTGGCACCCTGACCAGTGCAGAGTCAACTGCAAATTCCACCCCATCCCATGTACCCACATCTCCACTTGGCTGCAAAGAGGGGGATGGAGTTTTTCCATCTTCAAAGCCTCATAACAACCAAGGAACTCTCACCCATCCCACCTGCTTATCTCTTGGTATTTCTGCCTCTGCGCCTCCAGTCTCCTCAGTGGTACAATTTCCTCTCTGACAGGTGCAACACTGACACCTGCATCAGTTCTGAAACCTATGAGAGCAAAACCAATCAATACTGCCAATTCCAAGCTGCTGCTCATTTTTCACTGCACCAAAACTGAAAAGGTGGTTCAACTGCAGACTCCAGGAACAAGAGACTGTGCTTGTCTGCATTAGGTTGATTTTCAGGGTGCATTTCCAACTGCATGGATAGCAGCTTCCATGAGCTCATCTCATTACACCTAAAGGGGCATATTTTATACCTATTCCCCCACCCCCCATATACTCTGCATGTGCAAGACTCTCAGTTTTATATAATTACACAAAATCCTCTAAATTCACCCAGAGGTCATATCTGTAGGCTGCCTAAAATTTCCACTCTTCTTCTACCCTTCCTCTAACCCTCTTTGCTTTTTCTACAGCACCAAAGCACAGTATTTTTTGCCCCAAAACAAGTACAGAGATCACCTTCCTCTTACACAGCTTTTGCATGCTATTTCCTCCCCCTTTCATGTCAACATCTCAAATTCACCCATTCCACATTCACCCATTATATGCTGCAACCACAGACTCTGTGGTTTCTTCTTCAAGTCTCTGCCACAGTTTCAGCACTTCCAATGCACAAGCCCTGCCTGCTCCACCCTCCCACCCTAACGCAGGCCATTCCCGGTTTTCCTCTGTACTTAGGTTTCTACCTGCCTGTCCCCAAGCCATTCTTTTCTCCCTGCGTTTCAAAACCGCATTTCTCTCTTCCCCTCTGCAAAGTAAATTATTCACAGGATTAACAGCACAAACCTGTTCTTTAATCTACAGTCAAATACTGAACCACTTGTAAAAGGCTGGCTGCACTCAGCAGAAGACTCAGTGCCTCCTTCACTTCCTTACAGCTTTCTCTGGAAAAATACAGCCTAATGAACATAAAGGTCTTCATTTATATAGGAAATTATGCCACAAAATTTTAGATAGAGAGACTACTTCACCTAAACAGAAATCTGAAGACTCAGATGCCAAACACTAGCCTTGGAAAATTCATTTGTTGCAGGTACATAGGTTTTTATGAAATAAACTAAAGGTAAAAATATCTGTTCTGAACAATCAGCCACTAAAAAGTCATGAACTTGTGCCTGTCAGTACTGAAGTTCTGAGAAAATATCCTTTCCAGATACAAGGTGCAAAATCTCCTCTTTAAAGACAAATTACAACAATTATTCAGTTGACACTATCAGTGCCATAATTTCTTTTACAAATGCGAAAAAACATTTCATCTTGTTATTGTAATATTGTTCCCAGACACTTAGTAACACTGGCAGGACACTGTGGCAATCTTACTGAATATGCTTATTAATTTCACAGCTTTGCAGGAAGGATGTTGGGTGAGCCTCTTAGCAGCTATCCATGAAGACAAGAAGGCTTCACCAACAGCAAATGTGTACAGAGCATCATTTCTGAAGACTTTTTCCAAGTCACCTTTCAGACAGGAACAAGGAAAAAAGTGCTAAAATGGAATACTTGATAGCACTAAAATTGCATACTTGAAACCAATTGTACACTACCAAGCCAAGTAATAAAAAAAAAAAACGCCAAGGCAAGTGAATCATAGACCACGATGCCCATGGAAATCAGTGGAAAATGCAGCAAGGCAGCCAGACAACGTAACAGACCAAAAGGCACATTGACACAGTAAGATTTCTCCACAAGCTCCTACGAACACAGGCAAAGAGCACAATCAAAGTAACCTAAGTTTACATAACAGCTGTAATTTATCTTTCCTTTGAAAGAAAAGAAACTCTCTCAAACTAGGTAACGGGGCATATGTTTCAAGTTCTTCATAGTTCAAAGTAAATGCAAAAGCATCAACATCTGGTTTAAGGTCACTGGAGACTGGGAAAGGACACACTGCAAATAAAAGCATGTATTTCATACTGTGTTCATACATTTACGCATTGCCTTTTGCTTCCTAAGATTTACTGTTGATCACAGTTAGAAGAAATCCAAGCAAGAATCTGGCCTAACATCTTGTCCTACCTCGTATGGCCATTTTTGTCCAGACCCACTCCTCCCTTTCTCCTGAAAGGAGCATTTCTTGGAAGATGTGATCTTCAGGAAATAAAGCAAACCTGAAGCAGCAATTAAATGAGAATTCAAAAGCCCAAGTATCTAAATTTTAACTGTATGTCCTCTAGGTCTCAATGACTTAGGCTGGAAAAACTAATAGCCTAATGAACAAGAGCATTCAGGATTTAATTCTAAATTGGGGTTTTTTTTGAAACGTGTTCTCCGTTTCTCCCCAATTCAGTTTTGTCCGCAGATCTCTAGTAAATTACTCGGCACCCTTATTTCCCTAATAGGTAAGAAAACCTAAGGCCTCTGGCAGCTTCTGGCTGACGCCATCGCTAATTCCACACCCCCTTTTTTTGACAGGATTGACGGCGGACTGAGGCGCCGCTGCCTTCCCACCAACTTACACAACGCCGGCGGTGTGACCGTGTCCCGCAGTGCCCGCTCCCGCCGGGCCCGGCCCCGCCACCCGCCACCCGCTCCCGCCGGGCCCGGCCCCGCAACCCCCTCCCGCTAGGCCTAGCCCCGACACCCGCTCCCGCTCCCGCCGGGCCCGCTCCCGCTCCCGCCGCCCCTGCAGCGCTTCCCGCCCGCCCGGGGCCGCCGGCGCTGCCCGCGCTCACCTTTCG
>JAOXXN010000265.1:10729310-10740025 GCA_026770055.1 Myrmophylax atrothorax
AGCTTGGACAGTGACAGTGAAGTCCTTGGGACTGTCACAGCACCCGGTACTAACCGGGGCTGACCCTGCTGAGCATCAGAGATCTGACAGGATCGGATGGCAGGGAGGCTTTAACTGCCAGAGGACGGTCCCCACTGAGACTCGAACTCAGGACTTTGGGATTCAGAGTCCAGAGTGCTCTCCTTTACACCACGGGACCGCCCCTTTTAGAAAACAAAGCAACTACTAAACCTTCCACACATGAAGCCAGCTACAACACAGAACAGAAAGAATTTGGGAACCTCATTTCTTTTCAAAAATAGCTTTAGCAACTTGCTTGTGACTTCTTCAGAGACCACGTACAACTCCAGCACACATTTGGCTGGTAACACAAGAATGTTTCCTTCTCCATACCAAGTTTAAACTGGAATCTTTCATGGATTCTGCTCTCCCATCCTCCCCAGGTAAAAGATGTTAACCTATGTCAGAGCATCCACAAAACACAAAACCTGGCTCTATGTTCTGACTGAATCAGGCTGCATATTTACAAAGTTACCTCCCTCATTAAGAAAAAACCCACACTCATTAGTGGGTATTCTGAGCAGATGTGACTAATAGCAAATAAAATCTTTCCTCAGAAGCATCTTCCATGAGGGGTGTAATTAATTGTTTTTCAAAAATAATCTGTTTTTCAAAGTCAACAGCTTTGCTAAAAGCTTCCATTGGTTCCTCTAAGGAACAATCTGCCTGCCAGTGCTGGCAGATGGCAAAGTATGTTTATGGAAACAGGTCCAAAAAACACTAGGATTTTAAGGAGAGATTAAAAGATTTTAACTTAATGCAGCAAGTAAAGAACAATGCAATACAGATATGACAGATGTGTGCTAAAACATGAGTTATGCATATATTATTATTACATTAATATATAAAAATTATAAAAACTGAAGTACATCTAAGATTATTTCAAGGAACATTAATAAGGAAATGACCTACTGAACAGAAACCCTATTTCTAAGTTCAGTGACTAAGTTTAAAGAAGAGCATGGAACTCATCATGAACGCAGGTTAACTGACTCCTCTGTCATCATCTTAATCTACATAATTGAATACAATCACATTATTATCGATCTAAATAAGGTAAAAAATGTATCACCTACATAGCACAAACTGTGTGATTTGGTTATAAAAAGCCCCAACTCATTTCCATGTTTCTTTCTTTATTTTAAAGCAATAAAGCTTTCCTTGTGATTGTTAAGTAACAATATTAACTGGCTGGTGGTTTCTTATGTCACTCTACAACTTTAGGAAGCCCAAGTGGTTACCTTATGTCTGTTCAACTACAGCAGTGAAGCACAGGCCAGCCCAAAGGTGCCTTCCACAAACCAGCGTGGGGACCTGGACACTGAGTTCAGCAGAGCTGCTTTTCAGCTCTGTCAGCACTCAGGTTGGGTACCCATTTTAGGCTGATGAATCTGCTGGTTCAGATTCACTTCGGGCTTTTTTAAAGTTAAGTTTATGCATTTTACAAGCTAGAGAGGATTTTCGTTTTCCTCCATTGAAAGAAAAGATTGGTGAGACCAATTTTTCTTCTCAGTAAGCACAGAATTCTGTTGGAATACTCTTGTCAAAAGCAGCACTTACCTGAGATTTTCTGGAATAAACAGGTATGTTTCATTATGGTTTTGTCTCCAAAATGAGGGTTCAGTCATTATTTGAGCCTATTTTGAGGATGTTTTGCTACTATTACCTAGCAGAATCAGAGCACATGCAGAGCTAACACATCTGACTAGTAAAGGTGCATCCTTGTCTGCTCAACAGATAGTCATTGCAAGATTGGGATATTCAAACACAGACTGTACAAAGATATTAAAGCTTATATTTAGAGTCAGTTACAAGACTTTTACCTGCCTTCTGTATATTTCTATTTATAAATTAAAAAATGTATCTTCTTCAAGTCTTTTTAGTATTGATAGCTTTATTTTACTTTAATATTAATGAAACATGTCAGTCTTTCAATCTTTCAGCTTAAAACAGTCCATTAACATAGTTAACTACCTGCGGGTCCGTGGAGGCTTTGGTGGAGGGGAATCCTGTTTCTCAGCATCTGAAGAACTGACAGCATTCTCTGTATTATTTTCATCCTGATTAAAAGAAAGAGAGTTATTTTACTCATGGCTATAAAGCTGATACACAACATTTGAACTGTAAGGTCCAAAGATCCATAATGATACTTGACAATAATATATAACAACACAACCTATTTTTGTCTGTCATGTAGAGATCATCAAAAATCTAATCTAAATGCAAAAAGTTGTTCTCTATCTTGTGTATGCAACTTCAGGTTTCTCTGACTAGAGATTTTTTTCTGCTTGTAATTGCACAATCCACTCCAGAAAAAAAAAGCTGATCTTTCAGGTTAGTAGTGAGCAAGTTCTCTTACACCCTCCCAGTTATCCATATTGAAAGCATTTATTTTCCAGTAAGTCTAATTATTTTCACTTGTGCAGTCACTTCACTGAAGATAAGAATAATCTATATTGTAGTAAGAAAATGAGAATTTCAGGTACTGTAAGGTGACAAGTGGGTGAGATCTAATGCATTGATGTAGAACACTTGGAAATCATCTCCCATTTGTGTACAGTGAAGCATCAAGATTTTAATTTTGCTTTAGGAGGACCATAAATACAAGATTTTAATATATGTATATATTTATATATATATATATATATGTATCCATACACCCTTATATGTACGTACATATAAAATATTGTGGGTTAACCCTGGAAGGCAGCCAAGCCCCACAAAGCCACTCACATGCTTATTTCTCCACCCCACCCCTGGAAGGGGAAGAGGAACAGCAAGAAAATTCGTGGGTTAAGACAAAATTGTTTAGTAGGCAAAGTGGGAGAAGATAAAAAGAAATCAAACAAGCAATGCAAACACCATCACTCACAACCTCCCACAGGTAAGCCTGTGCCCAACCACCTTCAATCCTCACTGAAGCCCCTCTTGTCCCTCCTTACTGCTGAGCCCAATGTTACATGGTTATGGAATATCTTCCTTGGGTAATTTGGGTCACCTCTCTGGTTGTTTCCCCTCCACTGAGAGGTCAGACTAAGAAACAGAGTCGGTGTTGAGTGAGCAGACATTGCTCTGCAACAGCTGCAACAGGAGTTACAAAAAACCACCAGCACTGTTTTCACCACAGATCTAAAACACAGCACCCCACGAGTGGCCATGAACTACAGCCCAGGCACTCAGTAAAAACATGCAAAACCATGTATGTGTAGCAATAAAAACAGCATGAGCAAGAGTCTAAAGCTGACATACCATTTCCATACATGTGCCACAGCCAAAGAGCCAACCAAACCAAGGAAGACCTTAGTGTTATCTTTACTTTAATGCTTATTTTACCTAAAGGCTTTTCTTGTAGGAATTCTCATTTGAAAAGTAATTTTGGAAAAGAACAACAAACACCCCAAATCACTGTAATACAGTTCAGAGCACAATAGCAGGCTCATGCAATAGGCTTGCTATCTGCCAGCCTGCTGCTCAGACTGGAGACACAGACTGATGTTCAGTCTTACAAAACAAAAAGGAATTCCCTGTTATTTCCACTTCAAGTGTGATAGTTGCATTTGGTGAGCAATCTCTGCTTTGGAACACAAACTGTAACTAAGTTATCTCAACAGCTAACTAACCTCACTTAAATTTAGATTCATTATTTTTAATTTCCATTACTAGTCTTAAAAGTTACCATACCACTGTTGGCTACTGTGAAAAGTCTATTATCAAATTCTATTCCTCAATGTACTAAGTGGAGCTTTACCTGCAAAAAAAAAAAAAAATCTTTTGATCTTTCTTACTGTTTTTCACTAACCTCCCCCATTAACTCACTGTCAAATACAATATTGCACAAGTTCTCCAGCAGAAATACCCTATTGTTCCTCAATAAATGGATTGTGTTAGCCCTTTCAGAGAAGCTGCACAGCAAGTTCATTTTCCTGCTGACCACAAGCTGTAACTGTCAAGTTGTTTTTGGAGTAAGATTCAATCAGCAGATAAAAGCCACTCACATTTAAATGAACACAGCTGAAGCTCCCACTGCAGTCAAACAAGGTTGGTGGGGTTTCATAGAATCATAGAATGGTTTGAGTTGGAAGGGACCTTTTAAAGCCACCAAGTCCAACCCCCTCTGCAATAAGCAGGGACATCTTCAAGGAGATCAAGTTGCCCAGAGCCCTCTCCAACCAGATCCTGAATGTTGCCAGGGATGGGGCATCTACAGACTCCCAGGGCAACCTGTTCCAGTGTCTCATCACTGTCATCATAAAACATTTCTTCCTTCCATATAGTCTAAATGTAACCTCTTTTAGTTTAAAACCATTATCCTGTCCTACTGCAACAGGCTCTGCCAGAAAGTTTGTCCCCAACTTTCTTATAAGTCCCCCTTAAAGTACTTCAAGGTCACAAAAAAGTCTCCCTGGAGACTTCTCTTCTCCAGGCTGAGCAACCCCAACTCTCAGTCTGTCTTAATAGGAGATTCTGCCCATCTTTGTGTCCCTCCTCTGGACTCTAACTGGTACACATTCTTGCTATGTTCAGGGTCCCAGAGATCAGTAGGTGCAGGTGGGACCTCACTAGAGTGGAGCAGAGAGGCAGCATCACCTCCCTCAACGTGCTGCTCATGCTGCTTGTGATGCAGCCCAGGATACATTTGGCTTTTCAGGCTATGATTGTACATTGTCAAGTCACATCCAGCTTTGCATCCACCAGTAAGTGATGAGCCAGTAAAGTGGGATTAAGGCAACAGAACAACTGCCCTCTGTTCCAAACCAGATTCTACCACTTTTGGTTTCCAGAGCTGAGCCTTTACATTTTTCAACATCTTGCTCAACTTGCCAAATAGCCCAGAACTACCTTTTGTATTTATGTCAGAATATATTGTTTAAGTCTCTGTTACTTCTATTAATAATGATTATTGTTCTTCCTGGGATAATGCTTTATTTGTTGCTTGGCCCTCAAAGTCAAGTGTACTGGGAACTAAGTTTCAAAACATACAATATACTGGGGTTTGTATAATCCTAGTTTCTAATAAACAGTATTTGTTGCAAGTTAAACATCTTCAGAGATTTATTGCACCAGCACTACCTTAACAATCATTCCCAGCAAAAATGTGCTTTTATCAAGCCATAGTGTCCAACAGTTGGGACAAAACTGTCTAATGAGACACTCAAAAAGGAAAAAGTACGAATGCCACTCTTGATCTGTAAACTAAATGCAGGACCCTCTTATCTTAAAGGGGTATCTTTGTTCCTAGATAAGTCCTTTGTCAGTTTTCCATGACTTACTGAACCAATAAGGGCTCACAAAATGTTTAAAATCTAGCTGCAAATCATTGCTGTCACACTAATTTAAAAAAAGCCCCTGACTACATTCGTACTTTTTCCCAGTCATTGACGTAAAGAAACATTACCATGGGGCATGGACATCCAACCCCTCCTCTCAACCATGCAAAAACCAATTTCCAGCTTTTTGACATCAGGTAATGGGTAACCACACAGATCATTTTGCCTGTAACATATATGAAAACAAATTTCATTGTTCTCACTGAGGCAGGGGGCCATGCCAAAGGTTGGTGCCAAAGATGCTCAGGCTCTCAGGATTCAACAAAAGCAGCTTGGTCTCCTGCTCAGTGGTTGTGTCATGTTCCTCCCGGCTTCCCCAGGCTGTGCACTGTGAGCTCTGAATCTCTCCAGCATGTATTTGTTACTATGGATAGCACTAAATGCACTGATACTGTACTAAAAAGGCCCCCACAACCCTAAGCACTAACGGCCAGAGCCAGAAACTACCACAACTGCACCCTGAGAGCAGAGCAGGCTGTTGGTCCTGCTGCAGCTCCACAGCACACCCGAGTTTCACAAGGCAGAAAGATACTAGAAAGAGTGAGACTCCGCAAGAGTTCCTCCCCAAAACCACCAACTTCTTCATCCTACAACAGCTCAGAAAAGCCTCCTGGTGCAGTTCCACCAACACAGAGGTTTTGAGGAACAGATCTCTTATTTATGCACTCAGTTTTCTAAAGAGTATTGGCAAGGGAAAGGGTGTGCCTGTTGGCTGTGGTGCAGACTAGCTTGTCCAGAAAACAAACCAGCAGCTGCATCCCTGTCCTTCTGTGTTTGTAAAGTGAAGTGTTTGTGAACAGAATGTTTCCTGAGATAGGCTTTGCTCACAGGTGGAAGAAAAACCTTATTAAAGAGGCTAACATATGTCAAAGCTTTTTAAAACTCCACATATACAGTAAGAGGCTGTTTCTAGTTGAGACAGAAGTAGCTGAAGAGGCATTGCCATTTTTGCCTCTGGTAATAAAAGGTATGCATATACCTTACAAAAATGTGTATGAACTCAAATGTCCAAGGCACATACAGGACACAGAGTTTACAAAAACAACTCCTTGGGGAAAAAACTCAAAACAACAAAACAACAGAAAACCCCCCCACAAAATGGCACTCTTAAATTTAACTCCATAAAAGTCAGTGGTTACCCCAACTTTGTACACTGGGAAGGCTTCAGGCAGATGGGTCTTCAAAAGTTTTCACTGTGCATTAGGTTAAACTCCAGATCCATGCACTGTTTTGGTTACATTAAATGAGGACCAAGAATGCTACAGGAATTATTGACACCAAAAAAGAGGTACTTCACTACTTGCCCTAATTATCTTAACGGATTGATGTTTCTGTGAAGGTTTTGTTTACTTTTAGACAAGTCATTTCCCAGTAAGTGAGAGATTTTTACTTCAAAGGCTGAAGATGATGTAAGTTTAATGCAGTAACTGAATGCCCTAACACATGCAGGAAAGAAGAGAGCACTCATATCAATGCTGCTGCAGCATCAGTTACTACTGGCTCTCTTCTTGTTTTTGTCTGAAGAAATGCTGCTGGCTGAACTCTCAGAGCAAGTCTCTCACTTTTTCCCAGTTCTGTGTCACAAGAAATAGGAAATAAAGGGTATTTTGAGCACCCTTAAATGATAGCAACTCACAGATTTCCCTGTTGTTTATCAAAAGAAGCAAACAGGCACACAAGCAGAAAAACAAACACAGCAGAACAGGCAGCTCAGCCCTAAAAGTGAATACAGGGTAACTCACTGGGATGACCACATCTGTTGAGAAGAGCAGATGGCAGTATTAAGAGAAAGCCTTCCACAGCCTTCCTAATCACAGCTTATCGACATCAGTCCACACTCTCCTGCTTCTCTAGACAGATGTTGCATTCTCAGGCAGAATACAGTTTCTAAAAAGTATCAGCTTAGACAAACCAGGACAACACACATGGTTCACAGGAGTCATACAGAATAATTTCTAAAAAATGGATTCACAAACGTGCAATTCATTTAAGAGTTCAGTGCAGGGCTCTGCTTTCTTACAGAAGGTACCCAGCCTACCCTGGCAGGCTTCTCACTACAACAGAAGCCTTAGCAATTCATGGGTAAGCAAAAGAATAGGATCTTTCCCCAAGCTTTGTGTCAATGTGCATCAAATGTTCAACAGTGCATGAGTTCCAATGTCCTCACTGAGGACGCAGCTACTCAGGCCAACACTCATACTTCAGTTTATACGTACTCTGTTAAATTACACATACATAGAAATGTGAGCATATCTACCTATGAAACTGCTTTAACAAGAGGAAAGGCCATAAAGTCAAATACTTGGAAGTGTAGATTAAATCTAGTCTGCTACAATCTAAGAGCAACTCATGTTCCTGCAGCAATGGAGGAATTCTCACGGCAGATGCAATGTCTGAATTCAACTTGCCAAGGTGACCTAAACTGTGCTGTCATCTCCCACTGGTGGGCTCTTCCCCCAGTGGCTGAAACCCCAAAGGAGCTGTCAGGAACTTCAAGCAGACAGAGGGTCACAGACAGATTTCACACACACTGCCTACAATTCAAAACCTCTTGCCCAGGAATTGCAATGTAAAATTTTCTTTTGGAACTCACAGTGGAAATATTTAATGTCACTCAGAAACTTTCTCCACTGATAAAATACTGGCAAATTCACTGCAGAGACTCCTCCAGAAATAATCTCATGTTTTCCCTTAAAAGGAATGGAGGCATTCCTTTTGCCCATATAATCAAGCAGCATGGGAATCACTGAGCATCAGCAGATCAAACGAGAAATACTTCAGACCGAAATGATACACCCAAGTGACTCAGATCAAATAAAACATTCCAAGCACAGGCAACAAGATAAATGTCACTGAAGACATACATGATTTTTTAGAGTGCTACAATGGCAAAAATATCTTTCCAAGCTGCAAAACAGCTCAGAGAATAAGAACAGCAAAGTCTTTTCACTTACAGTTTCTAAACCACTAATGTCTCAAATATCAACATTCTTCTTATGGCAGCTGATTCCCCCATGACTTCTAAAAGTGCAATCAGCCACAGCAACAGAACTGTCACTTTTTACAGCAAGAAATGCAAGAGACACTGGAGAGTACCAGCAATGGCAGAGTTTGGAGAAAGTGTTTATTAATTCAAGCTTCTACTTGTGGATATGGGTAAAACAGGACTTGCAGTACTGCAGCATGCTTGTTACTGCCAAGAGACAATTCAATAAGAAGTATTTGTGAAGTGATAGTGAACTTGGTTGTTTGTCTTTTAATCAATTTTCCTTTTTCTACATCCAATCAGAACATCCAACTGGATGGAATTCCATCTGATTGAGACTCTCCATGACAGTCATGGTTCACTTCAGATCATGAAGAGGCTTCTCAACTCAAAATATTTTACTGACAAAAATCTGACTGATATCTTATCAAACAATCAAGACTAATCAGCTCACATAAGTTTCAAAGCTTCCAAACACAACACCAAGTGTAATATTTTCACAGCAGTACTAACAAAACCAATTATGGAGAAAAGCTCAGTTATTGACTTTATGAGAATATGAACAAAAATTTCAGTGGGAAAGGGGGGAGTGCATGACTGTTCCAATTTAATTGCTTGGAAATTTAAGAGTACTAAGGGGGGGAGGGGAGGACAGTTCTAATTATCAAACTCAGAAACTGAATTACTTTCTCATCAGAGAAAAATTGCTCCTGAGAAGCAATTCTTCACCCGGAGCTTTGGCTACTGTGGGGACTGTTGAAAGTACTGGTGTCTGAGCAGAGCTTCTCATTTCATTTCATTAACACACTTAGTATTATTTGAAGTACATTTGCAGTTCTATAAATTCACAGTATGTATAACTACATGGTAAGAGTATACAATTACTACATTATAGTATATCATATAGGCATTTTCTACATAGTTTTGAATCTTTCCATCAAACTCTAATAGAAATTCTAACCCTGTAAGTCTATTTTCAAACATGTTCTGTTGTTGACTTTTTACATGATTGTTTCCAGCAGGGCAAAGCTGGCTGTGCACAGGAACACACATTCCGGATTGTGTCTGAGCTACTTCCCTCCGAATGCTGTGCTGGCTGCCCATCAGATTAACCTGGGACTGTGCTGTTACTGGCAGGCTCTGCTGACAGAGGCCTCGGGAACTCCATTCACCCCAAACACTGCTGGAAATGAGAACAGCAATCGGCCAACAAAACCATGAAACCAATCCTACAGAGCACTCCAACTCTTCAGAGTATTATCAAAACAGAGTAAATGAAACATTTCCTCCTCAGCCCAGTAGTATCTCCTATTCAACCAACAGTAATATATCCAACGTAAGCACATTATTTTATTTGGAATTATTTCTACTGGACATAATTAAAGTCCTTCACATGTTCAACATTCCACAGTTATTTTAGCATCTGCAGGCAGAGCAGGATCTGTGAAGGAACCTTAGAATATTACATTGTATTTAGTAAAGTTATTTGAAAAATTCCTGCATCAGAATTAGCTTTTTAACTAAGACACATCTCCGAATGCTTGCTTGGTTTTTAAGAAAAAACAAACTAGAAAATTTCCAGGGGAAAACAGACATCATATACAACAGATGCTACCTAAGACCCTTGGAGAAAAAAAGGGAGCTTTTTCAGAATAGCAAAACCACTGTGTCAAGTAAATCTCAAAGTTCTGAAAATCAGGTTAAAGTTACAAGAAAATATTAAACTGGATATGTGAGGTAGAAGACTTTCTTATAACCAAAACAGAAGGTAAGCCTACACCAGTTAATTCCCTGAAGGAAAATTTCCTAACAAATGGACAACAGCAAATCAAAGTACCAAATCTTTAGATACAGAAACTCTTCACCTATGAGACCTTTTCCCCCCTCAATCTTTCTGCAGAAATATTCAAGCAGCAATACGAAGAAGCATCATTTCCCAGTGCAAAAAAGGCTGTGCCTGGTCAGCCTGAAAGGCTGATTTTGCCCTGTTTCCACCAGTGATGAAAAGGAAACTTACAGGGAAGAATAAGGTCAGAGCAGGCATGCAGGGATCCTTCCCTATAGCATGTTCTCCAGCAGACTGCAACTCTGGAATTTCATAGGTCAGAGGTTGGGCAAACTCATGGAAGAAGATTCCATGGTGGTGAGAAATTCACCTCAAAGCTACAGACTTTCAACTGCAAGGAGGCTCTGAAGTTTGATGTGCATTCTTTACACATGTATGTATGGCCAAACTTTGCTAACGAAGATTTGGGAAGGACTCTCCCCCACGTGGGTGTGCCCTTCCAGCCTGCGCAGGGGATGTTTTAGGTGAGGCACAGCGTGCGCAGAACTGGCCCCAC
>JAOXXN010000265.1:10768946-10790530 GCA_026770055.1 Myrmophylax atrothorax
TGGAAGCCAAGGAATGTGCTCGTTATAAAGAGGCCATTTATGAAGAGTTCAATAGCATTTTAAGAGCCAGAAAGAAGTAGCCTCATTAAAGATACAAACTTGTACTGAGATTTCAACTGTAATAACCCTAGCTAATAACCAGCACAATATTTACGGAGAGACAAAGGAATTTTGTGTAGTAATTGTCTGTATTTGCAATATCTGTAGGTTTTTGCCTGAGAAATGTGTCTCCAACAGCTCAAAAGCACACACCTTTCAAGCATAGTTCTGGTTTCAAAGAGAACAGGGAATCCAACAGCTGACAAAATTCTCATAATTCTGGCAGAAAGAGCTATAAAGCAACAATTGACAGGAAACCAAGGCAGCAGTGGCTATCACAGAGACACCAGATCTAGACAACCAGTTATTCACACACATAACTTGAGATCATTCCTCTCCATTAAAGTTCTTGCTTTAATGGTTGAACACTCAAGAGCTGGAAGTAGCAATGCTATATAGTCAAATGCTTGAGCAATACAAACTCTACCATTCAATTTGTTTCTACTGAATTAAAAAGTCTCTAAATGTTCTCCATATATGCTATACTGTACACAGTTCTCTTATACAAAACTAACACAGGCACATACAGAGTAATACCAATTTAGCATTACCTCTGAGAGTATATATTACAGTATTACCCCTCAAAGAGACTCTTTCTTACTGTCCTCATATTTTGCTCAACAAGCCAATTCAAGAAAAGGAAAAGGTGGTGATGCTTCTTGAATAAAACCATTTCAAATGTACTGTTTGACGTACCATTAACACTTTTGAGTTCCATGGTAACCTTAATCCCAGGTATTCTCCAGCCATCAAAACAAAGCTGTCTCTTCTGCAGCCCTGCCCCAGGATTTCACTAGAACACCCAAGGACAAGAATACTACAGCAAAGTTACCAAAAAGTAAATAAAAATACTGTTTTAATCAAACAGTTTGAAGTTAAACCTTTTTAAAATCATGAACATTTTGGAGGAAATTTTTAATTCTGAAGACTCTCAAAAGCTTGTACCACACTAAAGGGTCAAGTAATGAAAGTTCAGTGTACCTCCTCTTAAAATCACTGTTGGGAACCTGTATCCCTAATACTTCTAAAATAAAGCCTTTATATAAACTTTATTTTGTACACCAAAACCACAGTTCAAATGTTATTTTCCAAACAGTTGCAGGACGCCTTTATTACATTTATAATGTATTTACTTCTGTAATTCTATTTCGAGGAGCAGAGAAAAATTTCCCTCATATGAAGAATATACTCAATCAGCTAAAGGTTTTTAAGTACCCTGCAGGTTACTTTTGTTACACAGCTAATGTGTGAAACACAGCCCTTCTACAGTGCCACATTTCAACAAATGGAAAGGTACTCAAGTCAACTGGTAGAATGAATTTGGTTCAGGCAAGTGCCTTTCAATCAAACTGCTGATAAATTTAAAATAACCCTCAGCTGCCATTCCTTTAAGAAGCTGAGTATTTACAATGCAGAATGTACAAGCTGATAGTTTGTTTGGTAAACAATAGCACAGGTTTTTATCTGATGTACAAACAACTTTATTCAACACCCCTGGGTTCTGGATGACAGATTTACTTCCAGGTATTTCAGAAACGCACAGGAACACCTTCAGATCCCAACTCAAGGTTCTTATCTATAATTCTCATCTATGTGGAATATGTGACTCCACTTCCTTTCTTGGAAAAGGAAGCTGTTCCAATCTGAGCTTCAAGTAAGTATTTGATATGGTGCCAATTCAAAAGAAGAGTATGTGAATTTCTACAAGAATTCAGGCGAGACTGGTCTCTTTAGTTTGTTTTTAAAAGGAAAAAATTGTTTTAAAAAAAAATCATCTGACTGAAGGGATTTCACAAGCAGAGTTTCTCAAAAAAACTTCCCAGGCCAAGCAGGCATTTTCCTTCCTGACCTCTCCAGCAAAGCAGTGCTCACTAACAGACATCTGCTGGGAAACTAGAAACAGTTAGAGATGAAGATGGGAATGGAACATCAATCAAGCAGATGGACTGTCAGGGTAAAAGAAATAAGAATAAACCTCAAAAATGCCACATGAAGTTGTACACTAGAAGCTGATAGTGAAGGAAACATAAATGAATATTATCACAAATAACTAAGTGGCAACCTGTGTTTCTAATAGTCCCCAAGGAAATAAACACACAGAATAGTTACTGAGAGCCTGTACTCAGAACTCAGTCCAGCATGCTGGGAGATTTTTAGAGATGAGGCAATATAAATTGTCAACAGCCAACAGGAGAAAAACTATTTTTTTTTTCTTTCTTCTTAATAAAAATAACAGTTAAAGTTAAGATTTTCTCTTTTTTTTGATGGATTTTATGTTCTTTAATTTTCTTTGTGGTCTGAAATTAGTAAAACTGATTCAACCTGAAACTGCTGAAATTTTCCTCTTAGGACAGAAACATTCATATTCTACTTTATCTATTGCTTGCACTGCCTAAGTGTCCCTTGGCACACAGTATTAGTAGCTTTTACATTTTGGTTTCTGGTACTTCACATAAAACATGAATTCTTTTTTTATGTCAGTGGTTTGGTTTTTGATAACCTGGTTTTATTTGGGGATACTTTCAATGTAACCAAAGAATGCCAGCAAACACGAGCATCTTACAGAAAATAACCCAACAATGTTTATTCAGGACAAGGAAACAATACTTTCCTTTTAAAAACAGTCCCTGAGTATTTAAGTCTAACACCCTCATCCAAAGCACTGTCAGTCTATACTTTCTATGACTCTTCCACCGATAAAGGGGCTGAAAGGCTTTTTTTGATTTTAAGCCTTCAGTTCCTTGAAACTGTCTCATTTGAACCTCATTTAGAAAGTTACCAGATGGTCAACAACTCCAAATCAGTACATTATTGTTTAATGAACACTAGTGCAGAATAATTTAAACACTCCAGAGATCAAACAATAATCTGCAGCAATACTTAAGCATGGCATGTCCTGCTGTCAAGCTTCGGGCAGTGTTTATTTTCTCTGATAAAGAAATGTGGATTTTATCCTAAGGAACTGAAATGTCTATTTTTGTCTTTAAAGAAATACTACCATTTTGATGAATATTTTCAGACAGTTTGATTTCTAAGCACTGTTCCCTGCCTAGGAACATTCCTGGAAAAACTGTGGTTTTGTTAAAACTTCTGACACTTGGTTTCCAGTTAAACTACCAGATGTCCTGGACAAGCTGCAAAGCCGCTATTAGGCAGCGACTGGGCTTCAAGTTTCATTGAAGGAACAGGCACAGAACTGAAGGCAACTCAGAGGCACAGTCTGTATCTGAGGTGAGAAGCTGCAACACCCGCTGAGGGTCGTGGTTGTTCAGCCTGAAGGAGGCTCCAAGGAGACCTCAGAGCAGCCAACAAGATGGAGAGGGACTTGTTACAAGGGCACATAGCCATAGGATGGGGTAATGGCTTCAAACTGAACGAGCGCAGCTTTAGATTGGATATTGGGAAGGAACACTTCACTGTGAGGGTGGTGAGACTGTGGAACGGGTTGCCCAGAGAAGCTGTGGATGACCCACCCTTGGAAGTGTTCAAGGCAACACTGGGTGGAGTTTTGAACAAGGTGATGTCCCTGCCCATGGCACAGGGATTGGAACTAGATCTTTAAGGTCCCTTCCAATGCAAACCACTCTGATTCTGTGATCCACTTCCTGCTGTGCTACTCAGGTAACTTACCATATTCACAGGCTGAGAGGACAACCAGGGAATGAAAAAACTTCAATCATTTTATTACAAACATCTGAGGCTCATATGCAGGTGACCTGAATGAGCAAAAAACCTCCAAAACTCAGCAACAAAACACAACTACTTTGACTGCAGAAACTTTACTCCTTAACCTCCAGAAGTTACACAAAACTGACTGGGCTGGTTCTTCGGGTTTTTTTTTTCCTTCTTCCAAACAACCCTGAGGATCTAAACAAAAGGAAAATTTAGGTAAAAGTCCAGAAGCAAGATGGCCATTAAGCAGCAGTTCGCTTGCCCTGTGCCAGTGGAACCCGCCCACTAGATGTCAGTGTCCTCTTGGGCAGAGGAAACCTTGGATCCCAATGGAAATTGGACAGCTGGTAGTCCTTGGTTATCAGGGCAACTGTACAGGAGGAAATCCTTATGCTGCATCCCTGCACCACAACAGAACCAGGACAGTAACATCTGTGGGTAAGAGACACAGAACACATACAGTCCTAGACACAAAGTTTAGCCACTAAGGTTAAGAGGCAAAAGAACTTTTTCATGCAACATTACTGATAGAAAACCCCAGCAGATTCAATAGAATGGTGATAAAAAGACTGAAAGATAAAGGTATTCTGTTTCCTCTTTCCTGAAACACCCCAAAACACAAACCAACATTTTTGGTCAAAAAAAACGCCAACAACAAAAGACACAAGAATGGTCTCTACCTCTACTAAAATTGAAATGAGGCTTAAGGAAGCTTAGGCTCGGAAGCAATAAAGTAAATTATTACAGCACAGAATGAAATCCTCTGTGACAGGCATGAAATACCACACCCTAAATAAAGGGCAGAGCAGAAGTCAAAGTTCAGGCACATTAAGTGCCTGTTGTCAGAAGAATGGGTAGGTCTTTCTATTCACTGGCACTACATCTAGGTATTACTATGAATATGATAATATTGATAGTAATAAATATAAGTTTTGAATATACTATTTCAAGTGGAAGAGACCTAAAACAATCATCTAGTCCAACTGACTGACCTCTTCAAGGGTGTCAGAATTTGAGTCTAAAAGGAGAATACTGATACAAAAGGAATCTTAAACTTGACTGCAGGACCACATTCTGAAAAAGTAATGCCACCCCCAGAAATTATGTTGGGGTCATGGGCAAGGGCCATGGCAGAGGGGAGGCAGCATCATGCTTACAAAAGCAGACAAACAAACAAGAGAAAGGTAAGAAAAAGCAAGCTAAGTTTTTATAATATATGCTAATGCACCCAGGATTCTTTAAGACCTGGACTATCAATAGAACGATCACAGTATGGCAGCACAACAAAAATCCTGATGGTTCGAGTGGAGGCAACTGGGAAGGCTATGAAGCTCAAAAGTAAGAAATTCAGTATTTCAGAGGGGTACAAAGTAGATTTCTTTCTTTTTAAAGATATCAGATCAATTTGCCAGAGAATCGTTCACTTGATCCCCAGCAAGAAAAACCACCCTGAAGCAAATTTGAGCTGCCTTAAGGTAACTGCACACTTACACCTGTTATCCTTGCCAGACAGGAAAAGGCAAAAAAAAAAAATTCACCACAATTTTCCTTTAGAAATAGGAACTTTAAAAAAAAAAGAAGAAAATGAGGAAGTTGAATGATAGGAAATTATACAGAGCTAAATAAATAAAACATTTGCAAGCAGCCCAGGGCCTGTTGACGTGTGCCAGGTAGCAGTACCTGCTGCTGCCCTGACCAGGGATGGGTTCTGTGTCCTGTGCTCACCAACCCACCCCACCGTGTACCCTGCTCAGGATCTGCGGTGGGGACATGGTTCTGTTTCATTTCTGACATTCTACCAGTACCCACCAGTTAGAAAAAAGGATTGCACTAGGTGCACTTTTGATTTGACACATTATGGCATTCTGAAACTCTGAACAAACTAAAAGGTGTCATATGATCCTAAAATTTATCTACTTGTCTTCCTCCCCAGTTAACAGCACACCTCTTGCACATGCACAGCAGACTACATTGCACTGCCTGCAAAGCATAAAAAAGGATCTCATTCGTGTCACTGCTGTGTCCCAACCACCACAACTGCAGTCACAATCCCTTTAACTGTTCATTGTTTTGTAACCACGTTATTTTTAAGGGACTGTCTGTCTTCTACCCAGAGTGTATTTGCCTGAACAAGTCTCAGACAGTTTTACCCTTTGCTCTCTTGCTGCAAAATCCAAAGGAATCTCACGAAAATTGCCCTCAATACAGGAATAACTCCAGGTTGTATTTCCCATGTGCATATATGCCCTGTGCTTGCTGGTCCATCTCTTTCCAAGGTAATTGTTCTGACAATTTTAACGAACAAGTGGTTCTTGAACAGCAACAAGGGGAGCATCCCGGCCAAATTCCAACTCTCCAGCATTTCCTGTAAGCCTTATTTACACCACACCCTCACCCACCATGCTGACAGTATTGATTGGTCAAATACAGGTGTACTCAGCACCAACATAACTGATCTGTAGATTCATCTACTTATCCTCTTCCCCAGTTACCAATACACCTATTGCACCATGTGGAGCAGATTCTAATTTCAACACCACTTAAAAAAACCCAACCCAACCAAACAACAAAATATGTTTATAGCATTTTGAGAACTTTTCCAGGCAGCATAAGAAAAACCCATTCAATCATTCCATTGTCCCAAACACCACAATTACTAAAATTCAACAGATTTACTGTGTTCAAGTAACAAACCCATCACCTCAACATACAAGGAGCCTTCACAAAGCAATACTTCTTTTGTGGTTTACTGATTATGACTTCATTATTACCAATTACATACTTAAATGTTTAGATACCATCCAAATCCTCTAAGTTACAAATGCTAAAGGGTTAGTAAAACAGAATGGAAATCATAAGTTTCTTATTTTAAGAAATCAGCAAAAATAGGAAAAAGGAGTAAAAGCAGATTATAGACTTTTCCATCTTGTAGAGAAAGGCAAGTAACCACTTTGGATACAATTCTAAGGAATACTTCAGATTTTAAAAAAAGTTTCCCTCCAGATAAAACTGGTAGTGCATAAACCACTACTCATCTGCTTCCTTCCATCATGTATTGTAGAATCTAACAAATGGAGACAGGTTTTGATGATGTACATGCCTATAAGACACAGATAGAGGGGTTCCTTTCTTTATAGCTTTAGGATTTTTTTTTAAGTTTGGTATGAGCCATGCTTCATCAATTCAAGTCTGTTCAACTTCTGGTACTATGAACTAACACAAAGACAGATTTTCATACCCATCCCTACAGCAAAGGGTTGGCTGGTTTGTTCTCACTGTACCAGAGGCAATAATTAACATCAATAACAACAGCTATTTATATATATAGATTTTCTCTAGCTGTTGCATCAAGTTTAAGTTTTCCACCTCTTAGCTTTTTATTCCAATTCTGTTCACTTTAATCTTATTTTCTAAGCCACTAATCTCCTTTATTGCCATTCCTTCCTCATGTGTCTGTACAGTACCCTGCTACTGCCACGGGCTGCAGGCCATCCTTCCCCACCCAGGAACAGGAAAGCTGCTCAGCACTCAGTCCAGTCTTCTTCTTTCTCTTGTTTACACATACATTATAATAATTCCAAGCTGTGGTCAAATTCACATCCTAATTCTGGAAAACCAGAAACCATTTCAGCAAAGGCACAGAATTAACAATGTGGCCAGGCAAGACACTGAGACAGTGGATGCTCCAGAGCAGCAGCAGCCCCTGGACCAGCATCACAAAGCCCTGACTGCAGAGACCTGAGTCAGGCCTTGTGTGACTGTCAAATCCTGGGGACAGCTCCTGGCACAAGCAGACCTTCTCCCACATTGTGCCATCTCTTTAAACTCAGTACATTGCTCAACATACACTACTCACAGAGAGAGGAGAAGGCCACAAACCTGCACACAAATAAGCCATGAACACCTTCCTGTTTTAGCTCACTGTAATCTCCACAAACTCCTCTTCTTTCAACAGCTTCCTCCTAACCTTTACTTTGCTGCCTTCTCCCTCAAAATGGTTTTTTTCACTTCCCTCAAGACACATTACACTTTACAGCATTTTACTGAGTATTGAACTTGTATTTCCATTATCTGAAAGCGTAATCTGGTGTCATTTCTCCAATTTTAGATCTCCAGGTTTGTGAAACTGCTACTCACAGCTCTTCAGAATGACAAAATAAGTAGATAAAACACAGGAAATGAGGAAAGTTGCATTACCAAATAACTTCCTCTGATGTATCAAAGCCACTCTCAGGAAAGGTCAGATAGAAAGAATGGAATCTAAAATTTTACAAAGATAGGAAATACTGAAAGCAAAGTGTGAATTTCACATTTGTACTGAAAATAGAACTGGGAAAAATGAGGCTACACAGCACTTAACAACTTAAAAGGAACAGGTTGTACTGCTGCTTAGAACCATGAAAACTATGACTTGCTTGTGTGGAAACAGATGTGCCTTTAGTCAGAAAAAGCCAAACTTCTGAGTCCCTACAGATGCTGAGGACTGTCTCTTGCAGCGTTTCTAGCTAGGAAATAGGCAGGATATTGCATGAAGTTTGGATCGGGGAGAAACAATGACCTTTTCCAAATATCAGAACTCCCCACACTTACTACAAGAATTATTATTTAAGCACAGTAAGTAGGACTCAAACCAAGTTTCTCAATCTTATTTTCCTCTGATGGAAATGGCGGCATTTCAAACAAAATCCATACCTTTAAAAGATCTCAATTTTCAACACATCAGTTAAGTCTATTTAACCTCAACCCCAATGTCTGCTGCAGTTTAAGGAGCAGTAGCATTTTTCCAAAGCAATGCTGTCTTCAATCCTTGCATTGTGCCTTCCCTTAAAGGTTACCTTCTTCTCATTCCCAGTTTCCAGCACAGTGCATCAGTATTCCACGGGGTAACCAGAGCAGCTATTAATGCTAATAAGTCCAGACAGGAATACACGTTTGTTCTAAAGAGACAGTGACTGCATGACAAGTAATAGGATGAGACGTACGGGATTGGCAAGTCCTGGCTTTAAAATGCAAAATACAGCAACACATACTCTACAGCCAAAGTGAATTAATTCACAGGAGCAGTGAAGTATCACAAGGTCTTACCAGGATGCAAGTGCATGATGGTGAATAGCACAGGATGGGAGCACACTCCAGTACAGGACTTACTGCAGGATTGCACCACGGCCCCACTGCTGTCCCCTCCAACACTGACTGCAGGCCTTGTACCTGCCAGGGCCCAACATATATTTCTAAATATTCAAACTAGGCTTCAGTTTCCATGAATCTCTTTAGCAATCAAGCTTAGACAACACCTCAACACTACAGTTCCTCTTCTGGGGAAAGGGATCCATAAGCAACACTACCTGGTCCAGTACAAACCCTGGAATATTAATCCTGGTGAAATGAACAAATCATAACAGGAAAACTCATAAGAAATACTCTGAATGAAGATTCTTACTAAGACCATTTAAACCAGTCTGGTTAAACCTCACTGTCCTGCTTCACAAGCTGCTTGCTTTGTCGTCGGCTGTCATTAAAAAACAGTGATGATCAGGGCTGGATAACATTTATAAACTTAACTTTCTCTTTAAGAGGATAACAAAGCCAACAAAACATGTGGCTAAGCTACTGTGTTCTGAATTTAAAACCAAACCCAAACAGACCAGGCAGTTCTACTTTTACCATTGAATTAAGAAAAAAGGCAGAAAACTCCACCTATATACCTTCTTATAATCCACAATTGATTACTCAGTGCTCACACAGCTTAAAAGAGTACCATAGTACACTACTGACAACCATTTACCTTCAGCTGATTAAATCCATGACAAACTGCATAAAGCAAATGGTTGCTCTGAAGAGCTTCTAGTCTAAAAGCCAGGCAAATACAAAGTTGAAGAAATACACGAAATTTAGTCACAAGGTTTTCCACTCATCATGCAATGGCTTCTGCCTTCCCAAAACAGCAGAAACCAAAGGTTTAAAAAATATGGAAACCATTCTGGCAGCACAGGGATAAGGCAGTACAAGCACAAGAGTAGAGGTAAGGGCAGAAAGGAAAAAAGTAGTAAAATCCAACCACAAGATAGAGAGAAACAAAATGAAAACAAAACATTCAAGACTGATCAGAGTTGATATGAATCAAAAATACATGTTGCAATTTGCATAAGATCTGACAGAAGTATTATGCCCAGTGGAAAACTACACACTTTGTAGGATGATTCAACTTCTAGCTGACATAAATGCAGAATTCCTGAAGGATATCTTGTTTATACAATGTCCAGAAGCCAGATCCAACAAGCCAAAGACAAATCAAAGCCAGGAGTATGAATGCAAAAGGAAGTTCACATGAGCAAGCATTTCTGTCTTCTGCAAAAACCCCTCCTCTGTGGCCTTCAGGATACCCTTAAATCAAATTCACAACACACCTTGCATAAGGAAAGTTCCCCAACTTTCTTCTGGAGGTTTTCTCAAACCCAGCTTACAAATTAAAAGGCTTTATGTACTGAACTTTCCACATAACATGGCAATCATACACCCATTAAGGCTACCAACCACAGACAGGTTGTGATCTCCATGCAAACAAATCTTCAGTTCAAGCCTATGAGGCTGGTAGGCTACTGTGGCGGGGTGGCCCTGGCTGGATGGCAGGTGCCCACTAAAGCCATTCTATGCCCCCCCTCCACAACTGGACAGGGGAGAGACAAATACAATGAAAGGCTCAAGAGCTGAGATAAGGACTGGGAGAGATCACTCACTGATGGCCACCAGGAGCAAAACAGACTCGAGGATATTAACTGAATTTATTAACAATCAAAATCAGGGCAGGGTCATGAGAAGTAAAACAGATCTTTAAAAAACCCCACCTTTCCTCCACCACTCCCTCCTTCCCAGGCTCTACCTCTTCCTCCCCAGAAGTGTAGGGAGATGGGGAATGGGGGTGACCGTCAGTTCATCACGTTTTTTCTGCTGCTGTTCAGGGAGAGAAGTCCTTCCTCTGGTCAAGCACTGGGTCCCTCCCACAGGAGACAGTCCCACATGAACTTCTCCAACATGAGTCCCTCCCAAGGCTACAGTTCTTCATGAACTGCTCCAACATAGATCCCTTTCCACAGAGTGCAGCCCTTCAGGAACAGACTGATCCAGCATGAGTCCCCTACAGGGTCACAAGTCCTGCCAGCAAATCTGCTCCAGCATGGGCTCATCCCTGAAAGGAGCCTGTTGCAGGGTGGGCTTCCCACCGGGTCCCAGCCTTCCCTGGGTCACCCAGCTGCTCTGCAGGGGGGTCCTCCACAGGCAGCAGGGGGATCTCTGCCCCACCATGGCCCTGCATGGGCTGCAGGGGCACGGCTGCCTCACCACAGTCTGCACCACGGGCTGCAGGGGAAGCTCTTCCCCAGCTCCTGGGGCACCTCCTGCCCCTCCTCCTTCACTGACCTGGTGTGTCTGCCGGGCTTTCCCTCACACATTCTCACTCCTCTTTTCTCTGAGCACAGTTACATTTGCGCAATAACTCTTTTGTTTTCCCTTCCTAACTGTGTCATCCCAGAGGTGCTGCCTCTGATGGGCTCGGCCTCGGCTCTGCTGAACGTGGGGGAAGCTCCTGGCAGCTCCTCACAGGAGCCATCCCTGCAGCCCCCCCTCCTGCTACCAAAACCTGGCCACACACACCCAGTACAGCCACACTCCTACAGGAACATTTCATATTCTCAGTTGTTACCAATAAAGGCCAAATTGCAATACCATACTAACAGGGATCTGTTAGCAGGGAAAGGAGGGAAAAAAATCCATAAAAGTTTTGTAAGTAAATATCATCTGCTGTGTCACTACTTGTTCTGGAATAGTTTGCATGGAACACCTGGACATCTACACCATCAGTACATGACCTGGGAAACTCCTGACTTCAAGATCAAATTCTGGAGGTTTTAAAGTGGTAAGTAATACAATAACACCATAAAATCTAAACCAAAATGCAACAATAGAAGAAAATCACTTTTGCATTTATTTACTGAAGCCAGTTCCACTGCCTCCCTGCCATGCCTCACAAGATCCTTTACCTCAAATCATGGTAATTTTCAGTTCAAAGATTTTGTCTCTAGAAATAAATCAGTTCAGAACCTAATTATATCCCTTCACTGGATTCCCTTTTTACTTCATTGCTGCTTTTCTCACTTCTAAACACATCCTGGCCTGGTGCACACTTGATATATCTGGAAGTTACCTCCATCCATGAGAGCTAAAAACATCACCGTTGAGGCTTTTACATCCACCTACTTTCTTCATGGGATGATCATATTGCCTTACTGGACCAGACAGGGAATATTTTTTCTATGAATACAGGAAGGGAAGCCCATTATGTATGCTGTAAGACTGGAGAAACAGGATGCTGGCTTCATTTTCTCACAATCACCAATTTAAACAGTGCTAATGCTTTTTAAATTGCTGTGCCAGAAAGATATAGTTGGTACAGCTTTGCACCAAAAATACTATAGTGTTTAACCATGTATAAAGGTACCAAATGCAAGCTCTCATTCAGGCTGTTCCATGGTAGAATTAGTTACAGCATTAGCTGGCATTTCAGAAGCAAATATTCTTTCCCTTCAGGAGATCACATTATTTTATGGCAACAGCTTGCTGACTTTGGGATACACACATTTTTTCAGTGTTATTGGTCTCTTAATTTGAATAATTTATTAACAGGCTACAGATTTCTGCAATTTGTAAGACATACAACTAGGCTTCTCTCTGTCACAGTTTCACCTGCACTTTTCAGAACAACAAAAATAGGAAGTTGACCTCTCGGGTAACTTGTAGGCTGCATTTTCACCATAAAAAAAGGGAAAAGAAGTGAAAGCTCAAATTTCATCTTGATCAAAATATTAAGAAAACATGTGGCACCAGTGGAAGAAGCAACTGTGGCAGTGCAGTGTACGGAATACCGGGGCAATTCCCACTGCGGTTCTGTGCAATAGCCTCTGGAAAGTGCTTCCATTTATAAGGAAAATATAAAAGGTTGAGATATGGCTTAGCATGCAGCTTTAGTGACAGCCTGTTTCAGAGCATTCAGTTTCAAAAGGAGACTTGTGTCCGAAGCTTTAATGGCAGAACTCCTGTGTTCCACTTCTGCAGCAAAGAGCTGCTAAAGGAAACCACGTACATTCCTCCCTTTTGGGACTCTTCCTGAAGCAGAAACAACAGAAAAATAAAGCATCTATAAAACACCACATTGCTTTACTAAAATTAATCCCAATTGAGTGCCTGTAATACTTCCCAAGTCCCTTCTACCTGCTTGAAATCAGTCATTTTTTCTCCATTAACATTTACATATAATTACCTAATGTCTTAACTTCACAGTTTTGCTTATGCAACCTCAAAGAAAATGAGTTAAAATTAATTTTACATTATAATTTTGTCATAATAAAAATGCACACAGCTTTGTATAACCACCTAAACTAGTAAAAACTGAAGTCTTAGAAGAAACTGTCAGACACTTGGAGCTATCTTGGGACATGCACAATATCTAAGAGATTATTTCCTTCCTTTAGCAGTTTGTGCAATAGGGGTGCTGCCCTATAGGCAATTTATGATTAATTCATCTCTGCAGGAATAGTCAGTTTCTTGAAACAGTTCAACTAACCTACATATGCCCTTCCCTCCAGAACATTGTTTCATTTTCCAGCTTTATTTTGAGGTAAATGTTTCCCTTGAGTACTCCTAATGGACAACTGTATTCATTTCAGTTAACAATTACCTATTTGCTAAAATTACCAGAATGTACATGAGGGACTAACTAATAACAAAAGGTTCCAGTTGTAATCCTGCTTCCCATGCATGAAGGTAAAGACTTAAGTTAAAGGGAAGATTTAAGACTTTTCTACATGCGTAAAAAGCAGCAAAACCCCCCTATTCACTGTGAAAAACATGCAGGACATCACACATTTACCACTGACACATCTCCATGATTATTTTTACTCACTCACAGAATAGCCAGTCAGCAGCTTACACACCCAGCCTATCCACAGTCCAAGTGCAGTGCACTATTCCTACCACTTGTTTTTCTCTGTTATTCCCACCACTTGTTTTTCTTTGCCTGTTCTGCTTTCCGTGCTAATTGCGCTCTCAGTTTCATGCAGTGTGGCCAGGCAAATACTGGGCAATTCATCCAATAAGAAAATGTGTCTAAGTAGGAAGATATACCCAGGTACCACACATGCTGTCAAACACTGAGTGCTTTGAGGAGGAAAGACACTGCTCCATCACAAGGTTATGCACTGCAGAGTCAAACACAGTCAAATAAGAAGTGAAACATTTAGGACAGAGTGGAACACCATTTAGGCTTCTCAAGAGCAGGGCAGTTCCCACAGCAATCAGTCATTTAAACATGATGCATAATCTACACTGGCAAGTCCTCTGAACACTTGGACAGGAAACCCACGAAACATCCTTTCAGTTTGGAACCCGGTTGTTCAAAGATAGCTGTGTCCTCCAAGAACTATCACAGAAATAAAAATAATGCCGTACTAACATAGAGGCAGACAGGATATATTTAAAAAATATAATCAGCAATGGAAAACAATATGAAAATTCTGGAATAGCCCCTTGAAACCCTCAAATGTGACAAGTAGCTGGAAATTATGCTTATAAGTCCAGGCTAAAACTGCATGAACTAGTCTAGCTCAGCACAGGAAATGGGTTTCTCACCCACAATATTGACCCTACAGCAAATAGGAAAGAGCAATGACAGCAGTAACAACAGAGTGCTGACTGCCCAACCTCAATAAAAGCAAGAACATAAGACAACACCACTCATGTATCACATCCTTTTCAGCCTCCCTTTGATAGTTCTGTATCAGCTGTCCAGAAGAACAAGTCCTGGCTCCTTGTTTCCACCGTAGCCCTGTTGCCCAGCAGAAAGATGGTCATCTACCTTCTCAGAACCCAAGAAAAACCCTTTCTCAGTCTCAGTGATCCACACAGAAGCAGCTCTTCCTGTGATCACAGAGAGTACAAAACATCTGTGCATTTTCAGAAGAAAAACAAAAACCAGATGTCATCCACATGAAGCAGCAAGAATGACAAGACAGCAGGACAGACAAATGCAGCAAGATGCAAAATTTTTCAAGAGGACACCACTGTACTCTGACCTTAGAAAAACAAACCAACCCAGCTACACCTTACAAGACTACATAAGAAGGAAGTTCATGTTAAAAAGTTGGTTTGAAAATGACAAGTTCAGTGTCATAAATAAATGAAAGAGATTAAAGTGGTCCTACATTCTTTAAAGCAATATGGTTTTAACTAAGTTAACTTCCTCTTAAAGACTGATGCTTTCCAACCCATGACTTTATGCACCAAAAATCATAGCTAAGATCATACAATTAAAACTAATACATTTCAGTAACATATGGGAATCAAGGCCTGCTCGTCAACATGAAAAAAATTAGAGGGTATAGCCCTTCTGGCAAAAAGAAAGGAATCTAAGTTATATGGACACCCTTAGGAACAGTTAACAACTGTTAGGATTTCTCCAAATCATAGCAAATTAAAAACTGAACAAGCCAACAGATCCATACAGCCCCTAAAACTTTCAGCCTATAAATGTAGTGGCCCTTGACACATTCCTAACACCAGGCAATTCAATTCTTTTTGCAGGACTAAGGGAGCTCAGAAGTAAAACTAATGTAAAAAATTAACTGTCAGAAGCACTATGCTAGGATTTCCTTCAAAATTACTGATGCTTCCTTCTAGAAATCTGAATGAATGAAATATGTTTATTTGCTTTTGTTCCTAATGACATGTGTAGCCCATGCAGCAGCAACATTCACAGCTTCAGTCCTCTCATAATAGCCAGATATTGTCCCCCTCTGAAGTAGCTGCCCACATCACCTTGCTACTTTTTACAGCTGATAATTCAATTTTTCTAGGTTTTTCTTTCACAAGAGACTTACATTAGGGCAATAGTGCTTTTAAGTCTTCTCATAAATTAACACCAATAAAATTACCTTTTAAAGAAATTAAAAGTATTGGCTTGTAGGAGGACAGATAGGAGGAAAAATTAGGTCAACCAAACTAGGTCATCCATTTATACCTATTTATCTGGTACCATTTGGGAAACATATTTCTCTGCTTGATCTTTTTAGCTGTGTAAGAATTTTTTCATTCTCAAGCTGATGACAAAAGGGTAGCCAGAACAAGGCCCTCAGGGACACAGGCAGTAACTTTCCTATGCAAACCTCACAGTGACTGAAACATCCTGAGCTCAGTATCCAGAGACACTTTAAAATAACAGTATCCAACCTAGAATGGCAGTACTAAAGCCGAATAGACTTGACTGTGCTCTTCTGCCCTTACAGCTCTTTCCTTACCTTGCTGCACTCTCAGCTTCCCTAGGAAAGCCACTTCCTTTGCTCTGGCATTGTCTCAGTGTTGTTGGGGCTGAACACAACCTGGTTTCTCGAAGGTGCAGAGGGACTCCAGACAGAACTCCAGCCACACAGTGGCTCTCTGGGACTCCAGGTTCTGGATTAAAATCTCCACAGCTGTACCAGCGTGCTCTCCTTTCATAAACACATTCTGACTGCTCAAATTGGAACAAACAATTCGTGAGTTAAGTTTATATTAGCAAGTTTTTTTTGTCAGATGAAGCAGGAAAACAAAGAGCTTAATCTCTCTGCAACGTTCACGTGCTGGTTAACAGAAATAGAAATGCATGTCCGTGCTTCACTGAGGGCACACACACAGCTGAGTTATCCGAGCCTGTGCTGGCATAACTGGAGCAATTGTGGAGTACAACAGCCTGTGGGAAACACCAGGATGCAAACACCACACTTCCTAACGGCACAAAAAGCTCCTGCTCTACCCAGTTCCATATCTGACCTTTACCACTAATGCCTCTCCCTAAATGAAGGCTGGTTTATAACATCAAGAAAAAACCCCAACATCTACGTTCTGATTTCAGTTCTACAAATACATCCTCGAGGTACTCCTATAGTTTCACCTTTTCCCCACACTAAGAAGCACATTACTATTTTCCCTATGCCAAATGTCCTACATAGTAAGCATACTACAGTAAAACTGCAGCAGTACCCACGGCAAACCCCACAAACCTTAAACAGCAATAGTGAATAAAATCAAACAGAATCTGTTTATTACAAATCAGTGGCTTTAAGATTAATACAAAACTTTAGACTCTTGTTGCACTTATGATTAACAAATGTATACACCTTAGATGATCTGAATATCTGCTTAACCTTCCTCTGCTTACTGGTAACTTCTATTCAGCTATAATAGCATCAAGGAAATCCCCTGAATCTATTGCAGGTTTAAAGTAAACTACATACACTCCAAAACAAGTAATTTGTTGTGCAGCACCAGTCACACACATATGCAGAGTAGTACACAGACTACAACCACATATATACAAATATATAAGCATGTACATAGAGCTACAGATCTATAGATTAGGATCATCTGGGGTTGATGAACTATGGTCACATGAGACACATCCACACAGAGGTATCTATTGATATGTATCTCTATCTATATACATATATATAAATACAGCAAAAGGCACTGTAGGGTTGAGCTAAGAATAAAAACAAAGCACTATTTAAATTATTTGGAGTGCATGTAGTATATACCATGAGGTGCAAGGTCAAGACTACCATTTGCTCCTCCTGAACGAGTCTGTAACATTCCACAAAATCTGTGCACAACCCTTTACTCCAAAAGAACAGCAGAATTACACACTGCTGTCTTTGGAAACTGAGCAAACAGAACTTATTACCACACAACTATTTGACACAACCCAGAGCATTACCTAACTGACTTGGTTTAGTTTCATGTGCCTGAAAAAACTGCAATTTCAGGCAGAGTTTGCGAGTTCTTATACCCCAGGGTCACTGCAGCAGCTTTGTGGCTGTATTCAACTGCCTCTATGAAAATTCAGAGTGGCATCACTGAAACAACAGAAACAGCACTCATTTCCTCAGAAGGGGACAAAAATGCTGAGTGGTTGTTAATGTAAAGTTGTATTTTCATATAACATTTAATGAGCACTATTGCACAAAATTCCAGAAGCCTCTGGAGTTTGGTTTTACTGAAATGACTGTTCAGTCACATTGCTCCAACCAGACTCAGTCCATGCCAAAGAAGCTTTATGAATGGCCTGATGACCATGACCACACACCATGATGTAATGTGTGGGCCTGCACCCCCCCCCAAACTGACAGCATTGAGACAAATACAGTTAATGGAAACAAAACTTAACAAATACATTAACACTCAAATGTAAGCATAGTATGAAAGGTGAGTAGTAACAGATCCATCCCTTAACCCTGAAGTGATAAAAAGGCACAAGGCACATCTGAAGTGACAGTTGTCTATGGCCTGTTAACACATCCCTAAGAGCGGCTGAGGGTCCCCTACACATTACTCATCACAATATACACTTTCAGACATTCACTACATTCCACGACAACAGACTAACCAGATACATAACAAAAAGGTGAAGCAAGACTGTCATATACCACAAAACAACTGAAACATAACATCTGATTTTTGAAGGTAAATCCTTACATCTTTCATATTTCACTTCTCCTACTACAATGGCAATCCACATCAAATAACAGAAAGTATCAGAATGCTTTTGTCAAGCTTATTGCATAAGAAAACAAAAATGTGGTTATTTGTGGATAAATTAAAATTTAAAAAATCAGCAAATAATATTTATTGAGGTCTTTCTAAACTCTTGAATCTAGAAAAGCTGTTCTCTTTGCCTTCATATGGACCTTTGACTTCCAACCCTTGTTTGATGTAAGACACGTGTCTATTACAGAAGAACAGACTCCAGACCATGCTGGTTGTACTCACACAGCATGAAACACCAACAGGAAGCAATCTATCTTATTTCCTTCTGCCCAAAAAGCAATGTCAGCAAAAGCCACAGAAAAAGTACCTGGAAGTACTGCCACCACAGTTGCAAAATCCTGTTCTACATTATTTTAGGAAAAAGCCCACTTGCCCCCATATCCACATACACATACTGACTGGTAAAGCACAGACACGTCTGTCCTGTTTTCAAACTATCCACTTCATTTAATCCTAACTGTGCGCACCCAAAGTACTGAAGTGATCTACTAATAACTCCTGTTTACTTCCTAGTGCAAACTAATTAAATACATTTGATTTCCAGTAGCGACCTTGCTATTGGCGCCCAGATTATGGAATTTATCTCAGACCCGAGTGGGGAGCGGGCATTGCTGGAGTGGGGAAAAACCAACCCCCACCTTTCAAGCGGAAGTTGTTTCCAGGTATGTCAGTGGCATTATTCAATAGCAGTCTTAGTCATCTACACTCTGGACTTTCAGCAGCAATCAGCCAGGCTTATCAGCCTGCTGCACACACCTCTGGCTTCTCTGCCCACTCCTCCTGCACTCCCCGGCACCCATCAGGTACCTTCAGCTCATTCACCCAGGCCTATGTGCGACTCTCTAAGGATTACTCCACATATTCAAATGCAATAAGGACACAAAAATAAGGAATCGTTTTCATCTGTGTTCACCCACTATTCCATTTGTATTTTAGATTCCATTTTGCCATGGAAATGAAGCAATTAGTAACAGCAATTCCTATTCCATAAACTTTCCACTGCTTAGCAGCGACAGTACATCCTACACTTAGATGAGAAAATACAACTTCCCCCCCTTCCCACACTCCAAAAATCTACTAATTCTTTAAAAAAGTAGACTATTAAAACTTATATCCCCTTCACATCTTTTATTCTCCCCTTTAAATCATTTTAAAGAGCACCTAAGGATGGCTCTGTTAAGATAATCATGCACACCTCAAAACACATATTCCCCCCAAAAAACAACATACCCAAGTACGTTCACGAGGGGGGAAAAAAAAGACAACAAAATTCAACAATTAGGATTCTTATCAACACACTAATCTCTGTCTGCCTTACGACATAAAGGTGAATATTAAGGCTGAAGATCAGCAACTTATTTTCCTGGTTTTCCTTTAATTTATGACAAAAAAAATCAAGCATGAAAGTTTGAAATACAAAGCACTAAGAGGACAAAAGAAATTTTGAACACAATTCTCTCTGAAACATTTAACACTGTTTCAGGTAACACATCTTTCTCCCTCCTGAAATGCCTTGTCCATTAGTTCCTATTTTGCTGGTTTTAGCAGCATTCTCTTTCCTTGCTTCTCCAGGAAAGCAATGGGAAGACTCACTGCCTATACAGTTGAAAACTACAGAAACAGACTGTCAAACAGAGAAATTGAAACAAAAGCTGGTTTTCCATACAGGGGTGCCACCACTTCAAAGAAAGGATGACAAAAGATGGTATTGTATACCATTTGACTAAAATAAAGCTAAAACATTGGGATATTTATCAGATATGAAATGGTAGAAGTGAGTTAGGAGAACTAGTACGAAGTATTAAACATCAAGGTTATTAAAAACGTCCTGCATTTTGCACCAGTTCAGGACACCCTCTCTGCAAAGTGCATGTAATTTACATGAACAGGACAGATTCATGGGTACAAGGCAAGATGTCAATTTGTGTTAAATAGCAATTACATTACTAAAACTATTACTTAATGAAACCCTTCTGTCAAAGTCTGCAACCCTTAAGCTCTCATGCGAAGAATTAGCAGGGTCCTATCGCTCCAACGCCGTCCTTCATTGTACATATTTCTCTCTTCCTTTCCCACACGCTCAGATGTTTCAGCAGCATACTTTCAGTATTTGCAAAATCCTGCCCAAAGAGCGTGGCCGATTTCCCACGGGCTCCCTCCCCACCCTGGATGAACTCGTTACTTCCCAAAGTCCGCTCCACTTCCTCTTCCACGGCTGGACCTGCCAGCGCTCCCAACGCCCCTCCGCCTTGCGCAACATCCGCGGCCTCCTCCCCACATTTCACACAATCCCCGATGCGACATTTACATTGAGATTTTTTTTTTTTTTTTGTTCCCAGACCACTAGTACAGGCTGACAGCTTAAAGGGCTAACGATGTGGCTTTAATCCCAAAGAGTGCCGAAAAATAAAACAAGCTACAAAGACACGTATACGGAGGGCACTACCCCGCTCTCTTTCAGCTCTTCTTTGGGTCAAACTGCATTTTGATGTTAAGCATTTAAACGATATTGAAAAGTGCCGGTGACATCTGCCCAATCAAAATTATTGTTGGCAGCTCAGACCATCTATTCAAAAGACGAATCTCCCGAGATTTTTAACGGCCCGATTAAACAGCTAAAATAAACCAGGAAAAGCACTAATTCTCCAACAGAATTTTCCCCCGAGCACACACGTTAACCAAAAGCTGACGGTGAACCGATCTGGAAGGAAGAAAGGACAAGGGATACAGGCAGGGCTGCGATGGGGGATGGGAGCGGAGGGAGATGTTCGGGAAGGGAAGATGAATATTCCTCCAAGGACTATCAATACATTTAACACATCTCCTCGGAAAGAAGAGAAATCTCGAGCAGAGAGCTAGAGGGACAGATAAAGGGGAAAGGAGGGAAGGAGCGCTGATTATCCCCAGCTGACATCAGACAAGACAGCCCTGCAGAAATGGGGCTGCAAGGGCGAGGAAGCGTTCGCAGCCCCCCTTCCTTCTCCCCCTCCCCGAGCCGCCTCTGTCCCCTTTATGTGCTCAGTGAGGAGCGGGGCTGGGGGGCCGAGGAGCCTCCCCATTAATGTGGCAAGAGCCGATCACCCCCCGCCTCCCCGGGCGCGGGGACGGGCCGGGGCCACGGTGACAAACCTCCCGGGGGAGGGGGGCAGGAAGGAGGGTGAATCCAGGCGGACACCATCCCGCCC
>JAOXXN010000265.1:10792041-10806487 GCA_026770055.1 Myrmophylax atrothorax
CTCACGCCGCATCCCGCTGGAGCGCCCGGAGCGGGAGGACTCCCGCCCTCCGTGGGCAGCGCCGGGAGGACCCTGTGGGGCCGGGGCTGACAGCGGGAACATGGCGGGGCGGGACGGACACCCGGCCGGGGACCGCTCCCCGCGTGAGTCCATTAAGTATATATGTATATATAAAAAAATACGTGTATGCACATATATACATATGTATATATATTTTATACATATAATTTTTATATATATATATGTAGGTATATATTATTAAGTGTATATATGTAAGTATATATAGGTGTGTATAACAATAATACATATATAATATATATATATATATACATAATCTATATATAATAATAAAAATGTCCGCAGGAGAAGCTGCATCCTGGAGGTGCCGCTGGCCCGTGGCTGTTCCCGGTGCAGGGAATGGGGGGACGGTCCCACACCCCTCGGCACTGCAGTGGCAGCTCAGGCACTGTGGCCCTTCCTGGCACAACACGGTTTAAAATTGCTCCTGGACGTGGTGCTGGATGTTTTGGCAATGTGCTATTTCATGGTTTATTTCATGTGGAAAAGTTGAACAGCATCATGTTTGATTTCCTGGTGACATTTGTAACTTCTGCTTCAGCAAAGCAATTTTAGAGGTGTGTGTATGTATAGCCCTATACATTACTAAATATACTAAAAGTGAAGTCTTTTAAAATATAGTTTTATTGGTGAAGAACTACAGAGCCTTGAGTGGTGCAGTTGATGCAATAAGACTTTGTCACACAAAGTGATAAAGGTCCATGCTGAGAAGCATAGCTTGGTTATGGCATTCCTCCCAAATCACCCATTCCCAACCTCATTCCCACCCACTGGAGCGCGTTGCTCTTGCAGTCACACCAACACAACCCCTTGTTGGACAGTACATTGAACCGGCTCAGGGAACCAGACCAGCTACAACATAAGCCCACAGAAAATTAGTGTTTTTTCTTCTCCGATCATTCAATTAAGTTGGCTTTGTTACCAAAAAGAAACCTTCAAAAAGCTTTGTCTTCCTGTGTTGGTGTAAGATATTACTGGTTTAGATGATGGCCAAAGATTACCACTCCCACATCAGAATTAGCACAATGGCACATTGCCACCCTCAGCCCAATTCAGTGCCCAGCAACTCACCATCTTCCGAGTGGAGGCACGTTCTGACCTATGACCCTGAACTGCAGGTGCAGGTGCATGGCCACACTTTCCTTCCTGCGTCTGCTACAGGCACAGTCATCTCTGGCAGAGGCGCAGGTTGGAAAATTGAGAGGCTTAGCATTCTCACGTGACTTGCTGCCCACTGACTTCAGCAGCTTCTAAAGAGGTTGGGTTTTTTAGCAGTTGACGTTCATGGAGCCTCACGCACAGCAGACATAAGGACACATCAGGGATCTGGGAAAGGGTATCAGTTCTTCTGTGCTGAGTTTTATTGAGGCCTGAGCACTCCACATAAGCACATCAGCTGTCAAAGCTCAGTCTCATCTCCATGTCTTTTTGCACCAGCCTCCATAATAAGCTAATCGATTGGCCTTGAAGAGCCACAAAGATGCCTGCTTTTCTTGCTGCAATCCCTCTCCCCTCTTCCTTCTCCAGGCTTCCTTTTCTACAATACTGAAAAGCAGCATTAAAGGAAAATGCAGGAGGGAGAGGGAGGGCTCAGAGATTGCCAAGGACAGCTGGGACTTGGATTGCCAGATAGTCTTTCCATGACACCTTGCTTGATTTCTGTCTGCTTCAGGAAGGTTTCTGTTTGCTTAGTGGTTGTCCTGGCAAATCTGCTCCCAGTGCCAGATAACTTTAGAAAAGTGATATTTGGTACTAAGCAACCCATTAATGAGGTCTTGAATGTTGTATGGTTTTCTTCATTTATTCATGCACCTAAGTTACAGAGGAGGAAAGGAAAGATAATGATTTATCACATTTGAGTCTGCTATTGTTATTGCTGGGCATGGAAAGGACCCAGCTGTCCATCTGGACTTGTTCATAACCTGTCACTGCATTGTAATAAACTGTTGTAGACCAGCGAGTGTAGCAGTGACCTTTCATTTGGGTTAACTGATGAGAAGGTTATACAGTCTCTGAAGACAGAAAAAGCCCCCAGAGTAGGCAAGTGTCAGTAGCAAAACAAAGGCAAGCATGAAACAAAGAAATTAGAAATAGTGGGGTGGAGAACTGTGCCTGGTGTTGTTTGCACACACATTTACCTGTGAGAGCTGCCAGACAGTCCTGAGCACAAACCCCACAGCACCAGCTTCATCTCCTGCAGCCCTGCAAATGCTGCATGAGGCCATCTCATCTCTGTGCTATGAACACAGACACCTCAACCTTCAGTAACAAAAATAGCATTTTAACCAAGACTTTTGATCTGAGGCTCAAGCTGCCTGGGTGAAACCCAGACATCTGACCAATCTAGCATGTGTGCATGAGTGCATATTTGTGTAGCCGGAGGAGAGAGGCGGAAAAACAGAGACATGGTGAATTACTCACCCTATAGATAGAGCAGGAAGCTGCAACCCAAATTTGTAGAAGAAAATTGTGGTTGTGTCTAAACAAGCCGTGCAAGTATGGTCCTTGAAGAAAAGCGGGTATCTTCTCTGCTGTAATCTCATTTTGCCTTGCTGTGCGCTACTCCAGCTGTTGCACGGAGGGAACATGGGGGTTTTTTTTCTATTCAAAGGTGGCTTCTCATGTTCCCACAAAGTAAACATGTGTAAACTGGTACATGTGTTTCCCAGCATGCAGACCGTGGTTCTGTCCAGTCAGTGGGCGGCAGTACCAAACAGCTGAGTTTCCCAACTTCAGAGGTTTCCCTCTAGACTGAGGTAGGGCACAGCCTCACCTCAAAGTTGTCTGACTTCAGTGCCTCTGTGGCTTGGATCTGTGTTCAAAACCCAGTGCATATCTACCCAAAAGTGTATTTCAGAAAGAAATCAAAGAACTGGGGTGGGAGGGAATGCTGCAAGAACCCTGCAGCTCTGAGTAATGGCATCATCTCCTATGGTTTTAATTCCTCCTTTGTTCAGCAAAAGGACTTTGTGCGACTTTGTGCGTTCATTGTAACTTGGCATGACTACATCGCAGTGATTGCTCACTTTGTCACCAGTTTCTTCTCCCCTTTGCAATCTGTAGACTCATAGATTTTTCCTTTCATTTGGAGTAATGCAAATTAATTACAATGCACCATAGCATGTTATGGTGTTGTGCAATTAATAATGTAATACTGCAATTATAATTAAATCATGATCAATATATCCTATACATGAAACCTCAATGAATTTTATTTATACTGACAGTCTGAAACATTTTTGTAATCAAGATCATTTAGGAAAAAAATAGATATTAGCATTCCCAGATTTCAAAGTAACACTCCTGAAATATATTTTAAGGGCAGTTAGTTGGAAGTTTTCTAAAAATGTGGTGTTTCAATGGAAAATGCTGTTTCTGTGAAAGTTGCATTTTCCACAGGAAACAATTTGGCCAATGTTTTTCTGTTTTCTGACAAAAACAATGCACTGTTACACTTACAGATGCAGAAATGTCTTTACCATTGAAGACAGCACAACTTGGGCTGGGACTCAGTACATGAAAGAACTGCAGCCTGGAGTATAAATGCCAGGAAGCCGTTGAACAGCTCAAGGGTACACATAAAAACTAAGTCCAAGTGAAACATTTGTCTTTGATCTGACAAACTGAAATGCAATGTGTCTTTCCACAAATGTCAAAATGTTTCATGCTGGTTGAAAATAGTTAAATGAAACATTCAGGAATATCAGCATCACATACTTTTTGTATACTCTTATCCTCAAAACATTTCGGTATTTAGTCACTTTTGTTTCCAAAGAGGATAAAAATAATATATGAAGTTCTCTGGCTGATTCTCAGTTACAATTTGACCACTTAGCTTATAAGTAACAAAATAACAGACAGCAATTCTCAAGGAGTCTCAAAATACTAATTTTGAAAACAAGCTGTATTGTGGACAATAGATCCGAGGAAGATACATAGTATCCTTTCTATGCAACAGATAAATTGAATTACTGATTTAAACCTGAAACTAATCTCATTTTAAATGAGTCATAAAGACCTGATCAGTGTCTGTATAATATGTTCCATTCATATTCATTAAGTGCCATGTGACTGCTGGATTTCTTGACATTTGCCTCTATTACTCTCAGTTAGGCACTGACAGACTCCTGTAATTACCACTGAAAATGCTACTATTACAATTGAATTTTACCTGTCCTGCTTAGTTTTGTTTATTTACCTACAATCTTCTGGGATTCATTTCATGGTATTACTAAACCCTTTGAATGTGACATTTCTTATGCAGCTAATAAGTATTTTAGATCAGAATTACTGAGTTTCATGATCAGTGCATAATTGGATTCCTCTTTAACTGTAACATACGAGCACAACCCCCATACAAAAACAGTTTCCAAACATAGAAAAAACTTTGTTCTTCCTGCTGTACTTACTGTAGCAGCATTGAGGTTTAAAGTGGTTTTTTAGGTATTGCTAACATGCAACTGAAACAAAAATTAATGTGTGCATTATGATCATCAGCATAATCGTCCACCATGCCACTTCTAAAAAGGAAACTGCTGTGAAACACTGTCCAGACTTAAAATTTTTCTGTTTGTTTGTTTTTTAAATTTTATTTAATTAAAGATTGTTGATTGAGGTACTTTGTTTGATTTTTGTGAATCAGAAAAAATAGGGGAAAATAAGGTGTTTCAGAATACAATGAATATTTTCTTCAAGTTTTTAACAGTATTAAATTAAATAGCATATGGGTTTCAAATAAATTGTTGTGTCCCCTTTAGTCAGTTGCTTTTCAACAGTCTCATTGTAAATCCCGAAGAGGCCTGATGAGGGTTATTTATACATGGCACTACTCATGCAGCAGGATACCTGCCTCATGCTATTGGACCAGGAAAATCAGGAGCCATTTTCCATCTGTGTCTTTTGACCTTATTAAAGTCGGGCACACAATTCCTGCAGCGGGAGTCTGTCTGTCCCGCGCCCACGCTGTGTGTGTGACACGGCAGGACACGGCTCTGGGGCTGGCCCAGCTGCAGCACCACCCTGGGCTGCTCCGGGGACACCCCATGTGCCTCCTTGTGACAGAGCTGTCCTTCTTTCCTTCAGGGAATTCCCCAGGCACTGCCACAGCACATCTGAAATGGAAATACCCGCAGCAGAAGGTGAGCCTGTGCACAGGGCACGGGGGGAATCTTTGCCTGCAAGTATCATTATTAAAAAACCCGACGTGTTTAAAAGACACCAGGGATGAAACTGGATGTTCTAATGGGAGGCACTCATTCAAAAGGTAATTGAATAAAAATTAAATTTGCAGTATCCCTTAGAAAGAAAAAATCTTAGAATAAAATCTTGCATCAATGAATCTGAAAGATGTGTAAAAACTGAATGAGCTTCACTTCATTTATTGTGTTTAGTTATTGTGATTCAGCCTCAAGAACAAAAGAATTAATCAGTTTGTTACCAATTCTATTTCAAGATTCATATCCATTAGTGTAGCAATATTTGTATCATCCTTAAACAAACCTCAGACTAATGTTTGTCTCTGGTTTTATAGTCATCAATACAAATGAAAGTATCTCCCCTTCTCTGAAATGCATCTTTAGTGAAAATAAAACTAAAAATTACTAGATAAAATCTGAGCAAAAATGAATAAACACTGCTCTTTTACCTGGTATGAGCATTGTCTGGATGTACATACTATTCCATTTTATTCTGAAAATCCTATTAAAATAATAATAACAAGGACAAACACGGCTGCTTCTAATGCATTAGATATGCTGGTGAAACTGAGCTCCCCAAGAGTCCCTCCTGCAAGATGCTGCTGTTATGACCATTAGTGGTCATAATGGCCAGTTTGGATTCTCAACTATTTTGTAGTTTAAAAAAAAAAAATTAATAGTCTCTTAAGGGAAATAATGAGCTTTATAGTTTGGGAAACAAAACCAGATGGGAAGGGGGAAAAAAAGGAAAAAAGCAAAATAAAAAAGGAAAACTAAAGACAGCCCTTCCCCTCAAGCTCATGAAAATTATACAATAGGGAGTCACCCTATATCTGACCAGATCCATTTTTATATTAACTTCAAACAAACATGGTACAGTTCTGACTTTACTCTCTAAGGTGAGTTTTCTCTCCACATTTCAGGGAGAGGTTTGCTGTGCACATTTAACAAAGGCATGTAAGCCCAGCATATACTGTGTCCAATATTCATATTTCATTATGGGAGAGCACAACAATAGTTCCATTGTGTAGGGCAGCTCTCCTCGGAGGTGGAAGGAAGGCTGCAAAGCTCCCAGAGTGGGCCAGAAATATGATGGTGACACCAGACTGGCTCATGTAAACAGGAAATCAAACCAGGATGTAAACTGGACTGCTTCCATATTCAGTAATATTCAGCTAAAAATAAACAGGTTGAATAGAGGTAGGAAAGCCAATTCTCTCTGTAAACTCATTTTTCAACTTTAATTTTTCAGGGCCTGATAGAAAAATTCAAATAAAATGAGTGTTAGTGTTGCTCTATCAATGTCCATAATGAGATTGGAGGCACATCCAGAGGGGCTACTAATGGGAAAAGGACAAGGCAAAGTCTCTTTCCAGAGAATAACAAGTACTTGGAGATGAAGGCTGAAAAGGCATATAACTGATCTATAAGTATATCAAGGGATTAAAAAATCAAGGAGAAAGAAATTCTACTTAAGCTGGAAGACAACATAATCGTAAGAATAAATAAATGCAGACTGTGAAATCTAGAACTGATGAGGCATCTCATTCTGAGAAGAATAAGTTCTCAAGGAGCCTGTCTAGAGCGAGGAGAAGCTGAGGTTTTTTTTCTGTAAGAGCATTATTTAATGTTATTGTTCCTTCAAGAGCATCGTGTGGAGTCCACCTGGGAGTTCCTGTGCAGTCGGAAGTTCTTATGAATTCTCTGACTGCTGAAATTGGACCCAGCCCTTCCCCAACTTAAGGAATAGGTGAATACAGGGCAAGAACTGGAAAGGAGTAACAGAAGTCACAAAATTCAAGCTTCTGCCATCACATGTAAACCTGAATATAATCCAATTAATAACACTGTCAAGCTTCATCTCCAAATAAATCACATTATTTGCTTCCACTGGCAACACAAGAAGACTGTTTGAAAACCCCAATGCTATAACTCTGGGAGGTTTTGCTTGTTTTCAACCTCAGTTTTTCAAGGATATTTTCCCAGTGCAAAATACCTCTTCATCACAATCATCTTTACTATATTAGAAGAGCTATGCTTTGCTTTACTCTTATGCCATAAACTTCTAATAATTTCTAACATTGTCTTCTTCAAAACTGGAGAATCAAGTTAATTCTTTAAGGTTGGTCAATCCTTCTTGGACGGAAAGATTAGATATGTGTCAAATTCCAGATTACTGAAAAACTTCCCTAACCTCTGGATCCGTTGCCAGGAATGAAAGCTAAAAGACACAATGAGTCGATGCAATTCTGAGGGGAAAAAAAGGAAACACAGGATGAAGTTTTGGTTAGAATTTCACTATAGGTAAGCCAGAGCAGAGCAGCATGTCACCTCCCAGAGCTGTGCTTGCTGCCTGAGAACAGCAGAAGGAATGGCCAAGGGTACCCTGAAAGGCAGCTGTCACATTCCCATCTGGAGTGCTGTGTCCAGCTCTGGGATCCTCAGCACAGGAAAGACATGGACCTGTTACAGCAAGTCCAGAGGAGGATCACCAAGATGATTAGAGAGATGGACCACCTCTCTTAGAAGGAAAGGCTGAGAAGATTGGGATTGTTCAGCCTGGAAAAGAGAAGGCTTCAGGGTGACCTAATTGCAGCCTTCCAGTAGCTGCAGGTACTGCCCACAAGAAAGACAGAGACTTCACAAGGGCATGTAGTGACAGGACAAAGGGGAACGGCTTCAAACCAAAAGAGAGTGGCTTTTGATTAGACATTAGGAGGAAGTTCTTTGCTGTGAGGGTGGTGAGGCACTGGAACAGATTTCCCAGAGAAACTGTGGATCCACAAACAAAGGTGTTCAAGGCCAGGCTGGGTGGAGCTCTGAGCAACCTGGTCTAGTGGAAAGTGTCCCTGTCCATGGCAGTGGGGTTGGAAGTGGATGATACTTAAGGTCCCTTCAAACCCAAACCATTCACAGCACACTCCTTTAGCAGCTAATCAAGGCTTTCAAATTGCACAGGCTTTGTGACCACTGGAATAGAACCGAGAAACCAAGTAAGCCAACAGATCCAGCCTTCAAGGAGGGCTTGTTTTTGAGAAAACTGTTCATGTGATTCAGTATTGGCACCTCAGGCCCCTTGAAAATGTTGGATAAGTAAATAAATAAGGTGCCCAGTATTTTCTCCCCCTGAATGTAGACTTGCCTAGAAATTTGGAGGCTGTGGAAGGAGAAAAGCCCAAACAGATCTGGCTGCAAAGCCAAACATCTCAGTTCAGGAGTCACAGTTCTGACCTAGAGACTCACAAAGGACATTCTAGATGGCAGAGGCAGAATTTATGTGACTGCCATTAGGAAGAAAAATCCCAGTATAGTAGTGGTGGTGCATGTTCTCATTCATGTGCAAGCTCTGAAGGGAAAGGATTTTTACACCATCTCGAAAACTGGAGAGAAGGTGGAAATGCAAAACCTGTGACAAAGGCCTGTAGTGGAACTGCCCTCCAGTGCAACGTAGTGCACTCGAACTTCTACCCTGTTCCTGGTCATCATGTGCCCAAGGATTGTCTGTCTTCCTTCTTGACATACTTTAGTCTTCTGCCGCCAAAAGGCTCGTTAGTATATTCTTATTTTTCATCATTAGTGAAGGTGGTGAATAGTACCATTGAATGATCCCGTGCTCATGACTGAACTCTGAGAAATTCTTGCAAAACAAACAAATCCAGAAAATCAAAAATAGTAGCAAAAATCCAGTAGTTACAACTGTTCCATTTTCATAGTACAGACTTTGGGCTTCTTCATTTCGTAGCAAACTGAAGTGGATGGTAAAATCTGTAAATTTATGAACTAAAATAGAAAGAGGAAGAGAAAAATGATTCAGTTGTGATAAAAGAAAATCTGCACAAAGAATGAGGGTAGAATACAATGCAGCTGTTACATTTCAGCACCACTCATTGAAGAAAATTAACATCAAGCTCTTTTAAAATTATCTTTTTTCCTTCTTTTATTTAGCTCTTATTTACAAAAATGTAGTAATTGCTCAAATAAATGAGTCATAAAACTATTTTGCACATGTATTTCACTGCCATTTTCAAGCACACACTCTTGACAGTGCTAAGACCTCAGCACTAACATAACTTGGTTGCAGTATTGATTGTACATGTGTTTGCTGGTTAATTATTTAACTTTGAAACAGCTCACTGCTTTTTCATTACTGGCTGTTCTACCAATTTATACTTCTGGCAAGCCTCGATTTCCATTCATCACAGAGGACGCTCGATTTAGAGTCAGATACCGTCGTATTTTTGATGTTTTCTAAAAGCAACATGTTCCCTGTATGTGGAATAAATGATGTACCTGCCAGATGCATAGTCAGTAGGCAATCTTCGGCAAACATGGGGGGCTTTTTGTTGTTTTCACAGCAGTATTAACCATCTCAATCAAAATGCAGAATTCACACTCACTGCCATCTGGATGGCTGTAAACACAAAGTCCCCGGACAGTATTCTCCAGGGGCTTTGTGTTTACAAATGGAAAATGGCTTTCCTTTCTCTACTGATGTAATTTCACACTCTAAATAAGCAAGATAAAAATCACCATTAGGTATTATAGCATGTACTAAGCACTTTCAAAGCATTTGTGTCAAAGAATTCAACTGGATGTAAATTATTAATATCAAGGAAATGATGGTGCATGTGGGGAGAGCAACAAAGATAAAGTTGTGCCTTTTATTATAGACAGCATCAAGCACATTGAAAGTGTGTGTGATAGAGAACACACTTGAGTACTTCCAGTTTATGGTAGCATTAATCACAGGCAATGTACAAAAATAGTAAGAGACAAATCTGTCCTGCTAATGTTTTTGGAAGTTACAGCATGTGCCCTGTGAAAGATACACTGCCTGGACCATTGGTATTTTTTTACAAATCAGGATGGTGTCAGTGTGTTGGAAGGATATATCTGCTGAATAAATGGCCAGGAAGTCTCCCAGAACAAGATATATAATTGACAAACATTTAGTAGATCAAACCTCCTATATATAGATACAGGCTGTCTTATTGCAAAGACCTCCAGGAGCCATTAGCAACTCTTTGGATTACATTACTTTTCTTCCAAACAATCAAGAGCCCAAGAGACTGAAACATAGTAAAGAACTTACTTTTTTTTCTATAATCTATCTGGCACAGTCAATGAGTAGGTAATACCACGGCTGAATGCTTTGAATACTAAATACAGAAACAGAAAGCCAAACTACTCTCAGGTCCACACACAACTACTAGAGCAGAGTGCTCACAAAGTTAGCTGTACTCATGGTTTAAATGTGCTTTTAATTTTAGCCCTTACTTGCATTATACAAATCCCATCAAGTCAACAGTCACATATTGTAAAACTGGTATAACCAAATAAACAGTCTTTTAATATGCACAGCAAAATTCGCCATTCCTGAAAAGCCTGATCTCTGGTTAAGTGCAAATCTACATGCTGCCCGAGTTGGTTTTGTGTTCTTGCTTTGTTTAATTCTAATTGAAACACGAATGATTGTCTTCTATACTGCTTGTAAGAGGCTTCTCAGGTGCAGTGATTCCAGCAGCACTGCTCAGCCCGTGCCACCACATGGACACAGCACCTTGAGCTGTCTCCTGCCTGCACTTCAAAGGCAGGATCAGCTGCCTAACTGTGTGCCCATTTAATACACCTCCCTTAAAGGCAGCCCAGAGAAGCCATTGATAACCTTAGTGCTCCAGGGCAGATCTTCAGTACTCTGAGCTAATAGCCTGCACTGGTTCAAACAGAAGAAACCCCATTAAACAGTAGAATTCATATACATCAGGATAAATATGGTACAGTGAAGAGGAGTCAACACGGTTTTTGTAAAGGGAAGTTGTGCTTCACTGATCTACCTCTGACAGAGTCAACAGAACATGTTGGCAGCACAGATCTGTTTGATACCATCTGTCTGAATTTCCAGAAGGCACTCAGAAAGTTGCCTTCCTCGAGGCCCTTGAGGAAGCTAATCAGACATGAAGAAACATTCAGAAGATACAAAGAAAGGAGATAAAGTATTCCTTGCCTCTCACAGCAGAAAGAGATCACACGTGGAGCCCCACATGGCTTTGTGCTTAAGTCTACATTGCTCAACACAGACCACAAGTGATCAGAAAACAGTGTCAAAAAGGGATGAACCTGTTTGCTGATGGCACGGAATTAGTCAAAGTGATACAGACTATGGCTGATTGCAGACTCACATAAGAACCTCCCACCATGTAATGACAACAATTCACTGTAGAGGAATGGAAAACGAAGGCAAACATTGCTAGAAATCACTACAAAAGGAATCAAGAATACAGAAGGAATAAGGAACATAAAATACCCTTTGGCTTTTGTATAAATACATGACGACACATCCACATCTTCAGCAGTGTTTATAGCTGTGTGTCCCTCTGAATACAGATATAGAAGTCCTGTAAAAGGTACAGACAAGTGCAGCAAGTATGGGTAAAGATAAAGAGTGGTTTCAGGATGAAGAACAATAAGATAGATTAAGGGTTTTGTTGTGAAAAGCACCAATAAAACATATACTAGATATCAATAATCATGAGTGGCCTGAATATGGTGAGTAGGAATTAACTTTCTTTCAGTCTGGAATCTGGAAGATACCAAATGAAGTCAGAAGATGCAGCTTCCAGGCAAACAAAAGGACCTATGTCTTCACTCATCACATTATTAACCAATAGAACTTGTGACAGGACATTGTGGATGCAAAAAAAGTACCTGAATTCAAAATAAGTATTCAATAAATTAATGGAAGAAAAGGGCACCAAGGGCTCTTCAATACAAAACCACATCATATAATTTAGGAAGTCACAGAATAACTGATAATCAGAGACTCAAGAAGTATTTTGGGAAGGGTTTCTTAAAAACTCTTTGGGAAGCTCAGTCGTGTCAGTGGTGCAGAGCTGAATGAAACTCTGCTCTTCCCTGAGTGCCATTACTCAAGTTTGAGTTGGAGTTATGCACTGTCCATGTTGAGACAATGTGCATAGGAAAAATCTTCTGTGTTTCACCTGCCAAGTGAACCTGGAATTTCTGGGCTGTGCCACCAAACTGTGCAAGCACAGCTGCACTTTTCAGAGAAACATCAAGCCTACTCTACACATGGAGCCACGATCTCCAGTGTGTTATGAATGTCCAGGGTCTCCAACATATGCCAAGCCTGCCCTCACTGTGCATGCTCATTGTGATTGCATAGCTGTCAGATTTCCCAGGCAAAGGGCTGCTGCATACCCCCAAATCAGAGGTAAATACACAACTCTTCTATGTTGTGCCAGACAAGATTTGTAAGTGAGAAAGTTGTGTTCATGAGAAACAGAAGGATAGTAGTCCTACTTGGAATATCCTCTTTTATCTGGAGTGAATGTGGCTTCTCTGACTTGAAAGATAGCTTTTATGTAATTTGGTGGTTCTTATTTTCATTGTCTGCAATTAAGCTGCCTCTTTGTCTCTGCTTGCTGGTAGGATTTAAAGGTTTGCTAGCCACATTTGCTTAATCTCATAATTTTTTCTGTCACAGTTCACAGTCCTGTAACAAGAGATGGTTGAGTTCATGAGAACACCTTCAAATGTCTGTCTCTTTGCCAACCTGATCGTCCTGGTCCATACTGCACATGTGACTGAGGCTCTCGAATGCAGAGGTGTGGCTTTGTGGAGAAGTAAACCCAGATAGGGTCTTAATCATCTTCATTTGCATTAATGTTTGCTGTTTCAACATGGTTTTCAAAGTCCATTGACCTTTGAGTAATACAGGCTGCCAGTGTGTCTATGAAACCTCCATACCTTTCAAATATTTGAAATTGCTGGGATATTTGATGTCTTCTGTTATCTGAAACAACTTTATCATAAATGTTGTTGTTTAATGCTATCTGGTTGTTATTATGCTGACTAATGAATTATTTAGCTGAACTTCATTAATAAAACCAGTGCAATAGTGAACTCTGAACAGGCCATGGTCTCCTCTGTGTTTGAGTAACTTCCATTGCCAAATGCTTCCAGGCTCTGCCTCACAAATTAGCACAGACTTACTGGAAGTTTATCCTTAATATTTTCTGTACAGTGAAAAATTTTTTTTCTTCTCATTTTGCCTTGTATTGGATTAATATTTTTAAAATTATTCTTGCATGTTCTTTGGTCATCATCATAGCAGCAAGAGTTCTGTGCCTTAGGGATCATTTGTACATTATGGTAAGTGTATTGAGCTCTTGTTTCTCCTTGGTCTTACATCTTTTACATCTTCTTGTACTCTGAAACAGAATGAGTGAGACCTGTTTGTCAAAACGTAATGTAAGCCTCTAGTCTTACATTCAATTACAAGCTGTATTTTTCCATCATTTAGATTTTCTCACAGAAAATGTGGCAGCAAAGACACCAAACCTTCCTCAAGAAGATTTTCTAGGAATTGTTTATACAATTCACCTCTCCAGAGCTTGTCCAGGCTGTTATCCTTACTGTCCATATCATCGTGTCTCACTTCCAAGTTCTTGGAGACATGTTATTATTTTCATGTGTGTCACAACAAAATATGGGAAGTTTTCTTACTGTTACAAATGTGAATTTCTACTGGGGGGGAGGCCAGTGCTTCTGACAGTTGCTGTATGACCACAGATAAACTTCCTGTCATCTAGTGACAATGTCAAATAATTCCTTTTCCACTTGAGCATAATTGTGCTCCCTCAGTGTCAGTGTTCTCCATTTGCTCCATTCCTGCCACAGGGCTGCTCCAAGGGCTGCTCACAAAGCAGCTTAGGAACCTGCTTTGCACGTGTTAAGGAATTATCAGGCTTTCCAGCTCCCACTCTGCTTTCAGCAATGCACTCAGCAGCCTCAGTCAGTCGCCAAGAGGTGGAACCTCCATTGATTTCAACTGCTTGGCTTTCTAAATGGAAATATACATAGGTATAGATATCTGTTACAGATCCATAGAATCATAGAATCAGTTGGGTTGGAAAAGACCTCTGAGATCATCAAGTCCAACCCTGGTCCAACTCCAGTCCGTTTACCAGATCATGGCACTCAGCGCCATGTCCCATCTTAGTTTAAAAACCTCCAGGGATGGTGAATCCACCACCTCTCTGGGCAGGCCATTCCAATGCCTGATTACTCTCTCTATAAAGAATTTTTTTCTGATATCCAACTTAAATTTCCCCTGGCAGAGCTTGAGCCCGTGCCCCCTTGTCCTATTGCTG
>JAOXXN010000265.1:10812450-10824734 GCA_026770055.1 Myrmophylax atrothorax
CCTCAGAATTTTCTCTGGCAGTGTTTTATTGTAGATGAAACATATTTGATATCACCCTGTCTTTGCAAAACTTCAGAAGAGTTGGCAAAGTGGGATAGAAGGGTTTCTGCTTGGGGTTTTCTTGACTGTATAAACATTAGAACAATACATTCCTGGCTTGGCCACTTTTATGGCTGACTGCCTGCACTTCTGGTAAAGAAATAATTTAAATTAACCAAACTGAAAACTGATGCCCTGTTGCAGTCATGGTGTCTGCATCACCTTGTTAGAGAGGGCAAATCCTTTTGACCAGCCAGAGCTCAGCCTTGGAACCAAATTCTTCATTGCTGTAACTCCTTTGATCTGTATAAATCTGACTTTAGCTTTCTTCAGTTTTTGCAAATTTGCAATCTGAGTTTTCACATGTAATTTTTTTATGATAGAAATTACATTTTGTTAAAAATATCTAAACCCTGATCTGAGTGCAATTTGATACTACAAAATTGGAAACTGAAAGCTGAAATGACACATTTGAAAATATACGGTCATTCTAATTAATATTAGAGGAAACAGAACAAAAAAAGTAATGAGATAAAGTTCACTAATTTCCCCCTTAAATCCTGATTTTATTCCCACCAGCAAGATTACAAACTAGTCTAGCTGGTGTTGAGAAAGACAGTTTTGAAATGTGCACCCATACTTTGCCCACAAGTATAATCTATAAAGATGTACATGGAATACAAATGTTAAAAACTTTACATCAAATTCTAGTCTAAACCAAAACCAAATCATGTTCCTGTTTTGTACCAGTAAATCCACAGTGCAGGTCAAAGGTACAACCAGCAGCCAACAGAATAAAAGACCTGAGCTGAGCACTGAGAAAGATCTTCACTGCACCAACCACACTGAAGCAGGAATAACAAATACTAGCAGAAAATAATGGTGGAGAGTAAGCCGCATTTGTTCTCTAAATAGCAGACAAAATAAGTGCATAGTACTTGTGGTTCTCAAATACTTCAGAGGATTTTGGAGTGTTTAGTGGAAATCTTTCAGAATTGCCAAGTAAACTGATGGACATCTTGTTTATACATGTTACATTACCGAAATTGGGCATTACTATATTTACATGAGGTTTTGTTAAAGTTTTTCATGTCTTCCCAGTTTCAGACTAAACCAAAGAGTGGTTTATTGAAACATTTTTCCAGTCAGTCTGGCCTAAAGACAAGCCTTAAGTGACTTAAATCCTGGAATAGTTTCAATTAAAAAAAAAAAAAGAAAAAGAAAAAGAAAGTTTAAAGGTGCTACACTAATCATGTTAATTTATTTTTGCTGCACAGAATTTTTTCCCAGCTTTTATATTTATTAGTTTTATTTCCAAGATTTTAATATCTGCCTCTAATTATGTTTTCATTTATTCTTTATTCTAGATGGGTTGGAAGAGGCAGAATCCAGGTGGGAAAGACAGGATTGCAAGGTTTAGAAAGTTAAACTGTAACATGTAACTCCTACTAGCTTCAAGCATATGCTCATGTGGTAACAGCAGCTGATACAAGAATCTGGGACAGTCTGAGACCAGTAATATGGTTAGGTTACCAGGAGAGTCTCTTCTCTGTTGGACAAATAAAAATAGAAGATACTTACAGTGGTCCTCACAGACCCTGACATGTATCCTTCTCACTGTTCAAAGATACCCCATTTTAAGTAAAAATGATACGTGCCCTACATGAGCACAGTGGTGCTAAAATTCAAAGCTTTACCTTTCAGGTCCGGCAGTAATTCATGGGTTTTCCTGCTTCTGCAACATTTATAGCCCCATGTAGTCCAATCACAACAAACTTCTGAGAAAAAGCCCAGCAGTTTTCCCACCTTATGAACACAAATCACCCTCATAGACTATTAAGTCCAATCTAGTTCATTAGCCCACCCAGCTCATGGCTCTAATCATTTCACTCATTGAGTCCATTATTCTTACACATTCCTTGAATTACTTTGAATTACTTTGTATTTGTATTTACAAAGCACCTTGGAGTGGGGGGATGGGGGCAGACAAACCACTCTTTTAGTGCTTCTTCCACTGTCTAAATAGTTTCACAAGTTTAGTCTCTTAGGTAGCTCTTCAAAGGCTTGGATATTTTCATTAGCCTTGCTCTGAAACTCTGTAATCCCCCACTGGAAAAGACAGAGCCTTCCACCTCATACTCATCCTCTTCAGCTGTGGGGATGACTCATCCAGAACTGCTAAGCAAATTAATGGCATTTCACCTGAAAGGACCGGTCTGCTCTGATCAAACTGGTCTCCCAGGAACAATATTGTGTTACAAAACACTCAGCTTCTCCTGCCTGTGACACTTCCTACTGTAAGGGTGGTGGGAGGGAGTCACTGCAGCAGGGCTGCAGCCCTGAGCAGGAGAGCTGGCAGACACAGAGTTACTCTTATGGTGTCTGCAGTCCCTTGAAACAGGTGTATTTTCACTGGTTTGAGGATGGGAACTGTCCTGTGCACACCTGGTGAGCCCATGGGGTTTGCTGGAGGATTGACGGCTTTGCAGGCGGACACAGCTGAAAATGAAGCACTGAGAGGATGTCTACAATCCTCCCCACAATTGCTCCCCACAGTTTGGGCAAGGTGGTGTCTTGGGGATCTCATCTTTAGATAAAAAGACGTAGGATAAAAGGCTGAAATAAATTACTCATGATCATTAGCTTCTAAGTCATGGGAGAACTACGGAAAGCACCCACAACTGGTTGGATTTGCATGGTGTGCATTCGTACAGTGCTCCTTGGTGTGTTACTCAGTGGCAGGGACAGGCCTGGATCAGAGAGCTGGAGCTGCAGCGCTGCAGGATTCTGCCTGCCCTCCTCAGTGACCCTGGGGATTACCTCATCAGGTTGTTTCATGGAGCAAATTTTCTAACTCCACCTAGATTTTAGGAAAGATTACTCTTATTCAACTTCCCACACATTAAACAACTTCAAGCGTCTAGAGAAAGGACAAAAAGCAGAGCAACAGTAGGCTGTATTATTTTCTACTGACTTCACTGGCTTTAGTTCAGGCAATCTGAGATGTACTGATATTTAAAGTGGTCTATGAAGCTGACCCTTACATTGAGAACGAAAAAGTATTGTTTCAGGAGAAAAAGAAACTACTATCAATACAGGTTATGTACCAGTAATTAAAGTGTAGAGTAAAAAATAAAATTGTGGTAATTATAATTCTTTTTTAATAGCAAAATATCAAGGTGTCCTTTAGGCACCTAAAGAACTGTAACCTCACTTCAGAGAGAAGTCACACAATAATCAGACAATTAGAATTAAGGCATTCTTCAGTGCATTTAGCTTCTAAATAATTAAAACTGGTTTTTTAAAGCTATATTTACATTTTTATGTCATTTTTTCCCAGCCTGAGAATACCACTCAAGACTATTATTCACAGAGTTCTGAAAATACAATGGTGTAGAAATATTCACTCTGCACAATGGAAGACATACAACTCATTAGCTAAAGTCCTTAGGCTCCCAGTCCACAAAGCAGTACAGAGTATCTAATTTGAGGTCCTTAAACAGTTCAGAGCATGAAAACTAAGCAAGCTTCTTGTTCCCACAACCAGGAGCCACGGCCCCACTGTTTGTGTGCCCAGCACCACCCTGCACACTTTTCTACCTACAGTCCCCACTAGAAAGGCATGAACATGTAAACTCTACTGCAAGTGTGAGGCACTGCTGAATTGTATGGCCTTTCCTGCTGGGAAAGGAGCAGATAAAAAAATGGGCTTGCTAAGTAGTGATCACAGAAACAGCATTTTCTGTGTTGGAAGGAACCTTAAAGATCATCTGGTCTGACCCCCCCTGCCACAGGCAGGGACATCTTTCCTTTCCATGGGCAGGGAGGTTGCTCTAAGTCCCATCCAAGCTTGAGCACTTCCAGGAGTGGGATATCCACAACTTCTGTAGGCAACCTTTGTCAGTGTCTCGCCACTCTCATCATAAAGCATTTCTTCCTTATAACCCATCTAATTACTCCCTTACAGTTTAAAACCATTAGCCCTTCTATCACCACAGGCCTCACTAAAAACATCGTTCTCTGTCTTCCATGTAAACCCCCTTGAAAGGTCTTCCTGGAGTCCTCTCTTCTCCATCCTGAGCTGCCACAAACCTCTCAGCCTGTCCTCACAGGTGAGGTGCTCCAGCCCTCTGACCATTTTTGTGACCTTATGGTATGGCTCCAACAGGCCCATGTGTTTGCTGTGCTGAGGAGCCCCAGCTGGACGCAGCACTGCAGGGGGGGTGTCACAAGAGCAGCGCAGAGAGGCAGAATCCCCTCCCTCGCCCTGCTGCCCACACTGCTTTGGGTGCAGCCCACGACACGTTTGGCTCTCTGGGCAGTGAGTGCACATTGCCAGTTCATGTCCAGCCTCTCATCCCGCAGCACCCCCAAGTCCTTCTCCTCAGGGCTGCTCTCAATCCCTTCATCCCCCAGCCTGTGCTGGTACTGGGGCTTGCCCCAGTCCAGGTGAAGGACCTTGTTCTTGGCCTTGTTGAACCTCATGAGGCTCACATGATACTGTGGTGTCTTATTGATGGGGCCAAGGAGGTCAGTTCACCTTGACATTCTGAAGCCTTTGGTGTGGATGGTGCCGAGTACAAACCCTTTGTACAGCAGTTTGCTGTCCCCACCGGTCTGCTGTCCTGGACAGAGGCTTCCTGCCCTTGGGCTAAGGCTGAAAGCAATGTGTGAGCTACACCTGACAATTAACATAGGATGGCTTTTGTGCCTGTGGAAACCAAACCACTCATTTGCATGTCTTCATAAAAGATACTTATGGAAAGTAAAGTATAAAATGGAAATTAGAAGGCCTAGGTGAGAATTTGACAAGCAAATAGGCGTTGACGTAAGAAAAATTAAAGGGAACTTTATTACAATATTAAAGATACAAATTATGGGTCAATGGCACTCCCAACAAAATAAAAACAACAGTTACAAAGAACAAAGCCTCTGTATGCCTTTTCAAACATGAGACTCAGAAAAGCACAAAGAAGTATAAAGATGATAAGCAGTAGGGCATAGATTTTACATGAAGAGATATTGAATACACTCTTCACCTTCAATAAGGGTGGTAGGGAAGGAAAATGTGATAAATGTATTTAAAATCCTAAATGGAGAATGAATTTTCTTGGTCTAAAAACTGGAGTACATAACATAAAATTATCAGCCAGGAGAAGCAAATAGACAGATGTACTTTTTCACATTTATTAAATCATTAAACTAATTATCATAGGATTTTTTACATGCCAAAAACCCCCCAGTATGTTCCAGATTGTCGTGATTCCTTAATTTTATGATCTAGAAGAGTTTTAAGAGAATGAAATAAAATATTTTATGTTTATATATATATATATTTTCTCTTAGCACCTATTAGTAGCTACTATCAGAGGCAAGATGTTAGACTGACCTTTGATGTGACTGGTTCAGTTGGTCTAAGTTTTATGCAAAACAATAATCACCCCTGTTTAGCTTTTTTTTCAGCAGAGAACATTGGTTAAAATAATATTTTTCTTGTAATAAAAATACAAAACCAGCAGAAGGATTACAGAGGAAATAACATAGATGTTATAAACTGATAAATTTGAAATAAAACACAGGCTGGATACATCCAACACTGTAAGAATGAGAAAGTTCATGAGCTGACATTCAAACCTTCTCATTTAAATAATTTAACTGCTGAGAGTATTTTGAGTCAGTAATGTGCGTGTATCTGCAAAAATAAGACTAAAAAAGATTTCTAGGAATTATAAGATAAGAGTCTTTAAGTCAAGTAGTTGACACTGTCCCTAATGATAGACTTATAAAAGGCCTCACTGTGAGCATGACAGGCCAAACAGCTCTGCCCATGTAAAGGAAAACCATGCTCCTTATCATCTAAATTCCTGTTAAAATGGAGAAACAAGCACATATACTTCTGGTTTTTTGTGAAAGTTTTTCAAAGGCTTTCCTCAGAAGATGTTCAGGAAAAGCTGCAAGAATGATCCAGAGCATAAAAAGCATCTTCTCTGAAGAAAAATTGAAAGGAACCATGAACTCAGGAAAGACCAGAGGAGACTACAAAGTGCTACAAGAAAGACAGAGCAGGAGTTTGAAATGAATTCAAAGCAATTAAATGATGGCAGTTTCTTAAATAATTCTCTTACTTCTTATGTATCCTGTAATTAGGCTGTGGATAAAACAGGTCATTGAGCCTGAAAGTTAAAAAGGAATGAAACATTTCTATGGACTTTGAGAATATGCATAGTTCTAATCAATTTGAATGCCCTGGAATATTAAATGTTAGACTTTGAGGCATAAATTAGTCTCTGACTATCAGAGATCAGGGTGAAACCTGTCCAAGTCTGGTGCAGAGAGTCTTTGGCTGACAACTGCAGTGCTACTTGCACCTTTCTCAGAAGCATTTGGAATTCACCATTTCTGAAGGTACAACAATGCATCATATGCAATTTAAAGTACACTTTTGTTTTCTATCCTCCTGCCATGACAAGAACAGTTGAATAGTGCTGTGGGAAGAGGTAGAATTAAGCCCAGTTGAAGCATTCCTCAGTTTGGGACTGATGGCATTTGGAGTGTGATGAGGAGCCAGTGGCCCAAAACGAGAGGAAGCTGAAGAGGAAAGTAAGAAAGGAGGCTTTTGATGAGACCCCAGGGAAGCTGGGCAGCTGCAAGCATGTCAGATATGATGATTTCAAATTGTGTTTGCTGGCTGGGGTTAAAGGAGAGGCATGTGCAGAGGAAAAGGTGGCAGAGGAGGCTGGGCTGTGTGTGCTCATAGGGCACTGGGCACAGATCTCCACAGCAGCCCTGTTGTGGAGGGAATGCAGGGAGCCTGGAGACCTAGGGAAAAAGGAAATGACAGCAGGGAGACTGCTGCTTGTAGGACATTACACATCAGGACTACAGGAAGGAGCTGGAATGGGTAGAAGTGCTGAACCCATGTCTAAGAGTAGTTTTTATCCACATGGAGCCTTTACACAACAAATAAACAAGTAAATCCTCTTGTGGATACTGTTTGTAAGTATTGACCAAGCTGGTAAGAATTGTCCAGGGGTCCTGTAACCGGACTATCTCCTGATGCCAGTAATGGAACAGTCAGGGCAAATATGGTCTGCTTTCCACTCTGGGCTTGGTCTGATCTTGGAAGAGACGAAAAGCTGAGTTTCAGTTTCCAGAATGGTTGATAAAGGATAAAGGACAACACCTTTCTGCCTGTGCTCCTGATGTTTGTGGTTCTTCAGAAGCAAGGGAAGATGTTTGTGCCTCCAGGACTGGGCTGGTGAAACAAGGCTGACCAGAAATGCAGAGAGATGAAGTCAACTGCTGATAAATGTGTGACAGTGCTGATTGGAAGGAATTCCTTCAATTACTTGTAATCATAATGGATTCCACCTTGCCTGTGCTCACTCAGGAAAAAGGCCAAGGCATCTTAGCAGCCAGCTAACTGAAGACACCAGTTCATTGCATGCTTGTATTCAAAAGCATAAATAAAATATAGGACCTACAGAAGACCACCATATAATAAATAGTGCCTCACCATGCAAAGGAAGATAGAGGAAAATGAAAAAAAGTGATTCAAATATGAATGAAAAAAACATTGGAACCTTCTAAAAGTGCCTAAAAGTTTAGACTCTTCCACTTTAAAATGAGCAAATACAAAAGGAAAAGAAAGATATGTGTAACACAGTATGTGTTGTAAAGAAGACATACCAAGTATACATATTTACAATCTTTATAACTGGAGGAGGCATTAGATTGGATATTAGGGAAGAGTCAGTTAAATCTGATATTAGGAGAAACTTCTTCACTGAACAAGTGGTCAGGCATTGGGACAAGCTGCCCAAGGAAGTGGCGGACCCACCATCCCTGAAAGTGTCCAAAAAAACCATGTGACTGTGGCACTTGGGGACACAGTTCAGTAGTGAACCAGTGGTGCTGGGTTAATGGTTGGACTCAATGGTCTTAGAGGTCTTTTCCAACCTTAATGACTCTATGATTCTAAGCAAACTGAAACACAGCGTAGGAGTCATATTTCTATATAGATACCAGTTCTTGTTACGCAGCACCATCAATGACAATACATTAATTTCTAAAATGTATCGTCCTGCATCCTAATGGAAAAAAAATTAAGAACATCAACACTACTTATCAAATAATTTAGATATTACAGAAGATGCAAAAAATAGAGAAAAAATTTGCCATTGTCCTACTGTGTTAGTATAATCACCTAACACTGCAAAAATATTCTACTTAAAACCAACCATATCATGCTGAGAAAAATCAATTACTTTTAGTAATAATTTTTATGATTGATCAACTTAGTGACTGCTTTCTTCTAAAAATACATGCACTCTCTTTCAAAAGGAGATGCAATGCCTTTTTTTTAAAGTGCATTTATAGCTGTACACACCTAATGTAATTACACTCAGTTTATTGTTTTAGTACTGGAAGTAGAACTTAGCTGCATATTTTCCCTTTATTTTTGTATTTATAACATTGTAAAAATAATATATGCATCTCAGGAGTTGATTCTGTGACATTTACCAAGTCCCACTGAGCTGGGAATCAAGCCTGAAAAATCATACTCATGAGAATATGCTCCCCAAGTCAGGTCAGCAAATAAAAGCTCCTCACATGAGTAAGGCTGTAAGAATAGACCAGAGGAGGTCAAGGTCAGTGGTGAGTTTTGGCTGAGTCAGGGTTGGAGGATAAGGCCCTTATGAATCCTATAAATAGCTCATTGTTAAAAGAGGTCAGACCTAATTCTGGAAGTATTTAGGAAGAAGAAACCACTGCGGGACTAATGACGTACACCTACCCAAGTCTCTCTGCTTATTAATGTGACATTTGTTCAGAACCAGCATATAATAAAAGATATTTTTAGAATGTGCCAGGGAAATGTGTTCAGATTTTCAGAGAATAATTTGAATATATCTAAAGTGTTGCACTGTATCAAAGGAATGGTTGTTACAGAATACAAATAAGGTATTAAAAACTAGTGGTTTCTAATGATCCTGATGGAAAGAGAAAACCAGGCCAAGGATGCTAAGGGTGGGATTTACTCGCCTGACTTAGATCAGCCAAGAGCTGATGCTCCTTTTACTGTAAGTCAAGGGAAGAAGGTGCCTCCACTGACCTCTCCTAAGGCTGTAGTTTGGTACAAACTTACACTGACCTAACTGAGCACCAACATGGGGAAAAGCAGTTTCCCCAAGGCCCTTTGCCCAGCCTCAGTGGTTTATTCCCAGTTCTGTAAAGTAGCTTCATTTTAGTTGACATAAGAGTTCAATAACCTTGACAGATAGATGACATTACTGAAACCATCCCCTCCCACCTCCTCCTTTCTCCCCTCAAGGTTATTTTTCAGTTGGATCAGTTCTCTGGTCTGGAAACTATGCCAGCAGTGGCTGGGCAATGAACCAGAGTAATGCTGGACAAAAATGACTGCTTCTTTCAACTTGGAAGTCAGAGGAAGGTGTTTGACAAAGGCTCTGAATGAGCCATGTGGGTCTAACAATGCTACCAATACAGGGAGGTCTTCTTCAATTCTCCTGTTCCCCTCCCTGCTGTACACAAGCACTGCTTCCCTCGGCAGTGGCTGCAAACTTGTAAAAGCCTTCTGTGACCAGAGGCACCTTCATAACCTGGTAGAGAATTAAACCATTAAAAGAAGTGGGTTAGCAAGGGCAGTTGGATCACAGAGGCATTAGATGTGCAGCAGAGCCAGCAAACAAAGAGGCTGGGTGACCTGGGGATGAGGGAAGGGAGAAGAAAACAAGAAGGGAAGGAGGTTTGGGCCCATCCTTTAAACAGTCATGAGCTGTTAGGTCAGCTGCTCATCAAACTGCACCCTCAGGGTCCCCTTCCATATTACATTGTATGTGATCTAATTGGAGGCAGACACGGGAAGGGACAGTCCCACTTTCCTCCAGGCCTTGAGCTGCACATTCCCAGTGGCAGAACAGCAGCTGAGGGAGGACAGGAGACCCAGCACCCAGAGTCAGGAAAAGGCACCTTTAAAGCAAGTGCCCAAACTAGGTTGTATCAATTCCCCTTTGGAGTTCTCATCTTTCTTCATTAACTAGAAGGAGCAGAGACAAAAAAAGTAACACCTTTGGATTCTGGTTTCAAAGTGTCTGAAGATCAATGAAATGAAATTCAAACTGATGTGTTCACCCTGTGCTGTCCCTGTCTGTAGTCTCCACTCTACCACACTGCATCCTTACAGTCTGTAAGAATGCATTTTTGCTAATATTTCTTTTGGTTTACAATTAAAAATGAGAGTGAAAGAAATTGGAACTGATATGCTGATACATACATCATTGAATCGACTCCTGTTGCAGAGTATTGACACCATCCTCTTGCTATGCAAGAAGAAGTCAAAACTGAAAGTTCACAAAGGAAAAAAGAGCAAGTTTCCAAACACTGCTGATGGGTCCCAGTGAGGCTGGAGCTGGAAGAATAAAGACAGAGCCAAGAGCTCCTTCAACAGCTGTTGAGACAGTGTGTGCTCACAGGGCTTTCATCGGCACTAGCAGGGGTTAGTCTGTGGCAAGAACAAAGGAGCCTCAGAGCTGGGACACAGAGGGAGAAGCAGTGGAAACAAAAAGGCCACTTGGATGACAGTCAGAGACTCTGCTAAGTCCCATTCTCTTCCCCTCTCTCGCTTTGAGGAATACCTTAATTGTTTCAGAAGCCTCGTTTGACTTATGTTACTGCCTTGAGCATGCTACTGACTTTGATGAAGGTATTTAAAAGAGAAAGGTACTGTTCAATACGAGCATGAATAGCAAGATGATTTTTTTCATTAGTACTTAAAAGACTATTTCCTGTGATTAATTACAAAACAAAGCATACAAAAGCACCTCCATGAAACACTGGCTTCCATAACAGATGCTGACTGACTTTAGTGAAATATCTTCTATTTATGTTGATATTCTGTGAATAAAAGAGACTGAAAAAAGTTATTCTCATACACTGAAATAGATGTATTTTATTCTGCCAACCTTGAATCGCACAATTTACTACCGAAATTTCACACTCATCTTATTTGTGTTGCCAAGAGTGTTTAGTAAACATATTAACCACGTCCTTGAGGAGAGAATTTATGTATATATTTTGTGTTTGACTGGATGAAAACATTCTTCAAGGAAACAACTGTCTAGACATTATGACAATAAACCCTTTATTACTGGGATAGCGGGAAAAGATGTTGCCCTCAGTAAGCACTACTTCCCAAAAAAAGTCATGAACTCTTTGCCAGACTGTCATGCGCTTAAATAATTATTCCAGATATTCATTCCTCATAAATAGTCTTCAGTATAATTTCCTGATGTGGAACACATCGATGGTTTATGGCTCTGTATGTTTATTCCCAGGAACAGAGCTTTGTTCTGTTGAGAGAACTGAAAGGTATGTTGCACCCATCAATGCCCATCAATGGGGCAATGTCTCATCAGCCCCACACCCATGTCATAGTATAATTTTGTAATTCTTGCCACATGAACTATGTGAAAAGGGATGATAGGCACATAGGAAATTAGCACAAAAATTGTTGTTAGTGGTAAAGTCATGCTGATGCTGGTACAGTACAATCAGTAAAGCCACTACTGCTCTCTAATCATTTGCCTGGATATGGTCAAGACACTCCAGCTAAAAATTTGAGGGAGATTCTCCCATTACTAAGGCAGGAACAGATTTCTGATAAAAAAAAAATAGAAAAAGGTGGGGGGTTTTATGCGAGGTTTAGTTTCACATCTCTTTCCTGGAAGCTGCTCCATTGGGATCAGTTCCTGTGCCTACACACAGCTCCAGCCTGGGTCTAACAACCAAAACTGAGTCAGAAAAGGAAAACTGAGTATAAATAAAGAGCAAAATTCCCAATTTGGTTTCATGGTTCAAGCAATAGTTACAAATAGGTTATAACATTAATTTCACTTGGCAGAGATAAGAAATTCAGTTGGTTTTTTTTATACTAAGAGCTTCTTTCTCCATCTGGTTGGGAGATGTCACCAAGAATTCATCAGGCTCTTTGTCTTAATTCAAAGTCTGCTGAAGAAAGTGTAAGGGGCTTTTTAGATGCTTGTGGCTTTTACATCAACTTTTTAATTGTATGTAACAGGTTTGAGGTGGCCTGATACCCTGTACTGAGTTATTACTTGGAGTGCTCTGAATGAGTCAGCTCTGAGGCTTCTGAGGAATGAGCTGTGCTTCTAGGAATTCTGCTTGGATCTTTGGGCCTGTAGATACGGCCTCGGACATGCACA
>JAOXXN010000265.1:10851168-10878584 GCA_026770055.1 Myrmophylax atrothorax
TACCCAAACAGGCCCATGTTTTATGCTAAATTATTTATATTCTTATAATTTGTCTGTATTTATAGATTATCCCTGGAGTAACATGTGCAACAGACATTATTTCTCTACCTGTGTTAGATGTAAGTCCCAGTATAAAACCACATTTGTATTTGCACATTAGGGGCTGCTTTTTTTGTGGGATGAAGGTGTGCTAAATACTAATGAAACAGTGTCCCCACAGCCCGAGCTAAAAATAGGTGTGAACAGAAAACTGCCCTGTTTGAAATGGTTTATGCATTTACTAAAATATCAGTCACTCAGACTGATGCTTGCTGGTTCAAGGATGTGTTTTGTCTTCCCTTTCCAAAGACACTTCTATTCAACAGGGAGGATTCTTCAAGAATTAATTCTTGTTAGATCTGATTGATACCACTTCATTTTGTGAATTTGGTAGCTGAAGGCAGGGTTGGCATAACGGACACATGGGAGTTCTGTGTATGCCCACAAACCCCACTTTGAGGGATATTTCACTGTGCTGCTGTTGGTATGAATGGTCTGTGACCCTCCCACTTTGTTTTGTCCAGAGCATCCTGTGATTGCTCTGATGTCAGGGCTACTAAATCTAGGCAGATTCCTGCACAGCCTGGAAAAGGCAGAGAGCTGGATGGGGAGAGCACATGCTGTTTGGGTAGGAAATTGTTCTTTCCGTTGAAAACAACTGGAATGATTCTTCCCATCTTCCCATTCCACTCCCTCAGCTACAGTTTAGAGAAATACTTGAAATTTTCCTAAGTGTTCCCTACAAAATCTGAAAGAGGATTTTACTAAGCAGTTTGTTGTGGAGAGGCAATGGCAAGAGTTAAGAGTTTAGACACAACAGGACCAGCAACACATGGGATTAGACTCTGGATACATGACAATGTTGTTCCCTCTTTAGAGGTGAGAGTCTGTTTCTTTCCCAGAGCTCATAGTCAGTCATAAAGCTTCACCATTCACAAAATCTTTTAGAAATCAGTGAAATTGCCCACTGCTTGCTCACTCTGCAGCCACACATCACAGCTGTGCTGCACACACCCACAGGCTTCCTGGTTCCTGTCAGGGAATTGGGCTTTGCATGATTGGGGAGGTGGCCCTGAGAGCTGGGACACCTGGGAAACTCAGATCTTGAGAAAATTTGTTGCTAGATAATCCTTGTAATTCGCTGAGGTCAAAGTTAGCAGGCCTTTAATTTGTCTGAGACTGAACCTCAAGCCCCTGGGGGCACATGCCTTTAGCAGCTATACTTCCTGATTGTGGAACTCATTTCCTATTTCTGTCTGAAACCTAAACAGATTGAAAAGGTCAGAGTTGAAATAATGACAAATATTTCCTGCTACTTTTGACTGCAACTTGCTCTGACTCTTGCATGAGGACAAAGATGGCAATACCCAGGGCAAGGTTTGGTGCTCTGGCTGTTTTGTACCATTTCAGTGTCAGAAACCCACCATGGCTCAAGGTCAGTTGGTGTTTCAGTCGGTGCACATTGTTGGCATCAGGGGTCAGACCCTGGTGACAGATCTGGTCCTACAAGCAGTATTTCTTTAGCAAAAATTTTATGGCATTTCACAGGAGGAGTGGTGACTTGTTACTTTGAGGAGGTTTTCTGGAGTTGTTTAGAGCCTTTGAAATGGCTATGTCCATATTCACAAAACATATTGTGCTATTTGGGTCTCAGGTGTGTTTTTATCACTAATGAATGTTCAGCAAGATACATTGAGAGAGTCTGGGAGAAAGAAGAAACAATCAGTCCATTTGTCAAAAAGCTTTATACAGGGATTTCAATTAATGTCTGATTTTTCCCCCTCCTTTTTGAACACAAACCAAACTTGAAGGGGTGCAAACAGACTTGATCAGAAAGGCAGAAGGAAGGGGCAGGAGGAAGAAGGGAAGAAAAGAAAATAGGAGGAGGTTCAGGAGAAGAGTGAGAATGTACAGTGCAAGAAGGTGTCAGAATGCAGCAGGACAGCCTCTCCTCATGCTGCACTGAGCCCCTGGGCTGCAGAGTGTTATTGTAAGGAGTGGCTGCCCATGGGTGGTTTGCTGCACAGCCCTCTCTGTGCCATCACTGCTGGGGAGACACAGCACTTCAGTCCAGAGGGAACATGGGCCTCTTGGAGGTAATTGTCCCTGTACAGCATTTCAAAGGGGTAGAGCTCTCTATCTTCAGTTAAAACCCCCCTACATATGAAAGGTTTCATGGGAGCTTTTCGTGGATTGCAACTTGGTAAGGCCTTGCTTTGACTTCTTGTAATACAGTGTCTTTTAGGTGGTCATGCTTAGGTATGTGTTCTTGACTCTAGAAATGTCTGCCAAATAAACACCTAAGATGAGGAAGCCTTCTCCTTCTGGTCCTTGCCCTGATGATCCTCAAGAAACAGCAGATTTCATTAAAAAAAATCCTTTATTTTAAACTTTTTACTTTTCAGTGAGATCGAATGCTATGCATATTCTCTGAATTAAAAGCAGGCACCACTGAAGTTTTTGCCACTTCCAGTTACAGATTTAATACACGAAAGAAAATTGCTGTCTTGCTTCTCACCACCCCATATCAAACACAGTTCAGTATGAGCTGAACACAGATTTGCCACGCTGGGGTGTCGCAGTTGCACGGATTGGTCGCTAGGTGATACCCTCATGCTGTATTTGATATTTCTCAGGTTTCGTGTTGGTAACATACAGACAACATTCTGCAGTAGTTGGTTGTAGATCTTGTAAGTTAAGTCCAGCAGAGGGCACATATGGTGCCATATGCACTGCTCGTTTGCAGCTGCTAAATATAACTAACATGAAGCAAACCCCAAGATTTATTTTTCTGTGCTGCAGCTACAATAATAAAGTAACAATAGGCACTGGCAGCAAGAGGAAAGTGGCTGGCGGGATTGAGTCTTTGAAATTTATTTTCCTTGACAAATTGTAGTTTATAGTAGGAAGTGGTTTCTTCCTTCTGAGGTTTTCCTTTAAAGTTATTGTCGTCGTAGAAAAGCAGAGGGGAAAGGGCAAAATCCAACATGTTAGTGCAAGATGGAGGAATACTGTGATCTCAAACTTCTCTTTATTCAAATGTCGCTACTGTAGTGTCTGTATTGGGAGATAATGTATATTAAGAAGGGCAAGAACAGCCAGTACCATCCCTTGTCTTTTTAAAACTGCCAAAAAGAATTGCCTTAATCTCATCTCTTCCTCAGCAATGATCACATCTCCCCTGCTTTATAAACAACAGCTTCAAATCTTTATACCAAGTCCAATAACGAGCTCAGGAAACCAGTGTGGTTTGTTTGGGTTTTTTCCCTCCTGTCTGTTCACAGTTGAGTTTCAGTTAATTTTAGCATTAGAGTTGAATGCTTTAGAATTGATATGGGAATGTTTGGATTCTGTTTCTTTTATGGGATGAGGCACTGATTTTTGAGGTTGGTCAATGGATGTTTGCAGTATTAATGCAGCTTGAAAACAGTGGCAGCCTGCAGCTGTTGGAGCCTGGTGGTATTCCTCAATTTGGAACTACCAAAAACCTGGAATGGGATTTATTTGACCAAATCTAAACATTTACATCTAAGTTAGTTGCCTAAGGCTCCTTTTGCAGTCAGAAGAAGTCTGGACAATATGGCCAGTGTAGTCTGTGGTGCAATTCTTCCCATCCCAAACATGTGAAATGGGTCAGATGAATTATGTCCCAGAAGTGCTCATTTCTTCCCAGTGACTTAAAAGGATATTGAGGTGACAAAGTATCTACACTACAGGCACCAAGTCTTGACCTCAAGTTTAAGTAAGTGCTACCCCTGCTACGAAATCAAGAGAAATTAGTTTAACTGCATTGGTTAACTTTTTTCACTTGGGTTGTTCTGAAGCTGCATTAGTCATGTCTTTGCAGTCACTTAGTAGGAGGGTGATGAGGTGTTTCCTTAAGAATGCAGCCTGTATTCATGCTTTCCCTGCAACACCTTTCAGTTCCAAAACTCCAAAGGCTTCTGGGAGAAACTCAACTCAAACTTGGAGAGTGTGAAGTATGCAGAGCCACACTTGCACTACCACAATAACGTGCTGAGGAAGGAATGGCAGAACCTTTCAGAAGAGGTGAGGGTGTGTGTGCACTGAAACAGCCCCCAGAGCTGCCTCTGAAGGGGTTTTAAAGCCAACCGTGAACAAGTTGTTTTTTTCTTTTGAAGATAAAGAAATGGGAACTGATTATGAGAAGTGCAAAGACTTGCAATCATTTCACTTAAGGTGAAGTTAAGCCTCCAAGTTTTACTCTCTAAAAATGATGCAAGAAATTAAACCAAAGCAGAGCTTGCACTCTCTTCTCAGTGGGTTAGATGTGTGTGAGTGCCCATGGGCAAGGACAGATGGGAGGTGGGGTGAAGCCCCACTGTGCATTACTTCTATTCAAAGGGAAAAAACAGCTTCATTTCTCATCTGCATTCCATCAGGGAGCATTTTCGTTGGTCTGCTTTGCTCATTTGGGGATTTTTGTTTGTTTACAAACCAGAGGGAGGAGAGAAGAACCACAGCATATTTGAGGAATATCTTTGAAAATGCCAAAAAGTATGTACTGGTTTCCATTGTATTTACCCTTTTTTATTTTGTGCAAGAATGTTGAAAGATTTAGTGAGTTGTTTAATTAGTTCATTAGGTATCTGATTAGATATCTTTAAGGAAGATTATCTAGGTGACAATCAATTATTGGAATCCTTGTAATCTCTACAGCATGGTCTGAAATACACACAGGCTTCTGGAGCGAGGGAATTTATGGTAGATGTGAGGAGTTATTCTTAGGCAACCTAGACAGAATTTTTTTACTGCTATCTAATATTTTTACCAAATGTAGTGACGTGTACTGTTCTCATATTTCTTCAGCTGTCTTTGAAAGATCAAAGATTCATTTAAATGTTTTTAATGACCTTATGAACTCCTTTAGAGTACCGTATATGAAACACACTGATTTTTGTTTCAAACCCCAGGGTGCTTACTCACCTGGACACTTGGGACTCTGGTAAGTAAAGCTTGTTTTGATGTAGGCCTTAGCTGTAAGGTATATTAGAATATTTCCACTAGCTGTTGTTTGCTAAAAATAAATTGCTGTGTGTGTTTTCAGCACAAAAGAGCTTGAGGAATTAAGAAGAGCAGTTATTAAATTGGAAGAAAACTTTCATGTACTGACTAGGAAATGCTTGGAAATCAAGTTCCTACTTCATATTGGATCTAACAATATAAGCAGTAAAACTTTGCCTGCCTAAGGATTTCTTCTTCAGGAGTTCCTCCAGGGGCAGACTATCAATGACACCATATTACTGTTGAGTTTTGTCCACTTACAGCTGCCTTTGCAGCATCAGAACCTGTGTAGGAGATTAGGGCTGGTGAACACTCGTGGTGTAGAGAAGGCAGATGTGAGCAATTTCCCTGGGCCAGGAGCAGTGGAGATTTTGTGATGCTCAGTTCCTCTGTCACAGATAAGTAAAACTGAATTTAGTAGTGAACTGTGTTCCTGCTGTTCACACATCAGTGCCCTCTGTGTGCCCTGCCACTGTGTGCTGTGAAATGATGCTGATCTAAGTGCTGCTCTCTCCTTTTATTACCACGAATTTTCGGTGCTCTCATTTGCAGCCCCTGACACCAGTCATTGTGCCACTGCCAGTTACTGCAAGGGGCTCTGCTTTGGGACATTGTAGCAACCTTGTGAGCCTCGGCCTTGTGTTTTATTGATAAAGCAGTCAGAGGTTTAACTGTTACTAGAGAATTTCTAAATAGCTGCCAGTCAGTAACAAGCATCACTGTAGTGTGTCTTCCCTGTAGCTTTATCCTCAAGGCCTTCAAGTCAAGCAGCACAAGCTTTGTGCTACTAAGTGGTGGGGTAAATACATTTCAAGGTGAGCAAAGATAGCTTAAAATTTGTAAAAATTCAGCACTTGGTTCTGTAAAATGTTGACTTGGTTTTATGCTACATGATGAGATAGGAGGCACTGATTAGGAAATAGAGGTTATTACTTTCAGTAGATACTGTAACCTCCTTTCATTTAGTTAGAAAATTGTGTTCTTTTCATAATGGTCTGCAAATCTGAGTAACAGGAGCCATACCATGGGAGAGAACCAGGAAAGTGGGAGGTGATTCCCTGGAGTATTTACTTTCTGTCTAGCCATTTCCTTGGAGAACCCATGCAGCTGTTTTAGCTTGTTTGTAAATGAGGAGGTCTAAATAGCATATGCATTTCACTGGTGTTACCAGAAGGTTCTCTGTGCCTCTTTGCCCTCTGGAGTCACCACACTGTGATAACTCTTACTTAAATATCAAAGGCAAGAGGAAGAAGATGGCAGATAAAAGGTTATTTTCCATTTCTCAGTTCTCTTATGCAGTCCATGATTCTTCACTATCTTAGTTTGGTAGCTGAGTAGATCAAACCACAATGTCTGTTTGTTTGTGTATGTTCCTCAGTACTTTGAAGCTGGTTGCAGTCTTGCAGTATTTCTATAGTGTCATGTCCTTGAATGATTCTTGCTCTGTTTGTTTCAGAGGCGAGACTGGTCCCTCTCTTTGAGGAGGAGGATTATCAGCAGCAGTTACTAATGGGACTGGTATGTGCTTCTGTCAGTGTGCACTAGAGGACGCACAACCTCCACAAATATATTAAGAGTGAGCTTCCACAGCTGAGTTCAGTCACACCCAGAGGAGCTCTAGGGCAAACATGGTACTTCCTGAGTTTTAGGATTCATAGTCATGATATCATCTTAACAAGTCATCATAAGGCATAGGGGAAAAACAGGAATGGAAAGTTGGTTTGTCAAAATGCTCCTTCCCAATACAACTTCAGCTAGAAACTTATTCAGTCTTCCTGAAGTTCATCTTCATCTGTCAATTATTTTTGACTACGTTACATCTTTAAAACATATATAAATGAACTTAAATTGAAGATCCTTCTTGCTCCTTAATTTAACACTTTTTTTTTTTACTGTCTCCTTTTCTTTCCACCTCATTCTGGAACTGCCATGGCCATTCTGAGGTTCCTTCATCTTTTGCACTGTTTTCATCAGTGATCTCCCTAAAGGATCTATCACCTATGTGCTTCTGGGCAATACATCCTGTCTCAAACCTCTGCCTGTCCTCTCTCTGTCTGAATACACATCTTTGCTTATCTCTTGTTCTCCTGCTATAAAACCAAATGAAACTCTTCAGCATGGACTGGAAGGTCCCAGCACTGCACCTGTAAAGAGCATATCAACACTGTCCTGTTTGGTCATATCTGGGGCATATTTTCCTTCTTTGCACTCTTGTCTCCCTGTTTCCAAGCCTTGCCTCTCATTCTCTGAAGCTTCTCTGCATTCCTACCCTGCTGTTTATTTAGACTGATCCAAAAAGCAGGTCACTGCTGTCTTTTGTCTGTGCTTTCCTCATACCTGTATTGCTGTCTTGACACATTGAGATGAATCTACAGGTAATTCCTTGAGACAGAGATTTTTATTTGCTCCAGTTGTACTCTGAGCTTTGAAACAAGTCATGCTTCTTAGTAATTCTCAGCAAAGAGGCAGCATGGATTTGAGTTCCAATCTGAAACTATATGAGGTCAGCGAATATTTCAGAAAGGAGAGGGTAAGGAGTGGCATGGACTGTATGATAACAAACACCCAATTTTAAAGGCTTTACAATTAATGTTTAACCTGAAATTGCCATTAATCACTCTGGTTCTCAGGTTCTTGGCTACGACCACAAACTGTACTTGAACTAGTTTTCTCTGTCATAAAATGTCTCAGGTTTATTTTATGTGATACTTAGATTCTCAGGATTCAGTGTTCCTATTGAAATCCTCCTTCCACACCATTCACTTGGCTTGACACAGAGAGATGTAAGAACTGTAAGCTTTTTCTCTTCAGAGTCACTGAAAGTTCAACTTAGCACTCATTTTGCTGAATTTGCACCAAGTAACCATCTTGAATATTCACATCTGTGTTGACTGTAGCAAGATTGGAGACAGAAACTTGGGAAATCATTCGGAACTGGAGTTTTGTAATGGGGAAATATGTTGTTGAGCCAATGCCTGTTGATCAGGCCCTGCACCCGCTGCAGCTTTTGTATCTCTTTGAAGATGCTCCAGGACACTGACTGCTTGGCTTTCTTTTCCTAGATGGTTGCTCAGCTAAAGGATCACCTTATGAGACATCTACAGTATGTAGGAAAAAAGAAGATTGACCAAATAGTTTTGGATTACGTTGCAAACCTGGTGAGTTGGATTTCATAGTCACTGTTGTGAGCAAGCAGGTATTTGTTGCAGGGTAGATCCTTGGGTATGTACCACGTGTATGTAGCATATATTTGGTGGGAGGAGATTGTTTTTAGGATGTTTAAACATATTTTTAAGCTTAATACTATATATATTGATAAAGGAAATCAATATTATTTAAGTATTTTTACAAAAGTTGTACCAGCCACTGAGAATGCAGAAGAAACTGTTGCCTTTACAGCTTGCACAGGTATGTTCTACTCCCAGAAATGACAATGGGAACTCACCCTGAATGTTGAAAGAATGACCTACAGATCCATTTAGTTTCTTTTGAAATACATTGCTGCAGGTCTTGAATAATAAAAGTGCCACTGGGGAAGTACAAAGTAATTAAAAAAAGATTTCACTACAATATGACGTATTGGTAAATCATCACCACTCCTACATACTGCCTTCATTGGGCTTTTTGTGTGACAGGAGACAGAGATTTGCATAAAGAAATCTATAGAAATTACAGTGAAAATTTTCCTGTCTTTCCTCCTCTTAAGAGAAGATTTAACAAGAATAAGCTCTGACAACTGTGACTGTTGTGCACAGAAATTATTGTCCCTGGTTCTGTCTGTCTCAATGTTACGTCCTTTAAGCACAGAATGCAGAGTCTACAAAAGCTTGTGTGGCAACTGCTACATCCTGTTCTTTGTGCAAGCCCTGCCACACTGTTCAGTGGAAACTCCCCACAGTGCTGTTTTCTGGGGATGGGAACCTTGGGAACCTTTCCTGAGGCTATTGATGCATCTCTTGGGAAATCCTGTGCAAGTCTGCTGTGCTGTCAAAGCTAAAACGTTCTCTGAACCACTGAGGCTGCACTGCCCTTACTGACTTTTCAGGCCTCACTTTATAGCTTGACGAGTTGTTTCACTGGTAACTGGCAGACTTGTCTGCATCTGGGTGGGAAAAACTAGTGGCTGATTAAAATACAAACAGTACCACATGAACCAAAGCTTTGTACCTGAAAATGGTGGTGGAAAAGCACAAGTGTAATCTTTGTTCTCCTTTCATTCATAACTGTTTGTTCACTTTTAATAAAAACTAAGATAAAAAATATGAAAACACCTTTTCAGCCTTGATCTGCAAGACTAAATTATTGTAGACTAAATCTCACAAGACAAATCTCAGCCCTCCCCATTACAAAACTCTCAAGATTAATTTTGTTTTGATGTCACTAACAGTAAGAATTCTCTCAACTCAGCTGTCAGGCTTATTCTTAGGAAAGCTACTATAAACAAGGATAACCCTGAGATGAGCTCAGTTGGTCAGAGCATGGTGATAATAAAACCAAGGTCATGGGTTTGAATCCCTTTGGGCCATTCATTTAAGAGCTGGACTTGATAATCCTTGTGGGTCCTTTCCAACTTAGAATATTCTGTGATTTTGTAATAGTATCTCTAAAAATTGCTTCTGCCCTCAGGCTGGTGCATATTAGATACTTTTTGGAAAACTTTAAAATTATGTCTTTGTTAGACCTGGGTTTCCCCACATCTGAATCAGAAACTTGCATCTTAAACCTTTCTGTAACCTAAATGTTTGAGTTCTTCAGGGGAATGAATTGGTTTGAGTCTTCTGGCAGTTATTTGTAGCAACAGCAGTGTGTAGCTGAGATATTGCAACTAGGAAAACAGGAAGAGACTTGATGTCTGTTTGCCATCATAAAATATTTATTTTATTCCATTCAGGAGCCCGGGAGTGGCTGAGAATGGGGCTCTGTGATGTGTAGTCACCGTGCAAATCAATTGCAGCTGAAGTTGGAGTAGCCAAGACCTGGAGGATTGGCAGTTTCTTGTAAAACAACAGAGGAGGGCTGGTTGCTGTCAGAGAACTGGGTGTGCTTGTATACAGAGAAGTAAGGGGAAGTGTGAATGGCATGTCTGGGTGGGAATTCCTTCTTTGCTGAGGAGCTCTGCAGAGATGAAGTGTGCCTGGTTCCACGTGCCACCTCGCCTGCTGGAGTTGTTAGTATGTCCATGGTCTCCCTCTCTCTCCTGCAATTACTTTATCTTATGTTTACTGCATATGTGTTTCTTTCACTCTTTTCATTTCAGTGAGGCAGGAAAGGGGAGAAATGACTTACAGGAGCAGCATGACATTTGCTGCCCTGACAGCAGTAGAAGGGGAGACAGGGTGAGCAGACAGCCTGTGGCATAGGAGGAAGGCAGACCCAAATACCCTCTCTCTGCAAGCCACTGCAGTAGCTGCACCTTTCCCTCTGATGTCTGTGGCCATTTCTTTCTGATGTGGGCTCAGCTGGAGAGGAACAGAAGACAGACACTGTTTGGATTTGTTTCCTCAGAAGGAGTTGTCATATCCCCTGGACAGGATGGGATCTGGAAGACAGCAAGACCTTGTCTCACGCTCTTTTCTCCTTTGCTCCCGATTCCTTTATTCCTGATTCTTTGACTGCTTCCATGTCTTTCCTATAGAAACAGCCATAGGAGCTGAGCACTTGTGGTTCCCAATTACTTTAGTGCAACTTCACTCTCCTCATTCCAGGCAGCATTGCCTGGAAATGCAGATGTTTCAAGACAGAAATGTGACAGCAACATCAGCCTAGGCCCTCCTGCTTGCACTGTCTCACTGTTGGTCATGTGTTCTCTTGTTGGTTTGGAGCAGTCCAAGGGAGATGGCTTCTGGTACTTGCCCCAGAAAACTTCCTATTGTGTATTTTTATGACTCAATGAGAAATGGCCCTGCCTGGTGTGGGTGTAGCTCTTAACTTGGTTCCCCCAGGAACTTGGTTTCCCTTGGATAGGAAGCTGCCTTTTCTCCCTCTGTCAAACAGATAATGTTTCCTTTCTCTCATGCACATTATCCCATGTCTTATATTCTGCAGAAAGGTTTGAGACATGTCTTCTCTCTCTGTATGTATTTTCCACAATGCCCATGGTAGCTGTTGATCTCCAAAGTGAGTTGTGCTGTTGGTGAGGGTGTCATGTCAGGAGCATCCACGTGTTTAAGATTCAAGTATGTTGTATGTTGGGCTAGCGAGGTTGACTGTGACTTAAGAAGTTGTTAGCTTTCTATACCCTGTGAAAGCTGTACAGTGTGCTATGGCATTAAGTAAAAAATATAAATTCTGGAGTATCATACTCCTGAAAACCATTCTTGTTGCACAGAGGTGATTTTGGAGCTTGAAAGAACGTTCCCTTCAACACTTATCCAGATGCAGCTGCAGCTCCTGATGCAGAGGCCTTTGCTGCACCCTGTGTGCTGGCCAGAGCTGAAAGTCATTGCAACAGCAGGTGCAGTTCTTGTGACCCCTGTCTGAAAACTGGAGATCACTCATTTCCTGGAGTACTTGCTGTACTCCAGAGAGATTAAACTGGATCTTTCCACTGCATCTCGAAAGTGTGGAGATGGAAAGTCTCAGGTGGTTATTTTGCATCAGGTAGCTGTCCAATCCTGTCTTAAGTGGTGGTGGAGGGACAAGGTGCTGTCTTGTACAGCTTTCTGGACAAGGTACAGAGGAACATTCAGGAGCATTACTGAAGACAAATATTTCAGTTCTGGCCTTTGCATGTGAGCCTCTCCCATGTCCTGTTTCCCTCTTGCTCAGAGCCTGTGACAAGTTAGACATTGGAGAGGGCAAAGCCAATGAGGGAAAAAGGGAATGAGGAAAAATGATTCCCAAATTCTGTCCATCTGGAGCAGGGAGAAGGGTTTGTAACTTCTCGTGACACCTCTTTGCAGAAGAGGGATCAGACTTGCTTCCTGAAAGTTTCCTGGGATTGATTGATTGATGCACTTTGAGGGCCAGAGATAAAAGGCACAGAGGAAGTGTCTCAGTTGTGTCACTGAGATGTGGAAGTGGTTACACATGACAACCGTGAGGAAGTTATTTCAACTCTTTTGTGTGTGGTTTCTCTTTCAGCTGCAGAAGCTGAGATGGCCCAAGTGTGAGAACAGGGCCTGTGGCTTTGGTGTGCTGCCTGTCTGTAATGGAGGTCCGTTTGGAGCACAAAAAAGCAACAATATGTGCCAAGGGATTGTTTTGCTTCTCTATGGACAAAAAGCAAACTCCATAGAGGAGGAGAGGCATTTGCTTGTCTCATCTTTCCTCCTTGCTAGGACTAGGTCTGTGATTATTCCTGCAGACTTTTCTTGGCAAACTGAGGATTCCACTGTCTTCAACGTCATCCTGTTTTGCCGAGCCCCTGGGACTGTTCCTTGCCAAATGCTCAGCTACTTGGACTGCAGTTTTTGCTTCCATGGCAAACAGATCTTTGAGAATTTGCTGCAAGAGTGTGAGATGAGTTATCTCTAAGAAGCACAATGAGTTAGGTTGCTGTATGTCTTGCACAATGCTTTGATGAACTGGAAACACTTTCAACTTCTGGAATAGGGCAACTCAGTTACAGTTCAAATTTTAAGTCCCTAGGGAAAAAAATTCAGACCTAATAGAAGACCCATGAAAAGTTTTTAACATAAACTGGTGTGTGAATGAAGGCCAAGGGCCTGCTGTACAGAGGCTCCTGGAAACATCCAGTCTTCTCTTTTTTGTTTTAGCTGAATCTGATACATCGAATATTGAAGGAAGTTTGGAGGAGATACCAGCTTCATTCCCGTGTCTTCTGCTTGTGAGCAAGTCATTTGTTACAGTTTTCAGCCTGCCTTTTAAAATACGGGTGTAATGGTTTTGGTTTTCAACAGTACCGCTCCTTTGAACAGTCAGTGTTTACACTGCTGTGAATGTCAATGTGACTGTCACCTCCTGTTCCTAACGATCCTGCTGGGCTTCTCTAAACGTGAATATTGACCAAACAGGCAGTGTTACAGGTGGAATTCAAAGTTGCTGAGTTTATAGTGGTCCTAAGCTTGGTAGTGGGTGTTAAACGTCTATAAAAGCCAGGCCTTTTAGAGCAGCACCCTTTCATCTGCTGATGTTGATTCCAGGTGCTGCTGAGAGACTTGTAAATATGCAGTGGGGGGAGGAGTTGGGGACACAGAGCAACTGTGTGTGTCAGCACTGGGCAGCTGGGGCTGTTGGGTGACAGACAGCTCAGGAAACAAGGCAGCATCTCAGGCACTTCACCCCAAATGCATCATTAGTGCACATGTAGTACAGTACATTGACCATCTCTTCAGCACAGTGTGGGCACCTCAGGTTCTAAATGTGTTGCTACTTCATTACCTACAGTGATGAAAGAGGAAGTGCAGGAGAGTTTGTGGTGTTCCACATCATGAGTCGGATCCTGGAAGCAGCAAATGGCATGTGCATGCCTTTGCCTCCTGGTAAGTCCTATGTTTTGCTGTTTTAATCATAAGTGAGGACAGCAATGCCAGGAATTCCTCCCAGCAGAGCATGAGTTGCAGCACATGTGTCAAGTTGCTTTGGCAGTGTTCAAATCTAGTTGAGACAGTTACAGAGGGGGAAGGCCCTTGATAAACATGTGCAAGTGAAGTGAAGCAAAACTAATTACTAGAAACAGAGATAACAGAGGTTTCCAGTGAAGTCCTTAGGGGCAGTCTTACCTTAGAAATAAGATTTAGACTCCTTTCATTTCTATGTATTTTTAGAAAACTGAACTTCAGTGTCAAGAGCTACAAGGGAAAATTCCTACCATGCAACAAAAAGAGTGTTTTTCTCATGCTGTTTCCATGCTAGTATTTTTCAGTTTTATCCTGAAAGGATTACCTCCAGCCTTGATGGTAGAGCTGGTCTTGACAGTAGAACTTGATTTTCCAGAGCTCCTCATAATAGCTCACAGTCTTTCCAAAGCACTTGCTTATTTTTGTTAGGGAAAGACTTCTTCACATCCTAATGCTTTCTGATTCTGATTGACTCTTTCTAGTTTGTATTTCCTGATCTGTCTTCAGTCTTTGTTTTTGGTGTGAGTTGTCCCTCAGATTGTGAGGGCACAAACACTGCCAGGCAGTCGTGTCATGTGATAACAAGACCATCATGGGGCTGATGTTAAATGAGAAACTGAAGTGTTAACAGTGCCTGTGGCAGTGTGTGGGTGGCAGCCACACGCTGAGGGTGGTGACGCCTCAGGTTCTGATTAACTAGGAGGAAAGATGGAGAAAAAAGACATTATTTAATAGAAAATTCAGATACAAGGCAACAATTTTTGAGATGTTTCATGACTCTGTATGACTTTAATGACTGCTCTCAGTCCCTTTAGCTTTCTTCTTTCTGACAGGATTGTACTTGAAAGGACTTAAAGATACTTATATGCCTAAATAAGCCTACATGACTTGATAAATTGGTTTCCTCACCAACTAGAAACAGTCAGAAGTTAAGGGGAGTGATTACTTTAGCTTAGAGTAATGCCAGTCTCTAACAGAGACTTAGGAAAAAACCCAAGATGTTATACCAAGCCAGTTTGTCTCTTCCATAGGTTTTCACACTCTGCACTTGGGCCTCGGTGTTCGCTGTCTCCCCCTGCACACCCTCCTGCACTACATTGACAACGGAGTCCTGCAGCTGACAGAAACGTGTGTCAGGAAGTTGCTGAAAGGTACAGTGACCATCATGGGTTTCATTTGTTACCAGCAGCAGACTGGGAGTGCTGTCCTTCCAGCCACTCAACTGGGACAGGATTTATGGCCCAGGACACTCAGCCCTTCCAGTGGGTTGTTTCAGTGAGGGCTGTAGCTGATGGCGTTGCCTTCCTGAAAGGGCTTAGACTGTATGATTGGCCTTATCATAGTACACAAAGAAATACCTCTTTGGAGAGAATTTGAGTTTATAGCTTTTCCCCTTTGGACTTCTTAGAAAAGCAAATACTAAGATCAACATAGAATTTGTTGGGAAATTTCTGTGGCTCTGTGAAAGTGCACACCTCTTTGTGAGGAAGTTAGTCTGCTATCCAGTCCTCATCTTTTGCTTTAATTATGTTTGGAACAAGAGGAACAGGCCTTTCCATGAGACTTCAGGACCAGGAGAGGTCATGGAGCAGATCATTTCGAGTGCCAGCACGTGGCACGTGCAGAGGACCCAGGGGATCAGGTGCAACCAGCACAGGTTTGTGAAAGGCAGGTCCTGCTTCACCAACCTGATCTCCTTCTATGACAGGATGACCCACCATGTGGATGAGGGAAAGGCTGTGGGTGTTGTCTGCCTGGGCTTTAGTAAAGCCTTTGACACCATTTCCCACAGCATTCTCCTGGAGAAACTGGCTGATCATGGCCTGGACAGGCAAACTGTTCACTGGGTGAAAACTGGCCGGGCCCAGAGAGTGGTGGGGAATGGAGTGACCTCCAGTTGGCAGCTGGTTGCTAGTGGGGTTCTCCAGGGCTCAGTACTGGGGCCAGGCATTTTTAATGTCTTTATTGATGATCTGGATGACAGAGTTGAGTGCACTCTCAGTACATTTGGAGACAACACCAAGTGGAGTGGGAGTGTTGATCTGCTGAAGGGCAGGATGTCTCTGCAGATTGATCTGGACAGGCTGGATTGATGGGCTGAGGTCCAACAAGGCCAAGTGCCAGATCCTACACTTCAGGCACAACAACCCCATGCAGTGCTACAGGCTGGGGACAGAGCAGCTGGAAAGCTGCATGGAGGAAAAGGCCCTGGGGATGCTGTTCGACAGTCAGCTGAACATGATCCAGCGTGTGCCCAGGTAGCCAAGGTGGCCAGTGGCTTTCTGGCCTGTATCGGCAATAGTGTGGCCATCAGGACCAGGGCAGTGATTGTCCCCCTGTACTCAGCACCGGTGAGATCACCTCTCAAGTACTGTATTACCTTTTGGGCCCCTCACTACAAGAGGGACATTGAGGGGCTGGAGCATGTCCAGAGAAGGGCAACAGAGCCGGTGGAGGGTCTGAAACATTATGAGGATTGGCTGAGAGGCCTGGGATTGTTTGCCCTGGAGAAAAGGAGGCTCGTGGGGGGACCTTATCACTCTCAGCAACTATCTGCAAGGAAGTTGTAGCCAGGTGGAAGTTGGTCTGTTCTCTCGGGTAACAAATGACAGGACAATAAGAAATGGCCTTAAATTTTGAAGGGGAAGTTTATATTGGATATTAGGAAAAAATTCTTCTCTGAAAGGGTTGTCAAGCATTGGAACTGGCTGCTCAGCAAAGTGGTGGAGCCACCACCTCTGGAGGTATTTAAAAGCTGTGTAGATGTGACACTTAGGGACTACTTTAGTGGTAGACCTGGTAATGCTGTGTTAACAGTTGGACTAGATGATCCTAGAGGTCTTTTCCAAGCTAAATGATTAGATGATTCTATTCTGTAATGCAAATGGATTTAGCCTCTGAATGCACACATTTTAAAATATGTGTTGAACTTTAAACAAATAAGGAGTTTCTTTACTTTAGGGGCACAGCTAATTAAAGGAGTAAAAGATTCCTGTAGGTGTTTCTAAGATCAGTGCTCTGCATAGTTATCTTGACACAGAAAATGATGTTGTTACGGCCTTTAGGAAGCCAAAGGGAATAGAATTTGTAATTATGTTTGAGATGTTCAAAATTATTTAAAAGATATTTTATCTACAGAGTTCACAAACTTTTCTAAGGCTCTCCCATATTTTCTTCAGAAGAGCTCTAAAATAATTCTCTACTTACATTTCCTAGCTTTATACTTAGGTTCACCTTACCTGGCAAATTTTACAAGTGCCGATGAATTTGCAACTCGTAAGATTCATATAACTGTGAATCCATTATTCCATTTTATTAGAACAGAACTGAAAGTCTGGTGCTCAAGTGTTTAAAATTAAACAAATGAAATATTTCTATATCTGTGGGTTATAAACTTGGCAAAGAATCTGCTGAACAGAATGCTGTCCCCATGCAGTGCCCTTTGCAGGATACCATTCTTTATTATGTTGCTGTTTATTTATTATCCCTTTAATGCATTATTGCACTCAAGCAAGATGTACTTATGTAACAGGACATAAAAATAATTTGTGGAGTAGTAGATGGAAGTTAAAACACACTCCTGTCTATGTTAGACAGGATTTAGTTAGAAACCTAAGGGAAAAATCATGGACAATGTAATCTTTCTTATTTTTTTTCCTGGTCTTAATCTTTTCTGTTTCTTCTCTGTACATGGCATATTTAATCAGATCCAACTGCCTGAAGATTCCTGCATTTTTGGAGATTCCTTTTTGGAAGGAATTAATATAAGTCTAGCCAAGCCCTGATTTGAGAGGGAATGATCTTAAAACTGACTTTGAATGAAATTAATCTTTGATGTTTTTCTTACTTAGAAATAGTAATATACCTGTTACAGTAAAAAGCTTTTGATAGTGAATTAGAAATTATCCTGTTTTTCGAGGGGGACACTTTAATTACCTATATACACAAAAGTGAGCAAATGGTAACATAATTGTTATTTAGGATAATTTTTTACTATTGTGTTCAAAACCAAGTCCTTGTAACACTTCAATAATTTATGATTATTTCCAAGATCTGTTAACAAATGTGTATATGCAAACATGATTGAATCTGTGCTATGACATATGGTGCAATGTTTTTAATGGAATATGAGAATGATGAATAAAAGATATGCAGATTGATACTTGATAATATTGTTGGGAAGCGGGTTTGCTTTCCTTATTGTGGGCCTCCTGTCTTTTTTGGTGTTGGATACAAGATTCAGAACCATTTCTGTAAGATGATGGTGTTCATTCTTTCTGCTCCAATGAACAGGTGCTAAATTTGATTTTGGTGTCTGAAGCTTTCTTTGATAACCAGCTAAAAAACTCAGTTTTCCTAATGGAGTTCACCCTATCCAGATTCCTCTCAAGAGACAAGAGGTAGGTGGAATCACGTGGCTATGGGGGTTTCAAGCCTCTTCTTAACTTCTGGTGTTATGTCAGAGAGATGCCGTCCTTCCCTGCTCAGTAGATCTCAAACAGGAGGGTCCTACCAGCACCCACAGTCACATGGCTTAGTCAAGGATGTGTCAGGAGCACCTGCAAAGAAACACAAACTGTCAGGTTTGCAGGATCTGGGTGGATACCTGTGGTGGGCAAAGGGGGTCTGATCAGGGAACAACTGCAGCACTGTGAGAGATCCAAGGAACAATATGGGAAAAGCAATGGTGAGGCAGCACTCAGGTTTCATTAAACATTGTAAAATGCTTTGAAAATGAAACTTACTGAATATTCCTTTTTGTTGTGCTATATTCCTGCATAGTTACGTATGGGTGAAGCATGGATATATATTGGTGTCCTTGTTTGTGTGGTAACTCTGAATCCTAAAATGAATGTGTATAAGAGGTTACTTTCAGAGAAGCCGACATGAGTAGCTGCAAGAAGCATATACATAATTCTTTAGAAATGTAAACTCTGCTTTTCTTAATACCCATACCCTTAGCTTTGCTTTTCTATGGGCAAGACTCCAAATGCTGTATTTCTCTAAAACAGCTACCAAAATCAGCTACTGTTCATTTAAAGTAGCATTTGCAAAAAACAGGTTATTGTGGAAATAGGAAAACTTAACAAGGGCAAAAAAAATTTAAATCTATATACTTTGTAAAATATTGAATCTATATACTTTGTTAAATTCAGAACTCGCAGATAGCGGATAACATGACTGTGGTGAAGCTTGCCATGCATGTTAAACTGGTGGAGTCCAAAGTCCCTAGTTAGGATAATGAATTGTCATCTCAATTTCTAAAATACTTCTGCAGAAGAGAACAATTGACGGATCAGTACTAGATCTGGGTAAGCATCTTTCAAAGATACATTGTACTTGTGTCAGATGTAGGACTCCAGAAGGACTTGTGTCTTGCAGAATTTTAGTGTTGCAGGAGTCAACTTTGAGTAGTTGGGAAACTTGGACCTATATGCTTGGATAAGTGTAAATTATATGTTGATAATTAGATGTCTGCCTGGTGTATAGGAAAAATTGGGTGCTCAAGAAAGAGATCCACTAATGTCTTCAACATGAGTGTAAAAATTGTTGACATTCTTATGCCCCATGCCATGTTAAATTTTAAGAAAAGGCATTTATTTGCACAAACCATGTTTTATAGTCAATTTTTCCAACACCTAATGGTTAATCTTCATCCAATAAATGAAAAGTCTGTGATCAGTTTCCTTTGGCAGCCTGATGGCACAGCACCTGCATTTCTCAGTTTCTCGTGATGCAGTTGTGGTTTTTTATTATTTTATTTTACAAAGAATAAATACCAATTTGTATTCAAAGGAGAGGAAAGAGGACATTTTGCCCCATGGTTAGAACATCAGCTTCCAGTGAAAAACACACATAAAATATTGTACTGCCTGAATAAGTAGTACTTGGAGCAGGGACTGAAATTTCTGTAACTTTGCAGCAGGAATTGATCACCTTTATGTTTGTAATGCATATATCATATCCCACATAATCTCTGTCTTTGGTGTCATCAAGTGGCTACTTCTGTACGTCATGCACAGTAGAACAGTGTAAAGGACTGAGAAATTCCAATAACCTTGGGTATATCTTCCAACTTGGCATGTTTTGTGATTCTGGGAAATGCATTAACAGGGAGAACATGTGGCAGGTTCAAAGCTCTTGACAGAAAATAAACTTCTGTGCTGGCTTTTAGGTAAGAGGGAGGTGTTGTTGTCACCTCCTAGTTCTGAGGGTGAAAAGGTGGGTATGTTTTGCGATTAGAACTTTTTGTAGGAAAACCTAGTATATGACTTTCAACAAGGGCTACATGTGGAGCTGAAAAGGGGACCACAAGGAGGAATGAGTATGCCCTGCCCAAATTTGTTCACAGTCAGAGTTGCAGTTGAGATCTAATCAAGTTTAGTAATAGCTGCAAAACCTTTCCAGCTGGTTTTGTATGGCATGTAGGCACACACACAGATAAGGTCAATGTTTGAAGGAAGCACTGGAGGAGGGCTAAAGGTGTAGGAATGAAAAAATAAATCCTCACTAAAAAAAAACTGAGCAAGTGGGAGGGTGTAAGAGAGAAGGGGAAATTCATGTAATGTTCATTTTTCAACCTGATTTTGCAATTACACAGAGAACTCCCTTTTTTTTGTTTGTTTGGGTTTTTTGAACAGTCAGTCTAATTTTCACTTACGATAGGAGGACATGCATGATATTATTTTAATGAGAAGTTAGTTAAGGGAAGCATAATCAGGGAGATTGGGGGTTCTGTACTTTTTCAGCTTTTATGTCTGTAACATGTGAGAATTTTCAAGAATCATTTGCTTTCAGAAATGCTTTGGGCTTTTCAAGTAATTCTTATTTTAAGCATTGATGTAGTCACAGATTTTTCCATTGGTGGTTCAGAAACAGAATTTTCTTCTCTGTCAAAATAGAAACAATAAGGCATTTATGACATAGTAACCAACTTACTGCTTTGTGAAACACAACATTGAAAATGCAAGTGTAAAATGTTCAGCTGCTTCATGACTTTCTACAGCTCTCTGCATGGAATACTTCTGCATGATATTTCAGGAACTTTAGGTCTACATCTCTATCTACCTCAATATAGAAATATTTAAGGGAAAGTTATTAAATTTACTGAACTAATGTCTCCAAGTGTATTAATGGCCATTGCTAGAGTGACTGTCTTAGCTGAAAGGAAAATACAGGACAATTTTGGAGGTTTTTAACATCAAACTAGAACATCCTAATCAGAATAAAAATACCATGGAAGATCAGGTCTTTATTCTTAAAATAATGAAATTTATATTTGGAATATGTCAGAAGTTTTCCCATGTTTTTGTTATTGCCATCAATAGTTTCAGCCTACGCAAATCGGCCATTCCTAATAAGGAACAAAGGCACATATAGAATTTCTACCAAGAGCATGAATGTCTGCTACTGACATGGAAGACAATGTGCTAGAAATAGGGAATAAGCGTCTGGAGCCTTCCACTATGATCAAAGATAACAAAAATCCCATATGAAAACACAGTGGACAATAGAATGTACTGGAAATTAAGAATAATGCCTAGTGTAAAATACTTAATGCAATTATTTTTTCAGTCTTCCTCAGGAAGTGTCAATTTGTTGTTTTAGTTACATTTTGCCCTTTCTGCTTTTATCTACTTTTCATTTTATCACCCCCCAAAAAGACCACACTTTAAAAATACTGATAGAAGCAGCAAAGTCAAAGTTCAGTTCATCCTTAGAAATAAAGGCATGTGGAGGAGTGTCCACTTTACACTGCTGCAAAAAGTTTCAGAAAGTCTCGCCCATGCCTGTGCTTGTTGACACTGTGCAAATGGGAAGGCATTCCTCAGAGGAATGTGGCAGGCTGCATTTCTGTAAGCAATCGGGAAATTCTTGCTGTTGTGGGAGTCGCCAACACCCTCCCAAGCTAATGAAAAACCTAAGCTTGGGATTAAGTGCAAGAGAAAAGTGTCTGCTAATTGATTTTCATTATGTATGGAATATGAATGTTTATAAAGATGCAGAGTTTTGGCTCCCTATTGAAAGACCAGACATGGTGGGTGCTCTGGCTGCCAGGACATTATTATTATCATCTCCCAAGACTTCAAGTCTTCAGCCTTCCTTGCAGTACTAGTGTCTTCTGCACTTGCAATTTCCTGCTTATTCTCCTCACTCACTCCTTGATGTTCTTTTCAGTTTCTGCTCGGACAGCTTTGCACACCCAGTCACTGTTATTTGGTGTTTAACACCCAGCATCGGGAAGCGTGGCTGGGCTCACCTGTGCTGCTGCTGGTACCCCGATTGCTGGAGGGCACAGAGCCAGGACTTTGTACACCACAGGCATAACTGAGAGAAATTTATCCCTGGCAGAGGGATGTCACTAGCCATATCCCACAAACATTTCTGCCTGGGAGTATTTCTAGCAGTTTAGTTACCAGCCCTGATCTCCGGCTCCCTCACAGTCAGGTGGTACCTGTGCAGGCCAGCAGCAAGAGCTGGGGTGGTGCCGAGCATTCTGGAGTGCCATCTGGTGGCACTGCATCCTAGTGCTGGTTACATGAGGAGTGATGCCCCTGTGGCAGGAGATGTACAGTGGGATAAGCACCAGTAAGAATAAACTATCAGGGCAAGATGCAAGGATTGAGCTATCAAGATAATCAGTGATGTATAATTGCCTTCCAGTCCTCCTTCTTCCCTCTACAAGAGTGAGCAAGGCAGCCTGGAGACACCAGGGCCTGGATTTTGCCTGACTTTTTGTTTTAAACATTAGTTACATTATAAGCATTGCAAGTCTGCACTTATACCAGAAATTTCTGTTTGACATGACAGGTTTACAAATAGTTTGGTTGCTCCTGCTTTGTTCAGAGCTCTGATTTGAAGGGATTGAATCTATATTTCCATTTCTATGGAAACAGCTAACTGTCTTCTAATATAGCTGTTTTGTAACTGCTGGGTCTGGTTCCATTCTCATGTGGGCTGTTTTTAAGTCAGTTTTGTGCTGTCAATCCCACCTGAGATCCTTGAAGCTGACACTTATAGCTGAGAGCATTTAAATCTGCTGCTTTCCTAGCACATTGCAGTGAAAGGGACTTACACGCAAAATACAAGCAGGATTGGAGCAGATACTGTAAAACATCTCTTAACATCCATAATTTCATTTTGATAGCCCTAATTCTAACTCAAGAGCTAGAACAGCCACAAATTTCTGTTGTATGGCTCACACTAACCTGCCAAATGTGAAAAATCAGCTTTTTTATATTCATTAGGAGTATGGAGTTAGATTTGTTATTCCTCCAAAAACTGCAGAATACAGGATCGGAATTACATTTTAGTTTTGTTTTTCTTCTTTTTCCTGCAATTTGTGTTAAAACACATAATGGTATATGTTTCAGAAATGAAAGTTGATCAGAATTGTTCATCCTCTCATGCACTGGCCTGGAACAGAAGCAGTAGTGGTCATTCTTCCATACCTGACTGTGGGAGAGTCTGTTGTTTGGTTTAATACTATTTGCCTTCCTTCAGAAAAATGCAGTAATTTCTCTTGGGGGTTGCAATCTTTACTGCATTTTGAAATGAGGCTGATGTCAAATGGGTTTTACATATCAGATGGTTGCAGTCCTGGAAAAATCATAAATGATGCATGGAGAGCTGGCTGGTCATATTTCAGTAACACTTTTCATGTTTCTAATGAGTGAAACAACATGAAAAGTTTGGCAAAAGGTGATTACTTTCCTAAAGTGGATTTTCTTTATTATTTGGTCATTTGGAGACTGGATACAAACATATCCCTCACAGATCTGTAATAGCCAGAGCAGGAGTGACCACTACCTCCATAAGCTTCTTACAGTTCATGCTCATAGATGTTCTGCTCTGCCTGGTTCAGAGAACTTCCACTCACTTCATCTGGGCTGACAACAACAGCTAGTGAGGCTGCACAGTTTTACCTCTTGGGAACACTCCTTTTCCTCTTGCTGTGGCTGTGAAAAGAACTGAAATGTGTACACATGAGGCAGGCTTTGTATTTCACTGTTTCTGGCACCATGGGGCAAACTATTTTTGAGTCATATTTGCTCAGTTCCCTGATGTGTTAAGTAGACAGTGATTGTTGTTGATTCTTGCTCTTCTGAATTGAATCAACCCATGAGCTAGTTCTTCTCTGTGCTACTTCCATGTTATGGTGGTAAATATATTTTCTTATTTACCAGTCACAATAGCTTGAAACCAGAGCAGCATTAAGGAAAATCTGTTCTTGACCTATAACTTATGCACTTTTTTGTGACGAGCTAAAAAATACATACAATTAAAAATTACTGTTTACATGCTAAATAAACCAAGGGGAAAAATAAGATGAACGTAGTTTTTCAGCTAAATTATACCATGGAAATACAGATACATATACATATTAGAGAGCAGAAGTTGGGGTATGGTAATATGCACGAAGAAAGCATGGTGGGTGGCAATCTATGCCTTGTCCAGCTTGGAGAAAGGGATGAGGTAGAAGTGGATGGGGTGGAGGATGTTTGGTTTTGTTGTTGTTTTGAGGTTGCTTTGCTTATTTATGTATTTACTTATTTATTTATTATACTATTCCTCAAACACTGTTGTATTCACTTCCTCTTTGTGGTTATATTTGTGGAGAGATTTGACAAGGCTGATACTTTCATTGGACAGGTTTGTAACTCTCATCACAAATCCACATATTGATGAAACAAACGTGCCTGCTGTCATGCTCTCTGTTATTCCCATGGTGGTTTTGAGTCTGAATGAGCTCATCTTCCTAGCTGAGGTGGTACTCTCTGAACAGGCATTTGCCTGGGGAAATATGCAGAAGTGCATTCAGACTATCTGCTTTTCTGATTAAACCTACATGGGAGGTTCCTGCCCTGGGCCAGGTAGCACAGTTTATGTAGTGTGATGTATAAGGTTCCTCTGAAGCCACAGGAGGAGGAGGAAAGGAATTGCTAAGCATGGACCCTGGTAGAAAATTACATTTGGCAGGACTTCTTTAAGCACAGGGCTCTGGCCAGGAGGCCCCAATCCCAGGTGCTGCCCAGGGATGCTGACTGCTCCACAGTTTTTCTCCAGGCTTATTCATCCATTGTTTATATCAGATGGTGGCTTGGTGCTTGGCTTGTGGTGCCAGAATCAAGCATGCATCATGGTGATGTCCTGTGAGGGTATGGAAATCATACAGTGTAAATTGTGTTGTTCTTTCAGTTAATCTCATCGCTGTTTAACATCATAGGGTCATGCCCTAGTACCCCTGCAGTTTTGGACTGTGAAAGTGGGCACCCTTTTCCTCAGAGTGTGTGTGTGGAAATAGAGGCACTTCTGCAAAGTCTGGGTCAAACATCAGGCTTGAGTCCATGATGCACAACACAAGTGCACTTGTGTTGGTGCTACAATGATAAAATATAAAAGCAGCAGAAGACAGTTTCCAATAGAGCTATCACTGCTATTCAGAAAAATTGTGTTTAGAGATTTAGAAATCCATTTCTAAGGTCTGTAAGTCTTTCTGCCTTGAGCCTATATTTTCCTATTTGTCTCAGTCTCTTAATTGTAGTTCAGTTTTAGCGCTACGGTGTTACCAGTGTGTCGAGGAACCAGTAAAATCTCTCCCACTACTGACCATTTATTGTTTTTAAGATGTATAAGACTGCCTGCTATTTTTTAAATGACTGTTCTTTGTTTTTACTTTGTAGAAATAATGAAGAGCTCTTTCTCTTTAGGAGAGCATAAACATAGGTCATAGGAATGTTACTGTAAGAAATTTTCTGTCCATTGCAAGGGCCCACGCCATAGGTGAGACTCTTAATTCCTCCTATCCTTGGACATAAGAATTTTTTTCTAGGTTTTAGGTTCCTTAAAGAGAAAGGTCTTAAGTCAAATACAGTGGTATATTTAATGCTTAGTGGTACAGAAGATAGAGGGGACATCCTCACGCACCTCTGGCCTTAGTGACAATGACATGCTTACCTGAGATTATGAAGAACTGGAATCAGTGAACCGTGTTGTCTCTTCCAGTGTTAGTTAAGCTGCAATGCAATTCCAGGATCTAAAATGTAGTTTAGTGGATTGATTTCCGTGCTGTGATGTGTGAGCCACTTGCACCTGCACAGACAAGAAAGTGCTGGATGATGCAGAGACTTGTACCTGTGGCATGGTCCTTGCTTCGGATGGTCTGCAAGTCTGTGGTCAATTGACAGGGAGACTGATAAATACAAAAGCTCCATGTGATTCTTTAGGACAGACCCTGAGATCTCATAAATTGCCAACATCCTCAGGCTGTGTCCCTTTGCCATCTGTATAGACGATGTGCAAATATAAGGAAGATGTATCCATAGCTGGTCTAACTCTGCCTACATCCTAAATAACCTCATAATTGCCTAGAGTTTATGCATCACACAGCTTTATAAATAAAAAAATTGTCAGTCAGGAGAGAGAGTTAAGCTTGAAAACACAATTGCATGTGCTCTTCCTAAAGACTCTTTCAGTATATCAGTATAAATAATTGCTTGCTATCAATTAATATCTAATTTAATGCAAAATGGAATTTCTTATTCAAGCTGGCATAGAAAAATGTTCAGTGTGCCTCTATGATTTCACTGGTTTGTAGGAGTGAAGGCATGATTTCAGCTTACTTAGATAACAAAGGGTGAGGTAACTCAGTCATAATGGTAAAACACCATAGCTGTGGGTAGGCTGCACCCTCTAAGCACCAGACCCTGGATCTGCAGTCAGGAGTTGGTTTGATGAATGACATTTCAAGGACATCTAGAACTCATCTAAAAATATCAGTCTTTGAGAGAGATCTCTGCAAGTGACTTTTTCCTTTTCTTCCAAATATGTCCAGACTTTGACGAATTCCCAGACTCGGGTCTTTTTTGTGTCATTGTAGATCCATGTCAGGAATGTGTTTCTTATGTCTGCTTTCTTCCTTTCATACATTGCCAATTTTGTTTTCTTCACATTTTGAACAAGAAAGGCAGACCATTATGCAAAAGCTTTCTGGGGAAAATAAAATGCCTTGAACTTGTACAGCTGCTATTCTACAAATAAATATAGTGGGGTTTTAACCTAGATGTTTCATTAGGTTAGATTTGGAATAACCTCACTAGAAACAAGCACAGTGCATGATATCCTGGAGAACTCATGTTCTATGCGTATTTCAGTTCTTGTGAGCAGAAGGATGCAGGAACAGTTTGTTTTGAACTGTTATTTATAAATCATGACTTCAGGTACACAGCAGATAGGGACTCCAGTGTCTATAAGCCAGTGCAAACACCGAGAAGAGATGGACCTGCAACGGTGTTACATCTGAATAACGCAAAGATCTGTGTGACTGTGAACTTGTTAGACCTAAAACCTTGAAGGACTGAGTCATATGAAACTATAACTACTTTGCACTTTTTATATACTTTTCAATAACAAATATTTTTATACACTATATTAATATGTCAATAGCATACATATAATTCCAATTATATATATAATATTTGAGTAATAAATATTTTTCATCATTCTCACTTCAGTGTCAGGTAAAATGATGGAACAGATTATTGTAGGGGGTATTGAAAACACCTGGAAGACAGTGCAGTTATCAGTCACAGCCAGCGTGCCTTCATGAGGGGAAAGTTCTGCTTGTTGAACCTGATTCTCTTCTACGACAGGGTAACCCATCTAGTTGATCCAGGAAAGTCAGTAATCTTTTTGGACTTCAGCAAAGCTTTTGATACTGTCTCTCATGGTATCCTTCTGGACAAAACATCCAGCACACAGCTTGTTAACTGTGTTATGTGATGGGTGAGGAACTGTCTCACAGGCTGGGGACAAAGTGTTGTAGCAAAT
>JAOXXN010000265.1:10878684-10889257 GCA_026770055.1 Myrmophylax atrothorax
GATCATGGCCTGGACAGGCAAACTGTTCACTGGGTGAAAACTGGCCGGGCCCAGAGAGTGGTGGGGAATGGAGTGACATCCAGTTGGCAGCTGGTCACTAGTGGGGCTCTCCAGGGCTCAGTACTGGGGCCAGGCCTGTTTACTGTGTTTATTGATGATCTGGTTGAGATGATTGAGTGCATCATCTGCGAGTTTGCAGATGACACCCAGTGTTGGTTTGCTGGGAGGCAGGGAGGCTCTGCAAGGGCCTGGGCAGGCTGGATTGATGGGTCTGTTGTGTGAGGTTCAACAAGGCCAAGTGTAGGTCCTGCACTTGGGTCACAACAACCCCCTGCAGAGCTGCTCCTGAAAAGGATGTGAGGGTGCCACTTGTTGACAGTGGCTGAACATGATGCAGTGTGTGCCCTGGTGGCCAACCCCTTGTCATGTGCTATTTCTCCAGTGTCCCTGAAAAGGGTCAACAGAATATGCTGTATCAATCTGTGCCTGGTTTGATAAATGAAATGTTATAAAATCGAGGAGTTGTACTTAGTCAAAATACATTTCAATTACTGTCTAAATTTTTACATAAAATGGTGAAGTTATTTAAAAATACGCAGAAAAATACTTGTATAAATGGTATAAATGTAAATAACACTACTAGACCTTATTTAAAATTGAAATTTTCAATTCATTACAGAGGTGATATTTATTCAGAATGTTTTCAGTGGAAGTTGAAAGTTTTTATGTGGTTACTGGTTGTTTGATTTGGGTTTTTTCCTGTTTCTTATAGATCTGGATGACACTGAGCAGAATGAAATGCTGAAGTTTAGTATTGTCATGAGGCTTCCTGAGGTAACTAATTACTTCCGATGTAATTTCTTAGACTTTGGAATTGGTAGGAAGTTCCTCCCTGGGTGTAGGCTCAAGCCAATGGAAGAGTTGCCTGTAATTCAAATAAAGGCTGATTTAAATATAACCTGAACATCCACAGTTTCTCCATCTGCTGCTCCTGGCAGTAGGACACCCTGATAACTTAAATTATAGATTTGTCCATAGTGTTTTACAGTGTCTCCAGGAGTCAACAAGACTCTGCTGAGTACTTACCTGCATAAAGCAATGAGAGTTTAGTGGGGTTTGAAGGGGATTTATGCAGGGTTTGTGTGGGTGTTTTAGCATCCACTGAGCCCTTCTCACTTGTGACCTCTGTGTTTGCTTCTATACACTTTACCAGATATGTTCAAAAGCTGGTACAGTAAAAGCTGTAAAATCTGATCATACTACAGCTCTGTGGAGGAAACTGAATTAGAAGGTTCCCCCTCAGTAAAATCTCTCAGTCTCACCCATCGGTGACTTGTGTAGCCACACAGTAATTAGCTCCAGCTAATTACTGGTGCTTCATAAAAAGTGCCAGCAGAATGGGAGCTGCACTTCTCTCCTTTTGCTCTTAGTGCACACCACAGGACTGCAGGGGAAGCAGGACGTCTCAGCCAGCAGAGGAACCCCAGGGATTCCCCTCGGGGAGTCCCTCCTTTCCTCAACATAAGTTGCCTATTGTTTGCTCATTATGGGCTGTTACATACAGTTCAAATGGCCAGAAGTGCCACTTGGGTTTTCCTCTAACAAAGGCTTCTTTCTTTGGCAGCAGTTTTGAGAAGGGCAAGAGGAACAGAACTCCACAGGATGTCCTTTGTCCTCAGTCCTTGTTCTGGGCTTGGGCTAGAGAGCTGGGGTCAGCCCCGGGCCTGGGGGTGGGGAACACCATTCCAGCCGCAGGGAGAGCTGCAGGGGATGGGGACTGCTGGCCACACACAGCAGACTCAGGGCCTTGTTGTGTCTATTTACAGCTTTGGGAAAAAATGCAGGGAGTAGTTTGTTTGCCAGAAAGGGTCACTTTGGGTTGACTCGGACTATTTTGAGCAGGTTACATTCAGTAGATGACTTCAGTTCCATCAGAAGCGAGGATTAAAGCAGCACTGAAACTGTACAGCAGTTCCTGCAGTGAACTACAGCAATCTGCATTGCACTACAGCTGAAAGGGAAGTGGGGATAATCTAAGTAGGAAAAATAGCAGAAGGTGGAGCTAATTTCACAGTGTGTTCCTATTCTTTTGCTTGTTGGCTAGGATAGGAAACTTTGGGAAACTGGTTTTGAATCTCTTGCCTCTGGGAATGTGAGTCAATGTTACCAGTTTCCAGGATGATGCCCTGAATAATGGGATCCAAACTGTGTTCCCAGTATGTCTTCTTGTTGACATTCAACATTCAGCTTATGCCAGATTCCTGAGACAGCCCAAGAGCAGCCCTGTCCTGAATGGAGCCTCCAGAAATGGGGCATCTACATTATTCTTTGGGGTAAGAATAGATCCAAACCAGAGTACCAGTAAAGGACAAATGGTCATTTTAAGCCTCAATTAATAATTAAGTACACATGTCAAGTGTGACAGTGGCACTGGGACAGACTGACTGAACTGAGTACTGAGCAGTGAGGTTTTGATTTCTCACATTTTAGGATCATACTGTATTTTCTTAATTACTGGCTATGAAAGGAAGGCTCCATGGCTGCACAATGACATCTTGGCCTCTGTCATCAGTGTCTGAAAGCAAAGTGTCTGTGTTACAGCCTGGATTTTGTTTCAGGTCTTCTCCTCCTTCTCCCTTTCCACTTGTCCTGTGTTTATTTTCTCAGGTTTTTGAATTTTGTTGTTTGCTTACTAGGCTCTTGATCAGAAGGTGCGTCAGTTCTGGAACCATCCGATAAATGAGAATTTGATTGCACGGAAATATGTGAAACTGCTGCTTGGGAAGCTGGAGAACAGGCAGGTGAGAGCACAGAGGCCGTTCTTTCAGTCTTATGCTTTGACAGTGTTGAGATTGCTGAGCTTTCTGTAGACTGTAACACACTAAAGAAACACTGAAACTTGGTACTGTGCGACTTGGTGGACTAACCTGCAGTGTTCCCCCTTACAGTGCAGCAGGCCCATTCCTGAGAGGTTCTCAGTCCCTGTGGAGTTTTTGCCACTGAACTACCTGACAAATATGTTGGCAGAAATAGAGAATCAAGGTAACATTAATCCTGTACTTTGGAAGACCAGTAATCATTGCCCTTTGATGCTCACTCAGTTGTATCCTGACATCCACATAACTTAGTTCTAAAACTCCAGTGATGTCTGAACACATAGGTTTGGTTGTCTTTCTGCTGATGGGAAGTGCCAGGGGGCTTCTTCACTTCACATCCTTTCATCCAAATCCCCCGAGTGTTGGATCCAGACAGCAAACCTGCACTTTTCAGAACACATGTAGTAAAATGTGGTTGATGTACAGCATGGTGGTAGCTGTTGTTCTGTGTTCACATGGGGAGAGAACTGTTAGTCCTTATTTATGTTCCTTATGGTAGCTCAGAGGCAGCCAAAATCAGGTCTTCCACCCTAGAGTACCCATGTCCCTGGATTAGGAAGCAATCTGAAGTACCAGATATTTTTCCTTGCCAAGCTGTTCATCCCATTTGGGGATGAAAAAGAGTTAAACCATAGTGCAGTATGTGTGCATGGGTGCTGGGCCATCTCCTACACTGACACAACCACTGTGCTTCAAGCTTGGTTTGGATCTCCTGTGTAGGATTGGCTTGGAAATCCCCAGCAGCCTCCAGAGAGTCTTGCTGCCCTCTGTGTGGGATAGCATTTACTTACATCCCACTAATAGGACAGTTTTTGCCATGGGTGAGCATCCAAAGGACACCACTGAAAGCTGTAGGTACTTTGGTGTGGTAGATAAAAATGTTTAATAGACTGCAGGACTGTAAGTGTACAGGAGCATGGACAACTTTGTAAATACTTTCTCACCATGTTTTTCTAGGTGTGCATCCGTATGAAAAACAAGACCATGTTAATGCAAGATTTGTAGAGGAAATGGCACTCAAACACACTATGACACTTTTAGGCCTCAAATATTCCTGAAATAAGGAGGTGTTGAAGAAGGTTGTTGAACCGTGGTGCTTGTGTAAAAGTAATCACTTATTTGCCATGTTGTCTCCCAAATAACCTGCAGTTTTGGGTTGCTGCCAGTACTTACATGAGCTACTCAAAACAGTGTTTGGTCCAACATACTAAGGTTGAAATTACTGACTTCTAGCTAAATCCCAGAGAAGTGCATTTGACACAAACCCAGGTTTGAAATATATCTGTGGTTTCATTTTGAAGTGGTCAAGTAAGTGGAACGACAGCTGGTATCAAAACACACTGTGAAAACTGGTATTAATGCCAGTTATTTTAACAAGACAGTCCTGGAAAAGGCAGTCCAGTTGTACAGAAACAAGAACCAGTAGCTGTTTATTCAGATTAATAAAAGGATTTCTTGGTGTGATTATGTAAAGCAGGTGAGAATAACAAATCAGTTTTATGTCAGCCATCAGTAATGATGTATCCATTCCTTGCAGTGGTCATCAGTTACCTTATGGTACTTCTGCCTCTGGAGCTGCATTGTAATATTTTCAGTTTTGTAATTAGCACAAAATACCACCTCCTTAAAGGGTATGTGACAGATTTTTTGGGGTTCTTTTTTTGTTTGGTTTTTTTTTTAAAGATATGTATAATACATTGTAAGCAATACAGGATAAGAATAAAGCTTTTGAAATTTATCTTAGCAATAGGTTGGACAGAGTTTGACATAATTCTTTCTTACAACTTCCAGTTTTACAGTTCAAGCCTCAGCTTCAGAAAGCAGGTCAGGGAGGCTGTTTTTCCTTTTGTTTTCAACTTCTATTTGTACATAACTGAGCCAGTATTGTTCTTTTGTTTTTAGTTCTGAACTGTGACATTAGTTTAAAACGGTAACAGTGGTTTGCTACGCAGAGAAAATGGCCAAGTTCTGCCATGCAGGATCTCTGCAGTCTTCACTGGATATTACAACAACTCTACAAAATGTCAGCCTATTAAACTAGAGAAACTCATTAACAATTTGATATATTTTGGACTTTTTTAATAACAACCTCTGATATTGTCTTGGAGTAGTTTCCACTGATGCTTCCTGTTCCTTACCAGTGAAATAAAATCCAGTCCCTGGGAGTGACTCGGCAAGTTCATGGTCCCTCCCTTGTCATTGCCATCATGAAGTTTTAGCTTTCTCAGTAACTGCATAGTGGGAAGGAATATTTTTCTCAATATAATAAGAATTTCTCTGGGAAGTGTAAACTCCAGTCCCAGACTGCAGAAAGCCATGTTGGTGTAAAAGTGGTGGCCACTTTGTTCATATTATATTAATAACAGGAGAAGATTTTTCTCACCTTTTCTTTTTAATGAAATGTATTATATCATATCCTCAGATGCAAATAAAACTTTATCTAAAAAAAAAAAAACCCAAGCATAGCACAATGATCACTTACTTTTCTTAACATTTTAAAATACTGCACTACATTTGGGATACCAGGAGAGAGGCTTTGGATCACTGACTAGTTACCCGTGCTTTTGGCATGAAAAAATACTTTGTTTTCAATATGGAATTTGGCTGAACACTAATGGACATGCCTGCAGTGCAGTGTAAATGCTGCTGACCCTTGGGATTCAGCAGCTGGAATGGCCTCTCCTCCTTCAGGTGCTGTCTGTGGAGGTTTCAGAGGGCTGTGCAGTAGATTTCCTGAAATGTCTCTCATCGGAACTGGATTCACTGGGTCTGAGAGGAGCCAGAGTGCCAAAGGGCTGTGGGAATGGGGGACTCTGTTCCTGTCCAGGGATACAGGTGGTTGGGCATTGCTGAGCTGTCATGGGGACACGGCCAGGCACTGCACCTTGTTCCTCCTCTGCAGGGTCCTGTCAGAGAAGCACAGTTTCAGCACACAGGGATTGTGTGCTTTGAAACTCCAGTGCTCTCCTGAGCCAACGTACAGAATCCGTGACAAAGGAAACACCATTAGTCTAATCCTTGGCAAGCCAGGAAAGCTGCAGGGGCATTAAAATGAAAGCATGAGGTTTGGACCATGTAGATGTGAGTTTATCCTGTTAAATAGTAGACAGTTTGAGCCTGCCATGCTTTTGTTACTTGTGAAGAAAACAGATTAGATAAACTTTTAAAAGGTGTAATAATTGTGGACAGAACATCTCAGAACAATTCTGTTGCTACTGCAGAGCTTCTATGCACAGCACTGGAAGGAAACTGAGTCACAGCATGAGGAGAAGGGTCAATGACAGAGAAGTTTCTTACTCTAAACCATTATTATGCCGTAGGAACTCTCTGCCCAGGGGTCACTGACCATCTCAAGAACAGAGACAGTGTCCAGCAGGGTAGGGTTTGAAGCACTGTGTGATGTGCTGCCTTGCCTACCCTCAGTGTCTTGCCCAGCAATCTGATTTCTTGCTGCTTCTGATCTGATGCTCACTGCATCTGATATGTGGGAGATGCTGAACTCATTTCTTCTGAACCCACCCCCCACCTTTTGCAGCTTTACCTTGGATTCCAGTGGAAGGCAGTGTTCCACTCTGGGCTGCTGCCCATCAGCCCACAATGGATGGTCATACAAACTACTTTAATAATCCTTAAGATTGAATGACCAGCTCTAAGCAGTGTTGCCAGGCTGGAGTTAAAGCCTACAAACCCAGCTCAGTAGTTGTCTCTCTCTGTACCACGATCTGCCCTGGCTCCTGGAGCTCCGTGTTTGCCGGTGAGCAGCTCCACAGGGAGCCAGCACAGCTCTTTTGGAAAGACCAGCTGGAGCAGTGAAAGGATGGGGCTGAACACCCAAGTGCAATGTGTGACAAAAACTTACTTTAGCTCTGGCTTCAGCTGCTGCTCTTTGTGTCTTCTCATTGCATGGGATCTTCAACCATTCCTTTTCTGTTTTCTTAGGAGGAGGAAGGCCTTGACTTACCCTCCATGAAGCAATCATCACAAATTGTTCTTTTTCTCTCATTTCTTGCTGAAGTTTATCAACAAGTGCTTGTTTCATGGATAACTCTGCAACAAGGGCCCTCCTCTTCTGGCTTCTGTCCTTTATCTTCCTCTGCAGTTCATTTATCTGGAATTCAAACCAGCTGATTGTATTTAGGCCTTCCCTTTAGGCACCTACTGAGAATGATACTTAGGCCAGAATTAGGTATGTGAAAACAAGTCTAACTTGACAAGGTTTTAAATGATAGTTCCATACTTGAAAATTACTTAATTTCTCTGGGCACTTGGAACCACAGAAACTGTCAGCTCAAGAAGTCAGATTGACTCCACTATAAGACACAGAAAAGGACATTTGTCATTTCCTCCTGCCCTTTTCAGCTGGACAGCAAAATTCCCTCTGCCCTCAAAGGCCTGGGGATCCCAATCCTCTTTGAGTTTATGCACAATTAACTTTGCAATAAAGGTGGAATAAGCCCAATCCTTAGGAGGTAATTGAGTGGCAATGTGAATGCCAGGGGACTGTGATGTTATCCGTGCAAAGGACACAACAGAAAACGAATATGACAGGAATCCTTGAGTCTGACTGGAGATGGTTTGAAAAAACCCAGTGAAACTTAAATACTCTTTAAGTGACTAATAAGGAATTGGGAGAGTCAGAGCACTTGTAAATGGAACTTTTGACATGCTGCCATTCTTACAGTAGTTTATTAGCCCGTGGCCATTATTTCACAAACACAAGTAACAACCATGATATTTCTGTCTGTGGAAAATGAAAGATTGATAATAAAAACCTGTTTTGTTTTAAGCCTTTCTGTGTGCCAAGCCTAACACCAAAAAAAAGAAATCAACCCAGACCTTGTTTTACGTTAATTACTTAGCATTTTTTTCTGCCTTTCCCTCACCTCTGATCTATTTGCAGCTTTTTCATTAGGAACATGGGAGCTGGGAGCATTTTCGGTCTTTCCCAAACAATATGACTAGCAGTTAAAAGGAAATAGCTTTAATTATATAAAAATAACTATTGAAAATTATGTTTCCTGTATGATTTTCCCTACCTAAATAACAAAGGAACTTGGAGCCAGATACCAAGTTCATCTTTTTGTATGTTGAAGTAGAATTTACCTGGCCTTTCTTTATATCTTTTTCGCCTTTGACATGTTTGTTGTTAAGTACACATGCAAAATGAAGATGCTTTGAAGTTTCTAATCACGTACTTCAGACAGAACTAACCCTATATTTTGGTGAAAGATACCGATTATGGTGCAACTTTCTTTTTAAAAGGAAGTGCATTTGCCTAATGGTTTTGGCATATCTGTATTACTGCTACTATACATGTCTATAATTTCTGAAGAATAACTTCGGATTTGCCTATCAACTTTTCCAGGCACTTGTGTAATTTGCAAGTGAATGACCTCTTGCCCAAATACTAATTATTTCATTCTGTGTAGGCTGCAAGCAGAGTGTGCAGTGCCCTCCTCACCCTTTTAGCGAAGAGCAGCGTGTCCTGCTTCCCGTTCTCTGCCTCTGCACGGATTCTGTCCGTCAGCTCGGAAACCGACTCGCAGAGGAAATCCATCTGCAGCAGCCTCTGCTCCTTTTGCACCAGCTCTGCTTCCAGCTGCAGCAAGGAGGAGGACACAGGGTGTAGGGAAATGACAGGGGAAGGTGCAGCACAAGGTGTTCTGTGATTGCCTTGAGCTGCTGAAATACCAGTGAACAGCCAAACCCAAACACTCTCACCACCAGTTTTCTCAAAATTTTCACCCTCTCTGCCAACTCTCAGGCCCAACTTGGTTCAGTTGGTTACTGTCAGTCATGCAATTCCTTCATTCCATAATGGGTCCTTTTGGGGGTGGGGGGGTTACACCATTGTTACTGTCTTGCTGTGCTTTTCTTGAAAGCAATGGGGTATTTTGCTAGGGGCATTTGTTTTTCAATCTTCTGGTTCCATGAATCACACCATAATGGGAAGGTTTCTGCTCTTGCTTTGTATACCTTTTCCCTCCTGATGCTAAAAACAAGAAGTATGGGCTCCATAAACTAAGAAAAAAAGTACAACTACAATGACTTTAAATCCCAAGGAGATTGAAATAGACATTTAAACTTAAAATGAGTCCAAGAAACCCTGCTTTTCAATGTGCAGGTTGCTGACAGCAGGCTGTGTTGGCCTGCTTGGCTGTGCAGAGCTCCCTCCTGCCAAGGCATATGGGGCAGTAAGGCAATAGCTCAGGTTAATTCCAGCAGTGTTCAGGGTACATCCTTACAAACCCAGTGTCCAAAGGAGGGTGTAGGAGTGTGCTGCTCTGACCTTGCTGCTGCCACCCTGACACCTTCACAGCCCTGTATGAATCCCCCCCAAACACAGTGGCAGCAGTTTTGTGCCTCTATAAATGGGATAGACAAAAATACATAAGAAAATTCCATGTTGCTTATTCTATTCCTTTACCTTCCTCCTGCCATCCAGAGGGCTCTGAAATTGGCTTTCCATTGCCCTAATGCTTCCCTGTGAGGTCTCTGGACAGTCCCAGCAGTGCTGCAGTCGGGTGTGCAGCTGCTGGGCTGGCACAGATGCTGCTGCCACCAGGGTCTGTTCAGTGGCTCCCTGCTCAGCAGGGACACAAAGAAGTCCAGCCCTGGCAAGGTGTGGTGTTTGATTCTGTGTCACATGGGCAGACTCTGCTAGGAGGGTGGCAGGTCTGCCTCCCGCTCACAGCCTGTGTGTAGTGGTGGAACAGCTTATGGCCAGTTGCCAAACACTGACAACTCTGTTAGCAGTTTATTATTCTGCATTTATCTCCCTCTGCTGCCTTTTCCCTGCCTTCCCTAGTGAGGTGGGTCTGCACTGAAGTGCCAGCAATGCCAATGGACTGGTAGCAGAGAATGCTGCAGAGCCCAGTGCACCTCATGGAGCTCTCCAGCCTCTGCTGCAAGAAGGCAAAATGCCCCACATCCAGCTGACCTGGAAAGCAGATACTGGGCTGGAGTTCACAATAGCCAATCATAATTATTTTAGTTCCTCCTACAGAAAGTTTATTTTAAAACTAAAAGACACTATTTGCATTTCCTAAAAGAGGTCAAGCACAGCAGGATAGCTTGTGGTCTGAGAAGTGATGTTACCTGTTCAATCTTTTTTAGGAGTTCAGGTGGAGATGGGTCCTTCCCTCCCATTTCTTGCCTTCTGCTTTCATTTGTGGCATCACCAAAGAGTTCCTCCAGCTGTTTAATCTTTTCCTTGCACTGGGAATACTGACAAACAAAATTCCACAACAGTTATTTGTTCCCATCAAAGTCATCTCCATACCCTGGGCTGCAGACTTCAACAGTCGAGGTTTCCTTGTACTGGGAAGGAGGGAGGGTAACTCAGAAAATTACAAGCAATTTTTAAATTTTCTGTTAAAAGGGAAGCTGCAGCACAGAGAAAACCTTGCTGTCTGACAGACACTGAGTTCCACCTGTTTCTTGGTCCTCAGGTTACTTTTCTTGTCCTCAGTGATACAATAGAAAGTTCTTCTTCCCTGCTGGTTGGCCCTGAAGGTCTCACCCCTACAGGCATCCAAGCTTTCTGCACTGAAGTTCCCAGGCACATGTCCTGAAGTGACTCAGTGGGGACACTGAGCAATGTGGTATCCCAGGGACTCTCAGAGGCAGGTGTCCCCTGACCTTTCTGCTGTGACACTGCATGGAATAACACTGCCCAGAATATGCTAGATGGACAC
>JAOXXN010000265.1:10898898-10945703 GCA_026770055.1 Myrmophylax atrothorax
ATTAATGTGGATAATTTGATACTGCATCTTAAGTGCCTTGTCCCCTGAATCTGGAGTTTCCACCAATCAGCTTGTCAATGCCATTACTACATAATTATTTGGCATGTGCACCATTGAAATTGAACATTCACAAATAAAATTCCTCTTTTATTCAATTCTAACTTGTGAGAAATCACTGATGATTGAGCAGAATGGTACATCTGCATTCTGTTAAGGCTTTGGACCTTTTGGTTTCAGTTGTGTTCAGTCCCCAATAGCCTGGGCCATTAACCTTCAATGGACAGGCCTTTTCTCCCCTCCCACTGGTACCAGGAGGAGGAGATTGGTATTGGGGAAGGCTGGTGGATGATGGGTTGCAACTTCAGGTATGTCTTTGTGTTCCTGAATTCGTATTGTTTGATTTTTTTTATCTATTTCTGGGCTGATTTTTGTTGAAGGTACAAAGTCTGACATGTTTGTTCATTCATTCCATTTTTATAGGCAGTCAGAGGTTCCCAAGGTGCTAGAAGGGTGGCTTATCTAATTTATTTGAATACAGACATACTTTGGGGGGACATAAATAGCTGGTTCCCATATAACAATTTGGTATTTATTAAATACTGTGTGACACAACAGCACACATATGACATTAAAATGCCACCAAAACACAAACACATGTGCAGCAAACACAATGACTAGTCACAGGTTAAGTTTTCTTTCCCTCCTCTTTCTCTAAATCAATACAATTATTTATGCCTTGAAATTTAACAGGAAAATAAAAATTTCTGCCTCTTCTTGGAATGAGTAGCAGTTCTGTTTTTCTTCTGATGTCCATATATTTGTAAAATAAAACACACAGTTGTACTTCTGAGAATCTCTAGTGAGGTTATCTACTTTTCTGCCTCTTTCTTTCAAATTGTTCATTTTATTCCATAGGCTTGAAAAAAAATGTACTTTCAAATAGCCTGTTTCACTTGTGGAGTGCTATTTTAATACACTGCAGCATTGCACCACAAATGGCCAATAAAACACCACAGTACTGTGAACTTCCTGTGTTCTCATGGAACTTCAAAGCTAGAGTGGGAAATGAGGGTCCATAAGGCTCCTCTCACTAGGAATTTAATTTCTCCCTATGCCAGCCTTTACTTTTGAGAAGTTTTCCAAATATCTAATATTTTACCTTGGCTTTCTGAACATCTCTGCATTTCAGTTGCTTCTCATCAGCTCTGAGACAAGTCAGATGTGTCAGTCTGGATAACTCACTTCTACATTTTTCCTGCTCTTTGTAAAGCAAGCGTTCCTCAGCAATGCATTCCTCTAACACCTGGGCATCCATATCTGATATCATTTCCTAAAGAAAATCAAATTTACTTCCTTATGCATCAGTGTATCAGTGTTGGCAACCCCAAAGTTAGAAATACTTTGGGTTATTCTGCAAAGTAAACAAAAATACAGACCACATGGATTTAAAAACATAATGAATTACTGCTTTAAAACACCATGTCAAAATACATTCACCTAGAAGCGTATCTGTGGCTCAGTCTAACATGTCTTTCAGCTATTGCCCATTGGACAGGATGGTTCTTTATAGCCATATAATCTTTAAATGAGTTCAGTGTCAGGTCTTGGCGTGTCCATAGTGCATAGTGGAAGTCCCTCAGCCTTCACACTGAGAGGCTGAGTGCAGACATTGCAAACAGCAGTTCCAAATGACAGATGCCCAGGGTTGCTGGATATTCAATACAGCCAGTGAACTCTATAGAGCTCCTTCTTCTTCCCAATGCAGACAAACCTCTTGAGGAGGAGGTGAATTGAAGCTTTCTCCCTTGAAGGCAGGGAGGCCCTGCAGAGAGACCTCAGCAAACTAGAGGACTGGGCAATCACCAACCATACGGAGTTCAGTGAGGCGAAGTGCAGGATTCTGCACCTGGGAAGGGGCAATTCCAGATGTATGGACAGACTGGGGAATGAGATGCTGGAAAGCAGTGCCATGGAAAGGGGCCTGGGGGTCCTGGTTGATGGCAAGCTGAATGTCAGACAGCACTGCCCTGGCAGCCAGGAGGGCCAACCCTGTCCTGGGGCATCAGGCACAGCATCGCCAGCCGGGCGAGGGAGGGGATTGTCCCGCTCTGCTCTGCACTGGGGTGGCATCACCTGCAATATTGGGGCAGTTTTGGGCACTGTGATATGAGAAAGATATTAAGCTGTTAGAGAGTGCCCAAAGGAGGGCAATGGAGATGGTGAAGGGCCCTGAGGGGAAGCGTGTGAGGAGCAGCTGAGGGCACTCGGTGTGTTCAGTCTGGAGGAGACTGAGGGGAGACCTCACTGCAGTTACAACTTCCTTGTGAGGGGAAGAGGAGGGGCAGGCACTGATCTCTGCTCTGTGGTGAGCAGTGACAGGACCCAAAGGAATGGCCTGAAGTTGTGTCAGGGGAGGTTTAGGGTTCTTCCCCCAAAGGGTGGTTGGGCACTGGAACCGCAAGGAAGTGGCCACAGGACCAAGCCTGACAGAGCTCGGAAGCGTTTGGACAGTTCTCTCAGGCACATGGTGTGACTCTTTGGGGTGATTCTGTGCAGGGCCAGGAGCTGGACTGGATGATCCTGGTGGATCCCTTCCAGCTCAGCACGTTCTCTGTGATGGTCCATGGCACACTAGGTACAAATAGGGACACATAGATACCAAATGTATATATATCCAAACATAAACTTATTCCCACCTCATAATGCCAATGAATTGAAAGCCATCACAAAAAGAAAATGGATATAAAGGTAAGAAGACAAGGAGGTATGATCTTAAGAAGGTATGTCTGAAATAGACTGCTTCTTCTACCATCATTTATGTAATGGCAAGTACTAATGGTCTCCTAATGGAGACATCTGCATTTCCACACTCTCTGTGGCTGTGCTGAGGGCAGACAGACATCCACAAAGGACAGAACTGTGAAGAGGAACAATTATAATGTACAAATGCTGAATTGTCTTTGTTGCAGCAAGACACTCCTCTATCCAAAGGAAGCCTGTACCCACCATATTTCTAGCTGCAGTGTCATTAATGATATTCAGAAGGATTTAAACTGGCAAGCAGATTTGCTTTCTACCTTCCAGTATGTGGCCAGTAGCACCAAGAAATGTTTTATTAAAAATGACAAACAAGTGGTCTTTCAAAGTGAATAAATACAATCCCATTTTCTCATCAGAAAGCTGCAGCTAGAAACTTCCATTATGTTTTCTTCAAACAGCCCCTTTAATTTCATGATACAACTGCTACAGTGAAAAAAGGTGAGAAATAACTCGGCACCTGTTCAGCTAAACGTCTCTTGATCATTTCAATTTCTTCCTGCACTTCTTGTCGTCTTTTTAATAATGCTTCACTATTTTTTGAGTTAGTTTCTGCCTACAAAAAATAAACCAAGCACACTGAGTGATGCAAACAAAAATGAGGGAAATGTAAACTGCAGACTCAATTTGAAGTAGCTACCCAGATGAAGAAATTAATTTTCTCTTATTACAACAGCTAGTCCAAGAGTGCTTCATTGAGTAGAGTTCCTCAGCATCTTAAAGTTTCTCATATTTTTCTTTTAAGAATAATGAACACTAAACTTCACAAAGCCCAGTTTAAGGAATGAATTTAGAAGGCTTATGTTTTTCAGCAACTGAACTGGGATTATAAAAACCAATAATCACAAAGAGAGACTATGCAAAAATGTCACCTTTTAAATTCACAGAGGATTTTCAGAGTGAAATTTTGACCTTACTGAAGGAAAAAAAAATACATCTACCACTGATTTTAGTACAGTCAGTATTTCACATCTATGCAAATTGGGTATCCCATTTTTGCTTTTTATTATTAAGGTGGGATTTTCCTTAGGCTCTAGAAAGTCAAAACTAACAACACAAACATTTTTGTACTTTTTTTTCATATACATTATGGAAAAATTTCTTTATTCAATCAGATTTTTAAAATTAAGTATGTGAAGGAATGCTTTAGAAACTACCTCTGATTAAAATATATCTGAACAAGCTCACTACAACTATTTGCATGAAACAACTTGTAAGACAAGATGTTGTATTGGCCTCACTGTGACTAAATTCACTTAAAAATTCTTTATGATTATAAGCAATTAAGAAATAAATGCAGCAGGCTAACTATGCAGACATATATTACCTATCTGTAATTGATGGGGACAAACATTTTAGCAGGGCCTGCTGTGGTAGGACAGGGGTTAACAGTTTTAAAATCAAAGAGGGTTGATTTAGTTTAGACATAAGGAAGAAGTTTTGTACGACGAGGATGGTGAAACACTGGCACAGGCTGCCCAGAGAGGTGGGAGATGCCCCAACCCTGGAAACATTCAAGGCCAGGGTGGACTGGGCTGACAGAAACCTGATCTAGATGACGGTGTCTCTGCTTATTGCAGGGGTTTGAACTAAATGACCTTTAAAGGTCCCTTCCAACCCAAATTATTCTATGATTCTAATTGCAAATCTGTGGTTCATAAATGTGGGAAATCACATTCAACAACATGTCTGGAAGATACTCAAAGATAATACACACAACCCTGCGGTATCTCACTCAGATCTCAACCAGATGTTAGAGTTCAAAACACTATAAATCAACACTGTTAAGTAGAAGTTTTGCACTTGTGATTTTCAGTTCTGTGATAATACTTTAAAATTAAGTGTTCACTTGCATTAAGTGACAGGGAAACAAATGGCAAGGTAAAGGTCAAACTGTGCAGTTACTTTGGTTGCAGCTGCCAGCTCTGAGATTTGATTTGACTTTGGTTTACTAAGGGGTCAATAAAACTTGTTCTAAGAAAGTGATTTTCACTCTTGTGGTGGGAGCAGAGTTAGCTTTTCTGTGGAGCACATATTAGGCACCACTTCTGCTGTGTGGAAGTTACAAGCTCGTATAAACACCTTTAATCCATTCAGGACTTTTGTTGACATAAGACATGGCTAAACTTCGGCACTTTTGGCTGTGTCTGCGCTGGCCTGGGAAGGACAGGCACATGGAGGGAGCAGCAGCTCTGCCCCGGGAGCCGCAGCTCTGCCCCGGGAGCCGCAGCTCTGCCCCGGGAGCCGCTTTCTCTTTCGCACAGAACGTCGGCATTTGGCAATAGCTGACCTTGCACAACTTACCAAGAAGAAAAACACATTTGAAGGAAGTGTTCCTGTAATTTCCTTGTTCTACAAACCAGTCATTCTACACTTTGCTTATGATTCAAACTAAGAGAAGTTTGGGGAAGCACACTGAGGTACTGCTGCTTCTGCAACCACATCTTTATACTAGCAATTAATTCTTGAGATTTTTTTCACTTGGAATCACTGTGATAAATATTAATCTGGGTTTTTAATTAGTTAAAGGAATCTTATCTACTTAAAATATTTTTCTTAACTTTTGCTAGATGTGCTCCCAAGTCTTACAAATTAAAGTTGCCTCAATATAGCAAAAGCCAAGCAGGATCAAGGTTGCCACTGGACCCTCCCATCCTGCAGTACTGCACTTGAACAGACCACGCTGCAGAGGAGCCATGATTGCACATTCCCTCTTCTAAAAGAGCCAGAAAAGGATTCAGAGAAAACACCAAGCATGGGAGGATGGGCTACAACAACTATATTGCTGTGGCCTGTTTGCATTAGGGTAGCATCCTGCAGCTTCTGGAGTAAAATACTGACTAGAATTCCACTTCTGTCTCTCCCAGCATTCCCTTTCCCCTACTCCTCATGATGATTCTACTTGTAAGAGACATACAAGGTTCTGTTCTTTCAGTGTGAGGGAACTGGGCTGGGATGGATTTCAATCTTACCCCAGTCTGTGAACTGTACCCACAGCTGTCAGAGAGTTACAGCATTTAATTTTACATGTTTTTGAACAATTGTGGCTCTTCCTTCAGGAATATTTCTTCCATAGGAACACAAGAAAAAAAATACCATCTTCCAGATTCTCTTGGTTGACACTGAAAAGCTAAGCTTTAAGATCAAAGTCTGGAATATGAGTCAGCCCTACAGTCATTATTTCAGGAAACTCAATCCAAAACTTTGATGTGTAGTTCTAGAACTTTCCTCCCTCCTTCCAGGTAGGTAATACACATGTGAATTCAGGAGGAATTTCAATTGATAAAAAAAATTAAAAATATTAAATATTATTAAATAATACTTAGTGTTGTTTAAATAGCAAAACTAACTATGCATGAGCTTTGATATCAGATTGTTACTTTGTACAACTTTACTATGATGTAAGTAGCACTCTTTTCTGCCCTCAATTGCTTAGAAGGACCAAGAAAAATTACAAGGACAGTGTCAAGGTAGAAAACATTAAGTCCTGTGAAAAAATATTCATCTGACTAAACAAAGTTAATTTTGTAAGACTGACTTACAATTTAGACTAAGCAAGGAGCAAGAATAGGAGAAAAACTTCAGAAAGTGGAAGAAATCAGTGATGAAAGAAAGAGAAAATAAAAAATTTATAGACAAAGTAAATTTTTAAGAAAGAATTGGAAGCAGAAAAGAAAGAAAATGCTTTGAATGCAGAAGCAGAATGAGACTTTTCTTTAAAATCAGCACAGCCAAAAGCCTAGGTAAACCAGAAAAGAACAAAGAAGAATTGAAAGAGGAAGGGGTGAAATAGTAATGCAAGGAGGAAATGAGGGAGGTGAAATAACAGCCTTCTCCCCTTCCCCCTTGTAGCACTGCCAAGAGATTTGAGGACTGACAAGACAGATTTCTGACAAGAAAAATTCGAATCTTTATGATCAATACACTCATTCAGACCTCTGATTTGAGTCTTTTATGCTGTGCCTTATCTTGCTCCAAGGAATCATAAATCATATCCAGTTGTACATCCAGCATTTTTAAATTTTTCAGTTCTCTCTCCTTCTGTGTTTGCTTGTGAGTGAGAAGATCATGTTGCTTTTTGTTCTCCAAGATGCACTTATTTAAATTGTTTTCCAGAATTTCTCTATGTAGAGAGACACAACAATTTAGAAGCAGGTAAGTTCATCAAGACAGATATATATGTAAACAGGCATGTCCATTTCAGTGGGCTTTGAGTACCTCATCATTATGGCTGAGCAGCAAGATAACTCACAAACTACTGACAAAAATTACCTAAAAAGGCAGCATTTTAATAAATTTAATCAATTTTAATATTCCTAATTATGTCAATGAGGTCTCATAGTTTGCTCTAAATATGTAAAAAAGAACATCCAGGGAAACTAGTACATACAAGAAGTTCCAGTTTTTAGTATGAGGGAACAGTTCAATATAAAGTGCCACGGGCCTTTAATTCAAAACTTCAAAGGCAAAAGCATTGTTACTGAGCATATGGTCCTGATTATAACTGTACATCTCCCTCTGCAAAGAAGGAATCATTTGAAGCTTGCCATCAACCTAACAATTTGTTTTATTTTACCATATATATATAAGCTCATAATTCAAGGGACTATTAAAGAGATGAGTAACCAATCCCCACTGAAATTCAGGAGTACATGAGTGCAGACATCCATGATCCTCCTTTGAAAATGAAAATACTGACATAATTTTTCCTCCTTCAATTTACTTTCAGTGGGTTACACAGGAAACAAAATATCTGCACTGAAGAGAGAAACCTTCTAAAATAGTTTTTTCAGACTAAAATCCAGTTTCACTCCCCCAGGCTTTTATCAAATGCTTATGCTTTTGGATATTCTTCTTCAAGCCAGATCTGAGATTCCAGATCCCAAATTTTTATATAAGCATTTCTGAAGTCAAAACCAAACTAGATCATTTCTTGCATGCACCGGTTGCAGCACAGAACTTGAAACCAGAAGCAATACAGCAGAAGAAAGAAATGGACTGGAGACAGGAGAATTGTTCACTCATACTACATGGCTTATGTCTCTAACCTGTCTGATAGGATCTCTAATTCCTTCTCTGTAGTAATTTCTAGTAATTTTGTCAAACTATTGCATTCTCGTTCTTTGCTTTCTATCAAAACATGTTTCTCATCCAAATCCTTCCTTATATCTTCTCTTTCTTGCAAAATCTCTTCAGTCCTTTTTTCTATGGCTTTCAGGGTTCTATTCAGCTCTTCTACTTTGTCATTAAGGGCTTCATTCTTCTTCTCTGCATCGCTGTGGGGATATTTTAACAAACCAGTAGGGGTTAACTTTTCCACATGTCTGTTTAGATGGCAAAATGTAAGTTGGACACAGAAAATACTTTCCCCACAGCAATATAGGTTATATTTTGAAAGCAGAATACATACAGTGAAACTCTTCAAACTCCAATATAGTTCAACAATAAAATTGCTGTTAGCCATGGGACTAACCAAGAGTTTAGCACCAGGAGAGTAATAAAAGAGTTCTAGGAAACTGATTTCTGGCAACATTACTAGGTACATGGGTGTGACACTTCTAAATATTATTCTTAAAACTGGGAACTCTGGTTAGTTCATTCTGTGATGTGACATAGGTATAAAGATTCATTTAAGCACTTCATTAATAGCCATCTACACAATGGAGGTTTAAAAAGTTGCTTCTCTGTAACATTATAGGGAAAACTAAGATTTATGATGGCAGAGTTATATTAAGCAGAGTAGTGAGGAAAATGTAGAAGAAAATCATCATAAAGTTTTAAACCTGAGAAATTTAACACAGTCAAGCAGTTTCTATATTACAAGTAGGGCCTGGAAGCAGGAGGCACAAAACCTTCAGTGTAACCCTGTGCACAAACAGGGTGCAAAACCCATCGCTCATCCAGATGGCAACTGGATCTGAGAGCTGTGAGGGACCTGGCTGGAACTGCACAGTGCTAATTAGAGTTTACACTTACAGAAAACAGCATGTGCTTCAAGGGGGGAAACCCCACTCCACAAGGGAGAGGAGGAAAAGGCTGGTCACTGGCTTGCATTTTCCCTTTGAATATCAGAGACCACAATTGTCTTTTTAAATATTGATCCTAATTTTAATCAACAACTATCCTCAATCATCTCTATAACAACTGGATGAGAAGTCATACATATCTATTTATATAGAACTATTTATTAACAACATACATTTTTTTCCGATTCATCTTCTCAGTTTCCTTTGCAAGTTGTTTGGGAGCACCAAGTATCTTAACTAGCTCATTCTAGTGACAAAACAGAAAGGTTTGATTAATAGCCTCAAAAACTGATAAGTTTTCAGAGCAGTAATATTCACTTAGAACTGCTGTGAACATGGGTAGGAAATGCATTTGTTAATTACTTGCATTTGTCCCAGGGAATTGTAGTTGCTACTGTTGAAATTAAACATTAATATTTACAATTTCATTATATCTGCAAGGTAAGAATTATGCTTGAATATTATTAATACATCTTATTATGCTATTTACACCATGGAAAGGAAAGCAGCAGACCTGGGAATGTCTTTTAATTCTCAGCATAAACCTGTATTAACTTTAATCTGAGCAACCTACAATAGCACAACATAGCAAAGATATCTTTATAGAAATAATTTGTTAATCAAACCATGACTATTATTGTAATTTCCTAAAGGAGTAATAAGGATATGGCACAGCAGCATGTTTCACACCTATTAAAAAATGATCTTATATATAAAGTAATGCCATATAATGAATTTGGATTGGGAAACAACATCAAGAACTTTCACTGATGGACAAAACATGCACACATACAGATATACACAGGCACAATTAAATTTGTGTTACTTTTAAATTAGCCTGCATTTCCAGCAGCTTTTCTGTTTCTTCCTCATCTAGTAATATCAGCTGTTGCTTGGATGAAACAGCTTCTTCCATTGCATCAATTTCTGCTTTCCTCTCGATTACTTCTTTGCAGAGCTCATCACAATTTTCTTTCAACAGTTTAATTTTTGCATCATCTTTCTTTAAAAATGAAGTAAAAGATCAGATTAGTTTTATTTTCCCTTTTACATTTTGCAGGCTTGTAATAATACAGACTCCTTGACAGTGAATGATGACAACATTTTTTGCATGAAGGTATAGAATACTTTTAATGAGTTGTGTGTCCTTAGGCATGACTTCTATTAACAACCACCAGAATTGTATTTCCATCAAAAACACACATATACATCAGGATTTGTGACTGCAAATGTGTTTTTCATGCTGACATCCTAGAACCAAAAACCTGCAGCTATCTTTACAGGCAGTATCCATTTGCTGAATGTAGTAAATGTTATCTTGAGTAAACAAAAAAAAAAGATCTTATCTGAATCAGTTATTTATTGCTTGCCCTAGAGTTATCAAAACTAAATGATAAAATATATCCTCCCATATAAAATCTACTTCTTTTAAAATAGATTTTTCTATATATTCTATATTTTAAATAAACTCTAGGGATACACACTGTGAAAATATTTTCACTGATGTTTTCCTATGGCAGCTGAAAGAACATAAAACACTCCTTTTCTCATGTTTTGTACTTACCTTTTTGGGAATTTTTTCATATTCTTCTTCTAGAAGCCTTTTTTCTTCGTGCAAACTACAGTAAAAATCAAAGAAGAGCTAAATATATTAGTAATGTAGCAATTGTTACTGTAATATACCAAAACCTAAAAATATAGCAAAACTAAAAATGTATGGAGGCCCATCCTGTGTTAGACTAAAACACATGGTGAATTATCATCAGGGCCCATGGAAAGGTGTCCAGATTTAAAGGCAGGTTGCTGACTGCTAACTGGGGGTTCTGAAAAACAGGTTGTACATGTAGAGGCTTTCTCTGCAGTTTACACATCTAAATTTGTGAAGGTGATTTTTCATAGTCTGGCCACCTCCTGCAGGGATGCATGTCTGCCTCACTCCCCATCACCTTTTACTGGGGGCACCCGACATCCACAGTTTCTCCCAGCCTCAGAAAACAGACCTTTAACGTGGGAATAAGGCAAAATGAAAAAGGAGGTGGGTTATAAATGGCCACGAAGACATCACATATCAAAGAAAGGGCAGTTGCTAGTGAGAAACTTTCTTCTTCCTAGGAGTGATTGCTCACAGACACATTCACTCTGCAAACAACTCTGCAAAGTGAAGCTCCTCAAATCTGAAAAGGAATCCTGAAAAGTGGCAGGGGTTGTAGGCTAAGCCAAAGGGACATGGGAGAAAACTGAACTGAACAGCCATGGAGGCCCTAACCTATATCCTAACCTAAACTGCAATTTCATTTCAGGAAACAATAGAGACAGATGCTGTAGAAGTGAAGAAGGAGGAAAGGAAGAAATAGGAAAGCTCTTGGATCTTCTGGGTGTATTTTTAGTAACACTGCCCTGAGAAAGGTGAAGGAGCAACTACGAATGGGGAGCTCAACCAACAAGCTTGTTGGACTTACAGCAGGGAGCTTCTTGGTGGCAGGTAGGTAAACACTGCCAAAAACAAAAAATCATCCCTGCTGAAGGTGTGTCTGTACCCCCCCAGTGCATGCAGGAACAGCTCTGCACCTGCAGGAGGTGGAGGGGCTACAGCAGTTGGGATGCCATCTCACCCACACTGACCTCAGCTGAGCCACTGTGCTACTGACTGCCAAAAACAAGGCAGGTTCCTGCGGTGTAATCAGTACCTACAATGACGTGTCAGAGCCTCAGGCTGTAAACCAAAGATTGCAGCTGAGGAATGGGTGGAACAACCAAATCCTCTGTCCCAAGTATAGCAACGAATCCACCTCAGCACTTAAATTTGTTTGTAACTCCAGTGGGAGGATGTGCTGGTCAGGTTTCATTGAGACTCAGGGCAGTCAGAATAAATAACTCTTTAAATTAGGGGAGCATTAAGAGAAGAGGACAAGCTTCCATGGAATACTTGTGTCCCTTGGAGCGATAAATTATGGCAAGGGAATCCTGGGGCAGCTCCATGTACCCAAAGCAGTTATTGCAGTTGCCTCTCAATGTGGCTGATACAGAAGAGAGGCAGCTGATTGCTGTTTCTTTTTTGTTCTTCTGAAACCTGTCAGTGGCAGAGCAAGACTTTGCACAGTGGTGGTGGTTCAGCTTTCAGAAGGTGTGTGGTCACGGGAAGTGAGATCAGTCTCCAAGCAGCCAACCCTGTGAAGGACCATCCCCAGGATCTTATGCTCAACTCTTTATCAGTGCTGACTTAAGGTTCCCTCCTCCATTCCAACACCCCCACCCTCTCAATAAACTGTTTCTTACATTTTAGTCCTCCAACAAAAGGAGTGAAGCTTATACCAGGAATTCTCGGGCAACGTATTTCCAGTTACAGAAAGAAAACAGTGAAAAAAAAGAGAACTGGGTTGGTGGTGTTGCAATCCAAACAGCAAAACAAAACAACACAAATAAGAAGGTCTGGCTCAGATGAAGAACAAAGAGAAAATAAAGACACAAAGTAGAAGTTGTTGACTTACAGAATGCATGCATGTTTGTATGGGCAGAGTACAAGCTGCCTCTGCAGGGACTGGTAAGCCTGAAAACTAATTTGAATGCCAATGTCTGAACACCCACAGAGTGAATAAATTTGCAAAACAATATCTTTTAAAGATAAAAGTTGAATTGAAATCAATCTTCCCCCAAAACTGATAATTTAAAAAAGTTCTATTCCAAATTCCTATTCCAAACACATTTTGGCAGCACTCCTCGTTGAACTCCTTAGACTGGCATAATCACACTAAGGATAATGAATGTCCACTTAGCACAAATACCTGTAAGTGTTTGACTGCCACAAAATATTATTGAATAAGTCCTGTGCAAAATGATTAAAGAGCTACTGCATTGCTTGTCATCAGGCCATGCTGTGACCTCTTTAATGTCACACTAGACGATCAAAAGAGCAATAGCAAAAATCAGGAGGGAGAGCAAAGTTGACACTGTCCATTTTGTCACATTCCTCACTCATGAGGACAAATTCCTGTGGAACCGTTCCAGTTTCACAACAAAGACTTTTCCATCCAGCAAAAGTAAAATGATTTGAACACCTCATTTTCTGTGACATAAACAAAGGCAACAGTGAACTGGAAGCCCCAAGTTTCCTAAAGAGCTGGCAGACCAACTACGCCTACAGTGAAGGTGGTTAAAAAGAAAGGAGTTAAATCTCTTGCTTTTGAGCGATGAGTTTGGTCCTGTTGCCCATACCCAGAAGTCAGACTGGCAGCCCTATGCTAACACCCCCAGGCTTCCTTACTGTCAGGGATAAAACCAGGAACCTCCAAAGGGCAGGTGCATCTGACATCCCAGGGGCCTATTTTAGGATGAGATGAATTACCAGGTGAAGGTAACGTACTTCTGTCTAAAGGGAGACCATGTTGATTAACTCAGATTAAGAAGTCAAACAGGACTCTTCAAAGATTTTAAGTTCAGTCTCTGATTTAATAGGGGGACACAGAAGCTTAATGTAAGGTAAGCAGAGAAATTCTTGTCTTTCCATTTGGCATTTTAATCTTGTAATCTGTGATATACAGGTGTCAGCCTCATGACTGCCTTACTTCGACATCAGTCACAGCAACAAACAAAACAGCTGCAACTGGCATTAGGCATTTATAACCAGTGTTTTATAGCCCTTCTTTGATGAGTGTATTTTTCAAAATCATGTGGGTTTTATTATAGTCATTAATATACTTATAAACAATAGATATAATGAAGACAAAACACTTAAGCTTAAGCATTAATGTGTGCAAATGTTTCTAACATTGCTTTTCTTATTTTCACACAGCTGAATGGCAATACTGTACAGGAAAAGCCATCATAGATGCAGATGTAACAAGTTAAAAGAAAGCACTTGGAAAATTGGGTCATTAATAAAAACACGTTCCGGACTTTTCCCTGAGAGATGTTTACAGCTGCAAACTGACACAGAGATAAAAAAATTAAAATGAAGAGATTAAGAAATGGAGTGGTAGTTGTCAACAGAGGTTCACTTCAGTTTCTCATCTCATGAAATAGCCTCAATGTTGCTATCATTATTAGTCTCAGTATGCAAGAAAGTGAACTCCTTTGGCTACTTTGTCTCATCGCAGGGATTGCTGAGAAATCCATGGAAGGTGCTCAGCATCTCACAACTAAAGTCCAGTGACTGCAGGTAGAAGATATCACAGCTGACAAAGCTGCCAGCATGGGATCCCTGTAGTGCCCTTAGCTGTAATTTTAGTTTGCAGGTACTGGAAAATGCAGTCACAAGACCAGCTGACAACAAGTTCAGCTGTGATTCCATTTATTTTATTTATGGCTTGTAATTCTTTATTAGAAGAACTATGGACAAAAGCTTAACTTTTCCCTTTTTAATTATTGAGTGACTAATACTGAAATAATTACAAGCATTGAAATACTTTTCCATATTTGCAATGCTCCTACAAGGACAAACTCAGTTTTGCAATCCTGACTTGCATGCAATCGTACAGAGTATTTGAGTGAAGAGACATTTTGCTACCTGCACAAATGACTGTGAGGGCTCAGATTGGACCTAGGCTTTAAAATAAAATTGTTTTCAAGGATCAGTCACCTTTGATCTCACAAACTCTTGTTACAGATAATTTTGGTACAAATGAATTGCTTACTTTTAAGTGCATTGTTTGGATGGTAGCTTGCTTTAAATATTTATTTCTCAATAATAAACTACTCTTGATGCCATCCCCTAACTAAGAAAAGCAGCTTTTCTTTATTTTTTTTCACAAACCAGGACTCCAAGCCTCACATGAACATTAAAGTGAAATGTCTCCTCAAGCAAGAACAAATGCTTGCTGATCACACCAATCCTTTCCTTGCTCTTCTGCTAATTTGATTTTTTAGTCTATAGTCTTACTTACTGAGGCTTTGTATCAGTTATATGAAGAAATGTCACGGCTCTGAATGCAATTTTATCAGAAGTGAATGGGGATCACTACTTTTGCTTTATTACCCTTGCCTGGTAGTCACTGAGAGGAAGAATACTCGCAGAGTTGGCTCCAGTTTGGGGACAGTGGCCCAAGCTTTATAAGCTCAGTAAAATCATTCCAACCCTTGCCCTCCTGAGCTGTGCACTCGGGCAGACACAACAGTGATGAGCCCAGTACAACCACATGGCCCAGCAGGCCCCAAACTGGGAGAGGGTGCCCCCAGCCACAGTGGGAGCACAGCCCAGCCCTGCAGTCCCCCTGGGGTGATGGCCCTGACAGCTGAAGAGTGTCAGAGATGCTGCTGAATTCCTCAGGTACCTATTCAAGCCATGCAAAAAAGTCACAAAGTTCCTGAAAAATCGCTGATACTGCAATGCTGAAAGTAAATTAAATTTAGTCTGGGAATGTTGACTCCTCATTGGAAAAATAGAGAATTATAACAGAAGATGAAATATCACCTTCAGCTCTTGAAAAGGGCATCTGATTTGGGAAAAAGAATTGTTTATGGAGGTGAGTAAATAGGATACGAAACACGGATAAGGGAATACAGAACCAAGGGACCTTGAGACAAAAAGTAACTTTGCAAATGTTACGCCATATCCATAGGACTCCTCCAGGGAGAAACTTCCTTGTTGTCAGATTTGACTCCGAATGCAAAAAAGGTGCTCAGTACCCTTAGGTGTCAGAGAAAGTGACTTGAGGCAGGAAAGAAAGGCATCAAAGACAAGAGGGATGCTTCAGAGAAAGGCTTACAGAAACAGGAAGCAGATCTGCAGTTTCTCACTTCCAGCTCAGCAACATTACTGAGTAAATAGATAAAAAAAGGAGAAAGCAGTAAATAAGAGACAGAATATTCCCTTCAAAGAGTTTTCCCCTTCATGTTCCCTGCCTGCTATACGTAAGAAGGTAAATAAACATGTTTGTTTTCAGACTAAACAGCCATTAGTCATAATTCCCAAAGAGAAGTTTTCTTGTAAGTGCCAAGCACAGCTGGGATCATATTAACACAGTTGGACAACGAGGAAAACTGTGTTCCAGAGAGATCAAAGGCCAAGAGAGATTGGACTGTGAGTTTTTATCCTGAGAAATGAAGGAAATCAAGGAGCCACCTAACAATAAACTTCTAATACCTTTGATGCAACTTCCCCTCTCTGACACTGCCAATACATGTACATATTTCAGAAAACATTGTTCAATTCTTTGTTAAAAACATCAGGCATATAGATCTTCATTTTACATCAGTGTTACCATTAGATCCCCTGCTGCTCAGAGCTCTGTTCTGGACATTAATTCTCACTGTTTTTCACAGCACCAAACCCATCCCTTCTTTACAAACATGTATTGGCACCCAGTATTTGTTTTTCTTCATAGTCCATTTCTCATTTCCCCACTACTTTCATTCTCCCACTCCCCACGTGTATTCTGCTAGTCCCATTCATTCTACACTAGTCCAGCATCAAAGTCCCTGTAATTTCTGGAATATTTCCGGAATTTTTCTCTCAATAAACAAATCCACACATAACCAAGGCACATCCTTCTCACTCCACACCCACAATACCCCTATGCTACTACCATCAGTCATGAAAAAGATTCCAAACAAGGAACAATTAAATAATCTGTAGCTCTTCAGTTTGGAAAGCTGACAAATTAAATGGGGAAGGGGATTGTACAAAAGAGATCTCTCAAACCATCCTGCAGCAGTGGAAATGAGGAGAGGATTGGTTGTTCATTCTCATCCAGTATAAGAACTACAAGGCACTAAATGAAGCTGTAGGAGTCAGGTTAAAAAAAGGCAAGGAGGTGGCAGTGCTTGTGCAGTTAATCTGTGGAATTCATTGCCCAGGGCATTGCAATGTCAGAAGTTTGCTGGGGAGGACACAGGAGAAGCTCAAAGGAAGAGGGGTCAGCTGAGGATTCCCAAATACAAGACACTGTTTTGGCTCAGGAAATCCCCACATCACAAATGGCTGGGGCTGCACTTTTGGTCCCTGTTAGATAATGCTCCTCATGGAGCTCTGGTCAGCCTGTACAGCTGGGTTTGACTTCAGGCAATATATAAGACAGAAGCTTCTTATTACAGAGAAAGGGCATTTTTCACAGTATGACTGACCCAAAAAGTGTATTTTTAATCTGCAAGATAACATATTAGTTAATCTATAAAGATTAATGTACTAAATGTGCAAGGGTAATTGAAATAATACCTAAACTGCATTTTGTACAGTGCAGAATTCTCCTTTTGACTAGAGGCAGAAAATAGAGAATGGAGAAATATGCCCTAAACGTACAAATCCCTGTAATTTTTCAGAAAAGTGATGCAAAATCAGTGAAAAATGTTCATAAGATCTGAGGGCAAATGAGCAAAAAGCATGGTATTTTTGAAGAGCTCATTTCTGGACTGCTTGGAAATTTCAACAAATTCTGTGTTTGATAATTATTTCAGGAAACTTCATGTTTCTTAGTTATCTCATAGCAAATAATTTTTTCCAGATGCTTTCCATGTTTCTTATTTCTCCCACTCCCAATTTTGCTTCTTTCTCATTTCTTTCCCTCTTAGAGAAAACACTTGGCTCTAAAAAAACCCCCAAATCAAGAAATAACTGCCAGAAAAATCTGCTCCATGCAGTGTGCACAGTGTTCCTGCTCTCCTCATAGGAAAATAGCTTTAACTGCTGAGATGCTGATATTACTTATTTGTATTTATATATACACCAACTGCACTATAGCTGGATTGAAGATGGGTAAAAAGAGCAAGCACCCCACAAAATAAATGTCTGAATTCACCTGCCATTTTACAAATGCAATATACGGTTTGTAATTTTACCATAAAATATGCAGATAATTGAAATATCTACAATATGAAGCTTAATCTGGACTTTTCTCCCTATAGAAACATCAAGATTTCACTACTTTCAGAACAAATCTATTATTTTTCTGATATGAGCATATACAAGAACTTCTCCTTTAAGTACCTGAATAGAAAATCTTGACTAGGCTGTGTCGCCCATGTTAAAAATAGCATTGGGTCTAATTATTACATTGTTTCCATAAAATCCCAGCCAACAGCTCTCTAAGACACTTGAAAGGTTTGTATTAAAGCTGTCCTATACTAGGACTGTTCTTGTTAAATTGCCTACCCAAATATTAATCATGAAATGTAGTACATTTTAAACAGCATTTCAAAGGACACCATACCATGTTCTAAGTTTAAAACTATCCACAAGTCTTGTACCAGGGTAAGCTTATTTGTCACTGAAATATTGCTATTACCAGGAAAAGTTTGTTGCAATTGGTTCAACAGACATCAAGAAATGTGCCCAGGTAGGATGGAAATGAGATTGAATTGTAATCTCTGTTATTGTCTTTCTAGGTCCTAGATCAGCTATGATAAAATTAGCAGCATTTGACCACCATCACCTACCATTCTATCTTCAACTGATTTTCATACTCTCTTCCTTTAATAGCATTGTATTCACTTTGGCAACTAAGAAGTTGTTGCCTTATTTGGGAAGCTTCACTGGAAGATTCTTCGGGGACTTGTTCTGCTTTCTCCAGTTCACGTTGTTGTTCCAGCTCTACACTGAGACATTTGGCTTCCTGCAACAGCTGGGACTCAGATTCCTGTAAACTACATCGAATAGACACATTCAGAACTAGGCAACAAGAAGCAAAAGCCTTGTATTTATACTTCTTTACCAAACTATAATATTCAATTCAAGGTTTTCAAGATGAAATGGAGTTAACTCTGGAATAACCTGGTCTGACCTCTTAGGTCAGCCTGCCTTGGACAGGAGGTTGGACCTCCTGGGGTCTGCTCAAACCTCAATCTCCCTATGAAGCCATGAGAGCAGTGGATTCTGGTCTCAAAGTTTTTTCTGCATACCTGGAGTTGGAGTGAGATTCACCTCATTTAATTTTAACCGGATAAAACACCATTAGTTAGTCTAGTTTATTTGTCTGGCACTTCCTAGACACAAATGAAGAGACAGGGAGTCCATTTTATCTTAAGAAGTGCCAAAGGCTACATCTAATTCAGTGTGAGTACCTATGACAGGGAAGGATTCACAGGACAAGGCCCAGTCTGGGCTATACCACAACTTTATGTTCCCAAAAAACACCAGGACACCCACCCAGTGATGCACCACATCTTGCCACTGCTGCAGTGCCACAAGGATCTGCAGTGACCCATGTAATGATATACAACATTTGTGGACAAGGCCTGTAGGCATGAACAATCCTCTGATCTGACAAGCTCCCAAGAAACAATAAACTGCAATATTCTGTCAATGTCAGGAGTCTGGTATAACACACTTAGGAACCTGTGTGGTGATAGCTGAGGAACATCTCAAGGGCCCTTAGCAAAATACACTGATTATTATGGAAAAGGCTCAGAGGGAACAGCTCAACTAGTTAGAAGGAACTAACTATATGAAAATTCATATACAGTGCACCACACATAAACCTGTGCTTTATGCTGTAAGAAATCATTGTGTGTGCCTTCTCAATATTACTACATTGTGACTTTTTATATAATGGTATACTAAAATTAGTCACAAATTACGTAGAAGAATAAAGAACTCTATCACTTAACTTATACTAATTAAAATTATAGTGTGACTTAAGTTTTTTTAAACAAAGAAATTTAGAATTTCCCATATTAGAAACTTTACATATAAATTTTGGCTCAAATTTGACATTAATGTCTTAGACACAAACCAAAATTACATATCACACTGAAGAATAGAGTTCAGATGGTAACTATAAAAACACAAAATACACAACTGTCTATACTGCACAAACATAGCTGAAATAGTACAGCAGAAAAAGTTTTGGTTTCTTTAGCATTTCTCCTTAGATAACCACTTCCTTTTTCTAAACTAGAAAATAAGAAAACCACAGACTTCAACAGAAAACAGAGTGTGCCTTTACCATGAACAAATAACTTCACGTGTGATTTATTTTCACACACATATTAAGGGAAAAATAAATTGACTTACTGCCACCAGATTCTACATAAGATTTACATCTTCTTTAAGTCCAACAGAATGTATGCAGTTGTAGGAGAAAACACAGTTGGTTGTAGTAATACACATTCATTTCAAACAAAATTCTTAAACAATTCATACATTTTACATGTAGCTACACAAACACATAAGTGATTCCATAAAAACAAAATTCTTAGTATTGATTTTTTCAAGATAATCAGAAAAGAAAAACAGAAACAAGAATTGAGTTTTGAGTCTTGATCTTACTCCCCACAGATGCCAAGAGCATCACATGAGTGCAAAAGTAGGTTTGTGCAGTCTGATGTGGCAGACTGAATTTGTGAAATGATCAGTAATTTAGCAGAGGCTTAACAAGATTAGATGCCCAATCTGCCAATGAATTTTCATTACTACCTAAGTCTCTTGCAGCTTGGGTTATCAGAATATTCATATTATGTTCCTAAACTGAGATAACAGAAATAAAGGTCTACAACTGGGCCACATAACTGAGTGACTGAATGGGTTTTCAGGGGCCAGATATGAGCTCAGGTACTTCAGCTTTAGGTGCAGCCTTACTGCAAAGTGGGTGGGTGAGACAGGACACAATGGAATGACAGTCTGTTCCCAGCCAGATTCAAAAGCGCTTAACACTTTGAAGAAATGTACCAAAGACACTATCTGTCAGGTGACACCTCTCAGCGTTCCAGAATGCCAGGGTGCAAAACTGAAAGCAAGAAATAAAGGAGTATTTTATGACTAAACAAAGCACTGCACTATACACTTACAGCTCTGTGTACTCCAGCAACAGCCTTGCAAACTATGAGTTGTGCTCCTCATGTTAGACAAATTTGTATTGCATATCAGAGAATGGGCTGCACCAGTTTGGCATGGCTGGCCCAGGGAACCGTGCTGTTTGAGATGCATGAGGCCTTCTCCTTAGAGGTTTGTGTGCTACTAAAGCAAAGAACATACACAGCTTGAAGACCTCATCCCCCGTCACTGGTTTTAAAATGACATTGCAACAGCATGGAGATAGATGGGCATTAATTAGGAAAGAGATTGAATTCAACTGTATCAGGTGAAAATGTAAGTTCTTGATCCACAGAACTGCACTGCACATGTAAGTGTGAAGAACTAAAAAATCACAAGTGGTACTGATTTGCTGAATGGCTCATTGCAGGAAAAGAGTACACAAACTGCACCTACAATCAGGACTCTCCTTGAATGAGATGGAGAAAACCAGACACTTGCAGGTGTCCGTATAAGCAGGAGGTGTGTGCTCCCTGTTTCCTTCATTGACTGTTAAGGTACTCCAGACACCTTGTTCAGATGTGCATGTCTACTGATGTTAACATATGGACAAGTGGATCCCAGTAGATGTCTGAAAAGTCCTTAAAATATACTGGAGATCATTTTTGCTAATGGATTTCCCTTCTTTTCTTTTAGCAGTAGGAGAAATTACACTGTGGAAACCAGTGCTGGTTCATGCATTGGTGTTTTGCTCTGACACAACTAAATCTAAGTAAAGAATGTGACTTAATTCTCTCTGCCCCATTTTCTTACAAAATGTGGCAATTTCGTACCCCTGTGAGAATGATGGAAAGAATGAGAGATGTAATCTCCCATCTGACATTTTCATGCTGCTAAGGGTACTTTTAAGTGTGACAGAAAAGACAGCTGACTCCTGTTTACCCCCAGTCCATGTTCCACTTGCTATACACACAAAGGGGTTGTCTTTACATAAATGAGTATTCTGAGTAAAAGAATACTATATAAATGCATAAAATATGTAGTAATATGCTCATATTTTTCCAATCAAAGACTGTTTTCAAACTAACACTGTCTAAAAATCAATCAAGTTCAATCAAGTTTAGCAGCCCCAGATTTCTACTTCAGCTCAGTGAACACCACTGTGGTAGATTCCAACCAACTAATCCAAACCCAACATAGTGTATTTAGTTCTGAGAATTAAGAAAAGTCTTCTTGCATTTGCTAAGAAGTCAAACTGTTTCAGGAGTGTTGTTTTGAATTTTGCTTCCCAGAAGCTTTGCTATGCAGTAAGCTGAAATAAAGTCAGATGACTTTTCACAGTCAGAGCCATATTCTAACTCCCCATTTTATTAAGATGAAACCAGAAGACTCATCTAACCTGAAGCAAAATTATTATTTCAGGATTTTTTTTTTTCAGGGAAGTCTTTTTAAAATTACTTTACACTGCTTGGCATTTGTCACTATTCAGATTGCCAAGAGGCACAGCAAATCTCAGCTGACCCCAAACACGTAGATATGACTTGAATTAGTATTAGATTCTTTACATTAGGCATTAGCTTCAATGACAGAATTGCTGTAAAGGTTTTGATGTGGACTGCCAGTGAAATTGAGATAAAATATTATTAATATGGTGGATATTATGGTGTGCAGTACAGAAATGTGACAGAAGTATCACAACATGGATTTAACTGATAATGACCAACATGCTGTAAGCAATACCAAAATTATTATTCATAAATATTACTGAAGTATTGCAATAGTTGCCCTAGGACTGCTCTGTCTTAAATGATATTAGGCTTCATCATGGGCAGAAAATTACTTTAAATATGTAATGCTTTGACTACTAAAAGTCTGAAAAAAATATTATACCTTATCACAGTCTTATGCAGCAGGGTATACTGTTCTTTCAGCTCAGCTGCTTGGGTGTCTGTGATTTTTCCAGCAGAAAATAGCTATGGAAGGGAAACAGACAGTTAGGAAATCTCCTAAGCACTAATATTTTCATTCTGCTGCAACTTTTTATAACTGTAATTGGCAGCCTTTCAGTTTATACAGTCTTTGGTAACAACAAATTAAATACACAGCCAAATCAAAATACACAGATGAAAGACATGCTTATTTACATAACAATTCAAAGCATAAATATAAGAATATAAAGAATCTGTATGTCACCGGTACAGTGCTACACATGCCACCATTTCTTCTCTGATTTTCTGTCTGTATTAATATTTCATGACAATTCTGTGTTGAAATTGAACTGAGGCTCTGAGTCACCTGTTCTCCACATTGCTTAACTGGTCCAGCTCTGGTGTAAAGCTGCTGGCCTGCCCAGGCTAAACTGAGGCTCAAAGTGTCTCCGCAGCAGTCGGGCTGAGCTCAGGCTGCACCATCCCCAGGCAGCAGAACACACTGCCCCACATGCCTGTGCAGCTCTTCAGCAAACACCAACATCAAACACCTCCAGCAACGGTGACTCAACTACTTCCTTGAGCAGCCTATTCCAAAGACTGACCACCCTTTCAGTGAAGAAATTTTCCTAATATCCAATCTAAACCACCCCTGGTGCAACTTGAGGCCATTTCCTTTGACCCTGTCACTTGTCACCTGAGAGAAGACACCGACCTGCATCTGGCTACAACTTCCTTTCACGTGGTTGTAGAGAACAGTAAGTCCTACCCTGAGCCTCCTCTTCTCCAGGCTGGACAGCCCCAGCTCCCTCAGCTGCTCCAGACCCTTCACCAGCTCCATTGTCCTTCTCTGGACAAGCTCAGTGTCTTTCTGGCAGTGAGGGGCCTCAAACTGAGCACAGGATTTGAGGTGCTGCCTCACCAGTGCTGAGTAGAGTGGGGCAATCACTGCCCTGGTCCTGATGGTCACACTATTCCTGTGTGATATTTCTTTAGAAAACCTTTCTTTCCTTCCTTAGTCACAAGTATGGAGAGCCAGGTTAAATCCAATTAAAAAAATGTAAGGTGAGCCAGCTCTAAAAAGGCCCATGGCCCCGTGGGACAGCAAGTCAAATCTGCAAATTCTATGGGAACCTGCCAAGAAATGTGACTATGCAGTTCTCCTGAAATAAGAAATGAAATTACTACAGCACCAGGAAAATCCCAAAAGTCACAATTCAACCTTTAGAATATTTAGAAGAAACCATCTAGAACCAGTCCCAAGGTCAAGAAGCAGAATGCAAGTCAATATGCCAAAGGAAGCATGTATTTTCTTGATAACTGTTTATATTTTTGAAGATCTGTTTCAAAATATTTCATGGTAGCAAAGACAATCTTTGCTCCCTGAGACCCTGAGAAAAGGAAAGAAAATCTGCCTTTCATTTATTTGCATGAGATTAAAGATAAGCAGCTCTCAAATATTTATTTTGGCATTCTCCATGTTCCAAAGATACCGTTCCCTTAAGTTCACAATACTAACTAGCTCTTCTGTAAGAAAGAAAATATTTCTCTATATCAACCCATTTATTTCTTAGCCTCCTGTGTAGATACAGTTGTCCCATTTGGGTGGTACCTCACTGAAGTCCCCTCACCACACTGCTCTGATCTGTACCTGACTTACAGTTTTCCTTACTGTTTATGTTCTCACTGCAGATCTATGCCATGCTTGGCAGTGTTTCCACAGAAACAAACCTACTTGTCCTGGAGGCTGGGTCTTCTTTATGTCTGCAATTTTTCAGCTTTTACACTGAATTCCTTGGCTCAGCTCAGAGCTAAGGGCTCTATTCCGATAAGGCTGGTCCCATACAATGTGAAGCCTTGTAACACTGAGGGCTGCACAGACTGCATGGAAGGCATGTCAGCCTGTCAAAGGCTGTGAGACCCGGTGAGATCCATCACCAGAGAGCTCTCATTGCCACACTTTTATTTGGAGACCCATCAGAGAGTCAGCACAGGGCACCTGCTCCCAGGATTTGTTACTAAAGCCCAGCATACTGTTTTCTCCAAGATTCTTGTGAGGGTACAAGGGAAAGAGGCAACTGTTTGAAGGGAAGAAATGGTCAGTTTGTGAAAGAAGGAAGGGAAAATATGAGTCTATTGTAGAAAAAGTGTGTTCATTGTGATGATAAAACCAGAGAAGAGATGATGCCCCTGACATACAGACACAAACTTCTTTCAAGGCTGCCCTTCTCATATTAATGATAGAATAGCCAACAGTGTTTAAACATTCATAGTTCATTATATTGCTGGTGAGCTCTCACGTTACAGGGTTAAGTAAAATGGAGTTCTCCTCAGTATAACTAATCATGTTGCTACGCTAAAAGGCAAGGAACGAGAGACAAGATGGAGTAGTGAGTAAAAAAAAAAAATAAATAAGGGCTTGTGAATGGCAACTGAGGGTGTCTTTTTTTCAGTTCTGTGTTAACCACAGTGCCCTGGAAAGAACTGAGATCATTTTGCTATACTGTGATCTCAGCTCTGGTCTGGAATATAGTAAGATAAATATTCTTAACTTGGTGAGTCTTGCAGCCCCTTTCCATCTTAGTTGTTCGTAACTGTATTTTGCTTTTCTCAGCTTTGCTTTTTTGTTATGCAATGAACTGGGACCCCATACATTTTTAAACACTCAACATTGATAGATCATCTGGATAAACTAAAATAAATTTTACTTATCTAGGAGGTTGGAAAGCTGGATGAAGATTTGGCTGCTAATGGATGGTTGCCTGGCAACTTTCTGCTTTCCCTCCCCCCCTTACTCCCATAAATGTAATTACACTGAGAATATGGAAGTATGTATCTTATTACTGGATTTACTTGCATCTTTTCCTTTAACTTAAAATTTCTGTTGTGTTTATTTTACCCTATTAAATTACCCCTTCATTTACTTCACCCTCATCTTTAATTGATTAACATGAGTGGAACTTTCTAACTTCACTACATTTTTCATGTTCCTTCACTATTTGAAGTCTGGCTTTTTTACCAGAAAAATAAAACAGAACAGAACAAACACAAACCAAACCCAAGCCCAAATTCCAAAGAAAATTGGTTTTCTTCAATCTGTGAAAATCTCATGAAGTTAAGTTCTGGATAATCCTGTCCCATGACAGAAAATGTGGAGGAAAATTTTGCTGAAAATGTGAAAGGGAAGGGCATGTCCTTCATAGTCTTCTAGCACTAGGTGGATTTTCTGGCTCAGGGCAGGAATCTTTTAAATATAAGAATCCATGAGAAAACCAGAAACTATTTATGTTCAAATAGTTGTTCTGTACACAAGAATAACCTTTCTCTACCCCCATACTAGTACTAAGTTCATAATTGCTTGCCACCAACAGCCTCCCATCAGAGCTCTCTACAAAAGATCCTGAAGAAAATTCCGAGAAAAAGTGAGCACTGTGGGAGGTTACACACTATTTGAGGGTCCACTTGTATACCCTTCCAGCTTGACTTCAGCATGCAGGACCACAGTATTTTCTCCAAGACTGGAAGGTGGATATAAAGATATGTGATATTTGAGATACCAGTAAGGAACAGAAGATGCAATAACACAAATGTGAATTAAAACCACGGGGGGAGGGCCCACCTGAAAAACGAGGTCCTCTTCCATGTGAGCAAACCCAGTGAAGTTTGGCCCTAACTATATCAGTGCCCCCTCACTCCCATCTTTAGTGCAGTGGGCATTCTCCATTTTAACATTATATTCAATCCTTCCTGACACTCAGCTCAAACACCAAGGAACTCCTGTGAAATTTCAAAACAAGTTTTATGTAGCTCAAATGTGATATAAATAAGAACTTTATGAACATTTCCCGTTTTGAATTTCAAGGCTCTTTAAAATTCTTTTGGGACTCTGCAGAAATGAATAAATCTTGGCCAAATTTTAAAATTAAAGAGATGATGCAATCTGAATGTTGGTTGCTCACACTCTCTTGATAAAAAGTGCCCAAAATAAGCATGTAAGATAAATATAGTCATCACCGAGAAATTACTGATTAACATCAATTACTCATAATCATTGTGAAAGAGAAACGCTTGAGGCTTCCTAGGAAAGGCTTCATTTCCACAGGGCCTGGATCTCTGCTTTTCGGAGAAATGATGTAGCCAACACGTGCTTCTAATTATGTTTGCAGGAACTGCAAAACAACTAAAATGTATTCTAAGCTCAGATGGAATAGTAACACTTTCCACTTCTCATTCTAAGCTGCAGGTTTTGTAACTATAACAAGACACTGTGGCCTCATTTAATGTTATTTAAAGATTCAACCTCTTATATTAATGTGCTTATTTCAACATCTGAAAGTTCTCATCAAACAAGTCTTTGGGCTCCTGATAGGAGACAAGAAAAATATCAAGGGATTAATATATTTTATAGTCTATATACACTCAGGATTTCAGTGCAGTATTAGCCACTTGGCATGTGGCTCCTCTGGCCAGTCTGCTATGTCAGATTTGGAATTTTCTTTCTGTGTTGTTTATTTGAAGAGCTTTTCTTACTTCTTTTGTATAACATTTAAAAGTTTAAGCATTCAGGAAAGAGAAAGGATAAGTGCTTCTCTTTGAACAGAGAGCTCTGCATCCTCTGTCAAAATCCTCATTTATTCTACACTGTTTGGTCCCTTAGCACACAGCTCAGGAGTTCCTTATTTCAGAGAGGGCAACACCATCTCCTCAGGGGTTTCTACATTGCAGGGGGAACAGGTACAACAGTCTGACCCCATGCTGTGCCTCCTGCATTTCTATCCACACTGTTGCCTGCCAGTCCCCACAGATCCCCAGAGCTGGGGGTACCTGTGGGGGTCTGGCTTGTCTGTGCCTGATCCCTCAAAATTATCTGGGCAAACTCTTGGAGCCACGACAACATATTGAGGGAACTGAAGATTCCTCCTCATGTTCAGCCCATTGCTCAGAGGGAGTTCATGGCTATGACTTCTCACTTCCTCTGAAGATGATGTCCTGCCACTTCAAGAGGGAGCATCCAAAAACAAAGGGAAGACAAAAGTCTGTACAGGTTGTGTTTGTAACCTCTCCGGCAATCTTAAAAAAGACACAAGAAAACTGCTCCATAACCTCCCAGTCCTTATGCCAGAGAATTTAACTGTCCTAAGGACTGCTGTGACAATTCCATCTGATTCCCTAAACAATACACAGGACAGTTTTTACTGTCTTCACCACTGTCCCACAGGGCTTAAGGCATGCACTTCATTTTCCAGAATGCGACATTTACATAATTGTGATTACAACATCAAGGCAAAAATAAACTCAATGTAATGCAAGAGAGGAATCAAGTCAGAAAAATTAAGGCAGGAAGGAGCTTCTGGATGCCATTTAGTCCAACTTCCTGCTCAAGACAGGGAAAAGTTAGATCAGGTCACCTCAGGGCTCTGTCCTGTCAAATTTTGAAAAAGCAGTGACTGAATAAGGATGCAGTGGGTGAATATATATTGTACAGTTATAAGATAATAGCTCTACTCTGCTGATGTGCCAACAGCTCTCTCTAATTTCTACCTAAAAGAAGATACTGAGTTTAAACATTCACTACCTTATCTTACCTCAGTTGCATTTTATTTCTAAACCATGCAGTTAAAGAGTGGAACATATTGCCTTTAGACTTTAGGAAGCATAAGGAAGGCAAAAAGAAATATCAGAATACAGAATAATAATTAAGTATTTTTAATAACAAAATTTAACTTGTTACATGATTTCAGACTGCTTTCCAGCATTTGTAAGAATTAAGAAACATTCTCAGTGAGGCTCTTAGTTGCCTTTGACTATAGTGAGAGCCAAAGGTGACTACCAAGCCCAGCCCAAACACCAAATGTTTAGATGACCTAAACTCTGATTTTAATGTAAAATGTTGCATCACAATTTATATATGCCCAGAAAATATAATCTTTACACTTTTTATTCAGTCATTGTGCATTTTTCAATACACCTCAAATATTAATTCAGACTATGGAAGACTAACACTTCCAAAATGTTCTATGATTTTCCTACTTGACATTATTTCAGGCTTCAGGACATATTTATAAGTATTTTAAAACAAGAAGATAAAAATCACTAATTTAAGACTGCAACTGTTTAGTTACACAATAAATCGTAGTTTTGTAGCTTGGGAAACACCCAGGAATAGCTACACTGCAGATATTCAGGGAATGATGGGACTTGCTTAAGTCATTATTCTAGAGAAAGGTTGGGATGGGGGAAAGTAAAGAAAAATGTAGTAAAGTTTTTAAACTGACACTGTAATTAGAATTAAAAAATAAGGTGGAATCCCTCTCATCTGTAACCACATTCACCTATTACAAGAGGTAGACTTTTTAAGATAAAAATTGGAAGTCCATAGAGAAAAGCCTATTTAGTAGGTTTTCAAGTAGAAGAAGATTTGTCACTGAATTGTCTCAATTTAATTCAGGTGATAAACAGTATGGGAAGCCATGAGGCTGTTGGTTGCACAGATGCAGTCAGGCATTTCTCTCCTGATGTTTGTGGCAAGCAAAATTATAACAACTACATTTGTATAGGATCACATTTATATATATGCCTGTTTTCCCTCAAAAGTGCTATTTTTACAGGGAAAAAAAAATCACGTTTCTGAGCCATTGCTATTTGGAAGCGAAAATAATTTAAATAATTTGATGAAGTGATTGTTTTAAATTTTAATAAATGCTTCACAAAACATTTTGCCCTCTTTCCTATTCCAAGAAAAACATAAATGTAATTAATATGAAGATTGTGTGCACTTTAAAAATATAGTATATCATTATTTCACAAAGTGAGGGCATAAGGTTTATGGTTCCATGAGCTTTAGTCTAAAGGGAAGTGATTTGCCTGCATTGGTTCTACATACAACAAGCCAGGAACTCAGAATAGTCAGAAACCAAATAAATGAGCATGAGAAATTATTAATCCCTTCTCACTTTATTCTGACATGGGTGTTTTATGTCATCCCAGTCTACCACAAAGCATTTCACATGAGAAAAGCCATTTGCAGATGATGCTACAGATACAGGGAGGTAAAGACATCAACCAAAACCATAAATACACCTCCTTATGGCAGATACAGCACTGTACTGCCTCACAGAGAATTTCCACAATTCTACCTTTGAGTTCACAGATGGATGAGCCAGGCAACATTTAATTAAAAATAAACTGCTGAAAAGCCTTGTAAAACTAACAAATAACGACTAGGAAAGATAATATCACAAATTCTTTCCCAAAACAAAGTTCGTAACAGTAGTTTTGTCCCCCAGTTCATGGGAAAGGGCAATCCCTACATGAAAAATATCAAAATCAGTATAAAAATACTACATCTGGTGGCCAATTGTGTCTCGTATGGCTCAGAAAAAGAGGGCACAGGAGACCAGCATTTCAGGAAAGGACACAGCTTTCCTGCTGTCACACCTTTGGCTGGGAATCTGGAAAGCAAGACACAATCTCACACTTGCTGCTCTTATTGAAGCAGGTTTGAAGGAATCAAAAGGGATTTCCTGAAAAGATGTAACAGGGAGAGGCTTTTCTATTTGGAATGTCATCACTCTTAAAGTGCATTCTGGTCTATTCTCTCGGCATACTGAGCCAACTACGGCATCCTCAGTGGCTACAGATGGAGAAAATACTCAGCAGCAGATTGTGGATTTGGGGCAGGCAGGTCTTCAGATGTCATGGGAGAAACAGAATTAGTGAGAACTCAGCTTTGTGGACTTCTTCCTTCACAAATATGGTCCTCACTTTAACAGAAGGAGTGATACTGTTGGACCACAGGAATTTAACAGTATGGATTACACTTGCAATTGCTTACATAGATATCTTACCTACTGCTTACATGCTCCATGTCAGTGCTGCCTTTCTGCCTGGTGCCAGAATTTATAAATAAAGCAATGACCAATTTAAACAGATTGGAAAGTCATGTGGCTACTAGTTCAACATCATCTGTATCTGACTATTAACAATTGAAATCAAAATGGAATTGGACTGCCTTTCGTTTTGTGCCCTGATGTGTTCTCAGGGACACATGACAAGTTGCACAGGGGGTTCCACAATCTGGTGGACAACATAAGGACCACAGGCATGAAGAATGACTACTGAATTTCAAAAGAAAACACTTGAGTTAATTAAAAAGAATTCTAAATCAGGATTTGTTTCTAGTGTGGAATTTTGTTACATATCCCACATTGTGGGAAAAACTTAAAATTAATTTAATTACTTTTCATTCTCTTTCTCAGCCAAAATGTACCATAGAATCCTTGAAGTCTACAAAAAACCATCAAAAATATTACTGCAGCAGTGGAATGTGAACACATCCCACCTCTGCCACCAAAACAGGTCCTGTGAATGAACCCAGATGTGCTTCAGGTTTGTTCACACCAATCATTTGAACTGCTTAGACAAGCCTGGATGTTTTGCAGCAATTCTCCTGCAAGAGATGTTGACTGCCAGCACAAAGCCAGAAATCAAACAGATGGCAAGTGGTTTTGTTTTAAATAGCCATAGTCAGTAGTTAAATGGACATCTGCTTACAGTCATGACTTTGTTGCTTTCTAGTTGACCTGCATTCCATTATCTGCCAGAAAAAAACAAACACCCTCTAAAAAATCATGGGAAAGGATTTATGTTGGTTTTGATAACCTTTGAATAAACACTCCTCAGACAAGTCTGATAAGACAAAATCCATCACTTTAACCTTGTAATCATTGGGTAGTTCTGGAATAGAATTAAAATCTCTGGTAGCATTTAAGAGTATCATGAGCTTTCAGTTTATTTTTAGGAAGATATATCTGTAAGTTTAAGATATCTCTTCATCCCAGAGGAGCAAAAATAGATTCCTAAAAGGAAGACTGAAAGAGATGAAAAGTTACAAGAAAATTACCTTCAAGTAAAAACCAGACTTTAGTAGAAAAGTCTCGCAGTCGTCATCCGTTACTCAGTTAGATCCTTTCACAGCTGAAACAGGTTGGCTTTTGGGTTTTGTGATTGCTTAACTGATTTAAAGTTTTCAGTTTTATGCAGAACATTCTAGGCATCTAGAGAAGCCCCATCTAGGAAGAAACTTTGTTCATAAAGAAACTGCAGTTCTCCATTTTGATCTGGTCAATATTTCTGCCATTAGTTACTTCGGCTGCATCAGAATCTCACAGCTAAAGATTGCTCAGTGTCATTTCGAAGGGCAAAGACTTCTGAAAAAATCAGATTCGATAGCTGGCTTCATTAAGCCCAAGGAAAATAAGAGACACGAAACATGACAAAGGCTGTGGAGTACTACCTGGGGTTCCTGAAAGGAGAAGAGAGGCATGACAAAATGTGGGAATGGACATTCCGTGACAGAACAGAGAGACCGGTCCTCAATTACAAAACTTCTCCAGGCAGGAGAAGCATCTGATGGAGAAATGGGTTTTCTGGTCTCCAAACTCTGACATCCCAGCAGCAGAACATCAGGCTAAGAATGAAATGAGGAGCATAGCAGAGCAACTCAAGATACTGAAATCTCATATCCCCAAAAAGCAAATATCCCAAAAGGAAAATATATAAGGGACCAAGGAACAGATGTATCAGGATAAAGATGTTTGGAAAGCTCAGATATCTCACCTTACTACCTGAATTTCCTTTCTTATTCAGTATTACTAGAAATTTCTGCCCCTCAAGATACTACAAAATTCTAATACTTTAAGCTTTTGATGCAGCACAGCAGTCATAAATTACAACAATATTTGATATGCATTTTAACATTTCAAGGCAAAACACACAATGTGGTCTACCAAGGATAATTATTATTAATTTTACATATACAGAACACTTTGTCCAGCTCAAAGGCACAAAGCAGATCGCAGAGTTCATTGTAAACTGAAGAAACAACAGTGTCAGGGAAATGTGGCTTTCCAAATAACAAGGATTTAGGAGTTCTATTCCATTTCCAAAGCCCCTAAAAGAGGCTGAGATAGCTTCTCTCCATGTGACAGTAGCAGCGATACAGGAGAACAAGGCTCTGCAAATACCTGATTTTACACTAATATGATTAAAAATTAGCATCCTATTACTCCAATGAATAATTAAGAAGATTTACTCACAAATGAAAAGAATACTTCTATCTGTTACAAACATTTCCGTTTGGATCCATTTATAACAAAACCAAAGTGATGTCTGTGTCTGACACCTGAGATGTCTGTATCCCACCTCACTGCTGGGGAATTCATGAGCTGACAGGGAGAGATACACAGTTTGTCCACATAACCAAAAGCACCAGGGCAGGTTTCAGGATGTTCATTTAGAATACAGAAAAGGTAGATTCAAAACCATCTGCCAAGAAAGTGCCCAAACTGTTGTGCTCTGCAGGAATCTCAAGGAATTGTTGTAGCAGGTTAGCCAAGTAGGTTTTCTAACCAAGCCTCCCTCCTGTGCTATCAATACAAGCATGTGTGTATAAAAGACAGGAACATTACAGAGATCATGAACTTGTGGGTTATATGTGTGACTAATGTCTGTTTAATGTTTAATCTGTGTTATGAGTAATTTCAAATAGGGCTTAAGGAACTAAGTGGTTCAGATTGAACTAACTAAACAAGAACTGGTGTAAATACCTTTACTCGTGCAAGTTATTTGGCTCTTGACTGAGTTGTGAATGCATAAGACATATCCATGTACCCTTGCTTTGAGGCACAAGAAAAATTCCATAGATCATTAAAACTGCACAGACACCATGGGAGAATAGCAAAGGTGGCTGTGGAATAACAAGGAGGGAGGACGTGGCAGCTGCCACCTGGGGAAGACGTATTTTGTTTGGTGTGATTAGTCATGTACAGTACGTGATGAACTCTGAAAGCTGATACAAGGCACAATAAAAAGAAGAGCAATACCTCAAATTGATGGGAGTTCCTTCCCCAGCTCTCTGCCTTGCTTCAGATTCAGAATCCAGGACATTATTCAGAACACCAGGACTTGCTGTGTTTCCTGGACAATGCATCCAACAGCTAGGATCCCACGCATCAAAGGGACAACTGTCTGAAGTTCACTTCCCTTTGCTTAAAAAGGTTCAATAAGCAGAACTCAGAATCAGGGAATACTGAATTTTAGCAGTGATGTGCCATACAAATTATGAACATTGCAGATGACCATTTAAGGTGGGCTAGGCAAAATAGGAGGAAGAAAGTACTGCTCATCCTCCTAAATTCATGACTCTATGCTGAAAAATGTTCAGAATCAAAACTATATGTGTGTTTCAACATGTTTCTTGTTTTACATAATTTTCATGAACACATCTATTAAGATAAAAAAAAGTTTTAGGAAGAAGGAGCCTGAGTGTCAGTGAAGCTATTGCTGTGATAAACCTCCAGTGGGACAGGGGCTGGTTTTCACTTTTTCCACCTGCTGTGTTAGAATTATAGTCTGGATTATAGAATAAACTTTATACTACTCAGATGTTAAGAAGCAGATGTCAGATGTTCTAATAAAGAGCTAGATGATTTTTTTTTCCCCAGGAAAAGAAAACCCATGCACAACAAGGAATGAAATCAAACTAGAATAAGTGATCAGCACACATGCATTTCATCATTTTGCTTACATACACTAGCTCTGAGTCAGGAATGCTCACTGAAATGTGCTACTCTTGCAAGCACTACCTACTCTGCTCTGCTATTAATCACCCGTGATGCAAGCACTCCCACCCATTTCTGAGAACAGTGTAGGCAGTCTGATAACTCACACGCTTCAGGCTGCCCTTATAAAGTTGTTCCACTTTTGCAGACTTCCTCATACTGCTCGTTTCTCGGTGAAGATGAAGCTCCTCTTTTACATAGTCTTGCTGAAGACAACTCTCCTTGCTTTAACAAATGTCTTTGCAGTTGTTTTAGAAGATGAAGAGAATGCTAAAGAAGAAAAAGGTACTGAGACTTGTCCCATAAAGCTCAAAACTAATCGGAAATGTGATGAAGGAGAGGATTGTCCTTATCAGATAAATCTGCCTCCGATGACCATCCAGTTACCCAAAGAATTCAGACTGATTGAGAAGACTCTCAAGGAAGTACAGACCCTTAAGGAAGCAGTAAACAAGCTGAAGAAATGCTGCCAAGATTGCAAGCTGCAAGCAGATGACAACCAAGAAAGAGACAGTAGTAATGAATTCCTGCTACCTAATGCAGAAACTCCAGCAGCAAACAGCGAAGTCCAAGATAACAGAGTAAAGGAGCTGCAAAGCAAAGTTAACAGAATGGCAACCAGCTTAAAAAATGCAAAGAGTCAGATTCAGACACTGCAGGGGCGTTTAGAGAAGCTGAGCCTTATAAATATGAACAATGTAGAACATTATGTTGACAGCAAAGTTGCAAATTTAACATTTGCTGTGAACAACCTGGATAACAAATGTTCTTCCAAGTGCCCAGCAATGCAAGCAAAACCTGGTATGTAACCTGTCAATTCTTACTGCCTGTATAAGCTTTCTGTGCCTTTTACTAATATGAGGTAAACAATTTAAAATATATTTTAACCAAACAGCTGTGTTATTAACTTCACAAGTATCTGCTCTTTTAGTGTTTATTTATAGTCCTGTAAAACATCTCAGCAGCCACTAGAGGGTTACTGAGAGCTGCAGGTGTTCTGTCCCTCCTAGAACTGGCCTTCACTAAAGGATTTAAAACATTAATTTTTCAGGGACAATTTTTTGCCATTCATTTGGTAAATGTGAAAAACTACTTTTATTTTGCACCATAATACCCTTCATTAAAGACACTAAACATCAGTGAACTACACATATTTTCCCCTTGAATTAGAAGGGCTAAAAATAATCTATTAAATTGCTTAGTTTTGAACAGGTGGATAATAAAATATTTTTTTATCATCATAGCAAAAATCTGAAAGGCCCAGCTAAAATAAACATATTCCTTGACTGGGTAATACCTATACCATGATTTTAATACTAAACCCTTTGCATTAACTTGATATATAAGCAATATAAAATCAAAATAGATGTTATCACTGACAGTTTTTTCTTTTTTTAATTGCCCTAATTGAAATAATGAAATACAACCAATGACTTCTTCCTAATGTTGACTATTATTAAGGCAAGAGGGTTTTTGTAAAGTCACGAAATTCTAATATCTATATAAGAATCTTTGAAAACAGGAAATGTTCAGTAGGTTGTCAGTGTATTCCACCCCTTGGATATCAAAGATATGAAGACAGGGCTCGAAAGAGACAAAACAGAGAATGATCAGGCTGCTTTACACTATTTATGCCTCTTGCTTAGCATTCAAGTTTAAAATGAAACTGTTCTTCTGTCTGTCCATCCTGAAAATAGAGGGATCTGCAGGTGGTACAGTGGAAATTCTTGACAGTGTGAAAAGAGCAAATAATTAATAATAAAGGTAAAGCTTTTACTATATCAGCAATCAGCTTAAATCAGATAAAAATCAGTCTAAATCAATTACTTTAATTCAGATATAACACACAAAAAGAACGAGTGATTTGTTATATTGGTAATGGGCAGTGAATCACATTCCAATACAGTACTTCGTAACAGACTAAATTAATTTTAGATATTCCTCAGACTCACTGAAATGTTGGGTGGTGTTCATGGCATATGATCCTGTAGGTATTCCTTATATTTTACAGTAACGTGATAAAAGTGCTTGTAGCAGCAATATATTCATTATGAAAACTAGCAAGGACAACAGCTACAACTTTTTCCTATGCAGGATCTATTCCTGCATCCACTGAAAGAAACAGTAAAACTTTACTTAAATAGGAGTTGAACTGGATAATACAAGCATTTTACCTGAAATGCTTCTTCTCTGTCAATATCTGCTTTGAAACTTAGTTCATCAAAGATCTTACACACAGTTCAGTGAAACAAATGAGAAAATATTCTGTATTTAGATTTGGCTTTTAAGCCTTTAATTCCTATACTTTGTGGTTACATAAATTTCCAGTTTGCTGGCAAACAAAAAGTCCTGGGTTTTATTTCCTGCTGCAGCCTGAGAACACTTCTCCCTCCTTTCAAGAAGTAGATCAATTGTTTCAATATTCTAGGAAAAATTACAATCCAAGCCTGCAAATGAACATGCCCATAAATTCAAGTCTGCAATGACAATGGATATTATGATTTTGACTCTTAAATCAGAACTGACAGCTCTCTGTATCACTTAAGAACACGAAATTCTAATGTCATGCTGTTGAATGGAAACACATCACTGGATGACACTGTGGATCAAAAATGGACTTTCACTCTGAAGGAAAGTCAGGGAGTATTTTTCTTCTGAATAAAATACATCACCCATTGGTGGGAAAAAGCTGTATTAAGAGTAGATGCTGACATTCCTCCTTTCTGTAAAGCCAGCAATGTCACACACACAGGAAAGCACCATCTCATTTCTAGCTGCATCTTTCTTGGAATCACACAATTACTACAATAGGTGTGACCATTTAACTACTTTTTTCCTGCTTCCTAAAGTACAGTCAACATTAACACACAGAACATTCCTAATGATGTTATGTTCTCTGTCAGAGGATGTAAACTGAACAATAGCCAGGTTAACATCACTGCCATGAGGACAGAGTGCTGCCTCTGACACACTGCCAGATAATTCTAGACAGGAGGGGATTGTATACATTTAAACACAAAAAGCAGCAAGAGGGTAACCACAAAGCATTAGAAATATGGACTGAAGAAATCAGGCTGAATTTACAGAAGGTAAAGAAAGGATAAAGAGGAGAGAAGAGGAGGAAGGAGAAAACAATCAAAATGCCCTTAAATTTGGCAAGTTGTTACAAGAAATTATTTAAATGGGTTTTTTTGACAGCTATCTGATGATCCTAGGTGGCATCTATTACAGAGTAAACCTGATGGAGAAAACCTGTTTCTCCCTAGAACTGAAATTGCTGCAATGTAAAAGTCTCTCCAACCCAAGTTCTGCATGGCACATCAGGCTGGGTAAAAATTTTAGTTCTTTTAAAATTGAAATGATGTTTCTTCTAACACTGTTGTTCTTCCACCAGTTGTACAAATAATGCAGAGAGACTGTGCTGACTATTACTCAGCAGGCAGAAGGAGTAATGGAATCTACAGGATTAGCCCTGATCCCAGAAACGAGAGCTTTGAGGTTTACTGTGACATGCACACCAACGGGGGCGGCTGGACGGTGCTGCAGCGGCGCCAGGATGGCAGCACCAACTTCAACAGGACCTGGAGCGACTACAAAAATGGCTTTGGGAACCTCAGCAGGGAGTTTTGGCTGGGCAATGACAAAATTCACCTCTTGACAAGGAGCCAGGAAATGCAACTGAGAATTGACCTTGAGGATTTCAATGGCATCAGAGAGTATGCGAAATACGAACACTTCTACGTGGCCAACGAGTACCTCAAGTACCGCCTGAGCGTCCACGGCTACAGCGGCACGGCGGGGGACGCCCTGCACTACAGCAAGCACTACAACCACGACCAGAAGTTCTTCACCACTCCAGACAAGGACAACGACAGGTATCCCTCAGGGAACTGCGGGGCCTACTACAGCTCCGGCTGGTGGTTTGATGCCTGCCTGTCAGCCAATCTCAACGGCAAGTACTACCACAAGAAATACAAAGGGGTTCGCAACGGCATTTTCTGGGGCACATGGCACGGCATTTCTGATGATATTCCCACTGGATACAGGCAAGCCTTTAAATCAGTAAAAATCATGATCAGACCCAAAAGTTTTGTGCACTAATTCTACACATTTTTCTTAACTAGTTTGCATTGGATTGCACTCAAAATCATACCTAACTCAGTATTATACTCAAAATTCAAGTATTCAGTTATGTTTGGCATAAGATTGTTCTAGACAAAGCAACATACTTCCACATAATTTTTTAGAGACAGTTTGACCCATACAATGTACTAAAACCAGCATGAAAGTATTTGAATAGTTATTGCTAAAACTTAACACCAGTTAAGTCTTGGTATCATTATGTAAATATTCCAAACATTGCTTTTGGTGCTTTTAAAGACTGTGATATACCCCATCCTATCATTTAAACTTTTTAATGGTCTTCCACAAATTGTGTCTGAATGAATGCCTACATTTTAACCTGAAAACAATTCAGAGGTGTAATTAATAATCTATAAATTCATCCACACTTAGAATAAAAACTAATCTCTCTGGAACAGCCTGCCTTTTCCACCATCTATCCTTCACAGCTTCAAAGGTATACTACAGCAATATCCATATAAATTAGGAAAAGTACTACAAATTATTATTTTTAAAGCACTAGAATACAGAGGGACACTTAGTTTGCCCAAAGCCATAAAAAAAGGCCTTGGAGAATACTTAGAAAATTAAGATGATTCCTCAAATCTCATCCCCTCTATCAAAGATTTTTCAAAGAAGTTGGTGGAGGAATTGAATAGATGCAGCAGAAATAATTACAGAATCATAGAATCATTTAGTTTGGAAAAGACCTTTAAGAACATTGAGTCTAACTGTTAACACAGAATTGCCAAGTCTACCACTAAAACATGTCCCCAAGCGGCACATACACGTGTCATGAGCATGTGATGAACAACATTCTTGCTCTGTTTGATTCCTCTAGTCGAGCTCAAGGTCCTGTTTGCAGTTTGTGTGAGAAGGGAGCCATTATGAGGCTTATTGCCCATTTATACAGGCAGGCAGACAGGCAGGAGGAGGACACATCAAGAAGAATCCATGTCTTTGCATTAATGCATCTAAATACATATGAAGACTTTCCAGCACCATTTTGCTTTCTCGTGACTCTTTTAGGGAAGCCAAATGTTACAAGATGCTCTTGTAGAGACTCTCATTCCAATGCTTCTCAATCTAGGTATCATTAAACCCTGAAATTATTATTATTATAAAATACTATAAATGTTTTGTAATATATGAAAGACAGTTCTCCACATTTTTACAGTACCCCTTTCATAGCCACAGAAACACAAAAACCCACAGGCAATTCTAAGCAAAAAAGACAAAATGCTATGAAAGAATTTTTTTCAAAAATGTAACAAATGCAAAAATCAATCAAGTTGTCAGACACTTCAGGAAGTGCAAATTGGAGATACTGTCATTAAAGCTCGCCCTGCAGGTAGTGAACACAACTCTGACTCTGGTGTCTAGGCCGTGTCTGTGTCAGCGCAGTGACCAGCACTGAGGGGAGGGCAGGTTAGCTCAGCCAGAGCCTGTTCTACTCTCTTGCTTTAACCAACCTTGAGATGCAGAAAAACTACACTCAGGCTGTATTTCTTTACTAGTTACAGTGTGGTTGTTGCTGGCATAGACTTTTTGGTTAAGAGACATTAAAAAAAAGAATATCAGTATACATTTGACCTAATACTTTACAAATATGACACTTTCTGGTTTTTTAAAATTACAACAAAACTGTTATGGTCATAAGTTATGCAAATGAAGAACACTGGGAATTGCTAAATTGTAAAATATTAATATATGTTTTTAAGAAGTAAATACTTTGGAGGATAATTGAAGTGTAATTTGGTTTATTATATTTCAATTTTAAAAAGCAATGAAAGAGTTTAATTGCAAGATGTATAATCTTTGCTTGAGAATATGTTTTGAAGCTATAGGATATTTATTTTGGAATAAAAAAGAATTGTCTAAACAAAAAAAAAAGCAATTTATGAAGTACTGGTTAAAAGAGCAAATATCTAGTTGCATATGATTATATTTAATCATTTTGCATTAAATGCACAGTTTGCTCCTGTTCACTATATGGTAACTGGCTAAGTATGACTTACAGTATCTACAAGCTTCTACTTGAAAATGTCTCTTTCCTGCTAAGTTGTTAGAAGAGAAACTATTCTTTTTTAATCTTGTTTGAAGGAAACTTCCTAAAACGAGGAATTTTTAACAGAATAAGCAAATGTGACTAATCCCAGCTGCAAAAGCCTTGTCTGATGTGTTTAAGAGAAGAAAGTAGAAAGGAAGAGTAATGCTGTTACACAAGTTTCAATATTACCTGCCTGGAACTGTTGCAGATGAATCTCTGTCAATGTGTACCAGTTTTACAAAGTGTAACTCTGTCTGCTTGTTGGAAACATTGTTTTTGTTCTTCCTTGGTGTAATAAAATTATGTCACACTGTTAAAGCTGTACTGCTGCCATAGATGTGCATGGGGACTGTAAAATAAACTGTCATAAATAGTTTTACTGATTTTCTGTAAAAATGGAAGCAACAAGAAAACACTGATAGCCAACAGAGATGACCATGTGATGTGCCAGGAGAGCAATTGCCAGGAATGGTAGTTTCTTAGAGGTCTGTTCTGTGACACTTCAGCCACCAGATAATGCCAAAGGCTGAAATCTCAGACATTTTTTGAAACCATTCATATTTTGGAAGGGAAAAAAGTAATTGCCTAATCAAGGGTTCACACAACCTCTGCCTTTAACATGAAAGAAAAGAAGCAAACTAATCTGTTTAGACCTTTCAGATCACATTTAAGGGTCATCAAAGCTTGTGAATACAAGTATTACCCCAAATTAAAGCAGACAATTTTTTATACAAACAAAAAATACTTGGTCTCTGACTAAGACATGAATAATTCAATTTATGAAAAACAGGTAACACTGATTACCATATGAAAATACTTGTGGTTTGAGTCTTGCTAATATTGAAATTGTGAATTTTAGTGAAGATTACTAACAGTGAGTTTGCCAGCAAGATTCCTATGGGTTGTTTCCAAAAAATAAAGACACAAACCCATCTGTTCAATGTGATCAGCCAGGCAGACTGGAATGTCTTGGCTTCAATGCATTGCTCAAACAAAATCAAAGAAAAGCCAGAAAAGAGAAGAAATTAAAAGAAGGTTTGAAAGCAGTGATGTTTTTCCTTCCCTTTTCAATGCAAATACCTGTTTGCCTAATGGTGTTTATTGGGAAAGACTGCAGTCAAACTTGGAGTGAGCTGAGAGCAGATGGCTTGATAAATTGCTGGGAAACAAACTTGCTTTGACTGATTATTTGGAAAACAAATTAAGACGGTTCTCAATCCACACTTTCCATACCCAGGCCCCTGTTTATAAATTAAACCAAACAAAAGAAAATAGTGCCAAATTTACTTATCTTCTATGACTTACATGTCATAGAAAAATCAAAACAGGAAGAATGTGACTTTGAGTGTCACAGAATAAAAAACTGAGAAAATAACTAAATACTGGCCTACAAAGAAAGAGAACTTAAATATATTTTAAAAAATTTGTTCTATGTTATTTTTTTTTTTAGAAAATAATGGGCCTGAAGACATTAACATAAGAAAAATGGCTGAGCAATACTATCCACAGGCTCTACTAAATGCAAGCATTTCACTTACTAAACTGATCTCCTTCATTCACAGCTTTAATTAACTTTTATGGAGTTATAATTCCTCTGCCAGAAGCTGATTTGGCTGCAACCATCAGTGGTAACCAGAAACAGAAAACAACATTGTAAGATGATGCGTCCAAACCTCACACAAGTCATGAGAACAGGGTATGAATCAATATTAATTTTCAACTCCTTGTTCATCACATTTTTCTGATCTCTGGAAAAGAAGAATCCATTTGGAAAATAATAACTGGAAAAAAAATCCCAAATGACCTAATTATATTCATATAGTCAAGACAAACTGCAAGTTTCATTAAGATTACATTTCTACAGGAACAGTATGCCATCATTTAGAATGACACAGTAGAAAATAATTGCAGGCTTTACACACTCACATTTACACAATTACACAGAGTTAATGATTTTTATGAAGAAGTAGGAGGCACTTTGAGAAACAGAAATCCTCCTGCCTTCCTTCAGGCAGAGCACAAAAGCCCCTCTGCCTCACTCTGCAGTTCAACCTCTGTGTGCTAAACCCAAATATCAGGATTATTCCTCATGCAGAGCTTCAGGGCTCTGTTAATTTAGGACTATTTGGACACAGGTGCTTTTGAGTAAGTAAACCAGAAATTCTCTTTTTACCATTTAAAGTAACCTCATCTGTGTAACAGATAATTCTCCACCACCGGGCATTTTTATTGAATGTAGGATTGGTTAAAATCGCTCTGCCTTCCTCATCCCAGGGTTGTGCCGACATACAAGGCCAGGTAGAGTCAATTTTAGTACAAGACTTCCCTGTCTCAAATATATATTTTGTGTGAGAGAACAGGAAGAGGGAGATACCTTTGGAAAACAACACAGCAATATGCTTATCAAGTCTCAAGAGCATCAGAAATGGCAGAGGAAAGGCCAACAAGCAAGATGTTACAGTTAAAGGTTATTTATTCCTTCTCCCAGGTTCACAGCTTTAGGGATCTGTGGTTCCTCTGTGAAATCTGCACTTCACTTTATACCAGCATAGAAAAAACAAGACATCATAAACACTTCTGAATAGGCTTTTCAGAAATGAACAGAACCAGCACCTGCTTTGGGATAGTTTGAACACATCCAGCAGCCTCCTGGCCTTGTTTCCTCGCAGTGCCACCTGCTAGTGGGGAAAAGAACCTCTCAAGCAGAAAGAGCACATTGCACTGGCTCTGCTCTCAGTCCTGCTGTTTGAAGGCACCCGTAACTCACCTCACTGCTCTACAGCTTCTTTACAACAACCAGCTTTCCCATCACAACCCCCGATGGCTGTGATGTTCACTGTGCAAACCCTGCCTACCTGAGGGAAGCAGAACCCCACACTGCAGCTACAGACTCATTATCATCCCTTGCTGACTGCCTGAGCCACCATATCAACAGAGCTAAAAGAGGTTTATTTAATTAGCAGGCAGATTCCTGTGGGTGGAGGAATGTGGAGACAACATCTGCCTTAGCTGGCTGTGCCAACACATTTATAAGCTTTTTTGTTGTGCCAGGAGCCTTTGGAGCATGTAACGTGGAGTGTGCCAGGATCAGCTTAAGTTGGAAAATGTTGTTTGTATTCAACAGCTGTGTTAAGATTTTTACATCTTTGACAGAGGACATACATGTTTGGGGAGTACTGAAACAAATTATCCACTGCTATGGTTACCATGCAAAAATATACTGATGATTGTGCTTTATAATAGCAGAAAGTGTATTACAATATGTGTAGGGCAACAGAAATTACATTGCTGCTCATGTGAAAAAAAATTCTAATCTATCAAAGCAGCTTTTCTAGAAATTTTTTCATTTAAAGATGTATTGACTTTTTTTAAACAGGACAGTTGTTTATATCTACCATTTAACTGAAGTTAGGAGAGAATTAAAAACAGTTTGCTAGCAAAAGAAATTGGAAAATACTGTATTTCCTAGAGTGGCATTGTTAGATGCCATTATGCCACTAAAGAAATACATGAAATACTGATTCTTAGTATTTATATTTGAAAGCTGTAGCCAATCTTTATGTGACTTTCTCTTTTTTCCTGCAGCGCAGATGAGAAAAAAAGAGAAAAATGATCAGTATCTTTCTCCCCTTCAAACCACATCCAAACACTAAAAATATGCATCATTCTATGACTTTAAAGCTCTTCCAGCCAGAAGAATGACATGAATCAGCACCAGATAAGCAGAAACAAAATCTGTTTGAGAAGTTTTTGTCATGATACTGCTGATTTTTGGTAGACATGGAGATTTTGCTCTATGTTTGCAGTGGGATCAGGATTTGGTTAACATCTTTAGTAGCAGTTCAAAGACTTTTGGCAGTCAGGGGTAGTAAGTTCATTAATCTCAGAAAGACTCTGATTTTCAAAATAGTAATGAAAAAAATTCATGAATGTTTCTTTCTGCTTCCTGATGGATGATGGCAACAGGACACTAGGACACCAGCAAAAAGAAATGTAGCATAACAGTGACAATTTCCATCAAAAGAAGCAGCACAACTTAAGTATTTGGTGCTGGATCAGACAGGGGGCACTGACCATTTTACCTTTATAGGATACAGAGTTCAATAGTTTGCAACAGACCAATCAGGAAAATCTCCCAAAGGAGTTTATTCTTCTGCAGGTTTAGATTTAGCACATAAATGGACGATGTTCAGAAAGGGACTATTGTGGTACCTCCCAAAGTACCCACTCACTGAATCCAGTAAATAGTAAAGCCCTTTCCATTCATAAGGCTGTTATTTTATACAATTAGTGGTTGCCTCAGAGCCTCCACTGCAAAGGTAAATGTTGCAGATTCATTTTTCTGGTATGGTTTTAAAAATGGATGTACAAATTTGACTGAACTATCTAGTTCAAGAACATACCAACAAAAGGAAGGGAAAGAAAAAGCACAAGACATTGCTTTGAGTAAAAAGACCTTAAACTGGGAGAAAATATAATTTGATTTATCTCTGTTGTTTGTTTTGGTTTTGTTTCCCAGAAAAACAAGAGCTTGTACCTTAACTTATAAATAAACAATTAACTAAACAGAATTAAAGTATACCAGGCTCCATTTCTCCTTCTAACTGAAAGAACCTGAAGAGTACTAATTTGTGCAGACTCTCTTGAACCAAAGAGATGAACCAGTAGATTTTACCTTCAATTTGTCAACTTTATTAAATCTTAAAAATTTTGCAAACCCAAAGTGAATGGCAAACTGTTCCTGGAGTGCAGCTGTCAATGATTCACTATCAAACTAGGAAGATGTGTAGAGTGAGGGTCTTCTTTTGTGTCTGGGGTTGTGATTTGGGTAACAAAACAAAAATGAAGCCACGGAAGAGGATTTGAAAACTGTAATAGAATCACAGACTATTCTGAGTTGGAAGGGACCCACAAGGATCATCGAGTCCAACTCAAATCAATGGCCCACATAGGGGATTGAACCCATGACCTTGGCATTATTACAACCAAGTTTTAACAAACTCAACATACACTGCATCGTTATGAAAATTATTTATTTATCTTCCTATTAAAATGGGATCAGATGGAGAAAGGAAAGCATACCCTGAGTGTCCAGAGGGAAAAAAGTATGTTACTATGCAGTACAGAGAAGGGCAAAAATTACTGGGACAAAAATAAAGAGAATGGGGAGGAGGCAACTTATTAATTGATCTTTTTCATTTTCATCCTGCCCAATCTTCTAATTTTGAGCATTTAATCCAGTCACATTCTGTTGTTTTTCCTATTCAAATGACAATTTCAGTTTCTCTACTGCTTTAGGAGTAACAGTAGTGTTTTAACAAGGATGATATAAGGATAAGGGAGAGGTAACATGTATTATATTAACATCTGTTGCCAAGAAATCGTAAATTTGCAGGCAAAGGATGAGTATAAATTCAGACTATTCTGTTGAAGGTAACCACTAGCAAAATATTAATTTAATAGAATTAAGGGCTCCTGAAATTTAGACAATGTACATGACAAAAATCAACACATTTTTGGTGCCTTTTAAAATCAGGTTACATATAGATGGTCTATAATGCGCTAAAATTGAAATTAAAACAGCAACATTTATTGCATCTTAATGTAGCATTTATCCAAGTAATATATTACTTTCATCACTACAGGTGTAGTTTGCCATGAAAGCAGGTAACATGATGCCCTTAACACTAGAGAAAAACAGGATATAAGGAAAGACTCAAATCAAAGAATTCAGTTAATCAAGTCCTGGAGGAAATGTTTTTATTTCAAGGACATAATGACAAAGGCTCAAAGAAGTGGAAAGTTCATTTTGCAAATGTATGGCAGGCCTCTAATCAATAGAATTGGCTGATGTCAACTTGGTGATAAAGAAAAACATTTGGTGAAGAGAAGCAAGTCATAATTAACAGTGGCTTTTGTTCAAACCTCTGTCCAGTTTTTAATAATTTTACTTAAGCCAGAAGGCTCAACAATGCTACTACATTAATAAAAATTGAGAGAGAGTGTGCATGTTTTACTTCTTGCTCTTTATATGTTTGTGTATCTGCTGCTCACATAATACAACTAAGACTGACTTAACTGGAAGAGGGAAGATGTGCATTCTCAGATAAATCTTTTAGTGACAAAAGGTGACCCTTCTGACAAGTATATTCTGCTATGCAGGCACAAATGACTAGTCAGTAAAACTGAGACAATATGATACAATTCTGCTTCTGTGGAAAAATTCTGAAGCTACTCCAAGAAGCAGAAAGCAGTGTCAATGCAACAACCTCTGTGGTGACCCAAGTCATATATTTATCCCTGAATTATGTATAAAGGTCAACAAAGGAAAACAAACACGTCAGTGGAAGAGAAGAAAAGTGAATAAGTGATGAAAAGCCAAACTCACCCGTAAAGGACAAGTACAAACTGTTAAAAATTATTGTAAGAATAAATGAGTCATAGTTCCCTTTTAAAAACTGACAAAATGACCAAAAGACCTCATTTATGAGATATTATGCAAATTGCTTACTTAGGTTTTCCACAGCAGGCTTTTTTCCTGAGTTGGAACAACATCTAATA
>JAOXXN010000265.1:10965500-10990916 GCA_026770055.1 Myrmophylax atrothorax
AACCTGCAGTAATCTCTCCAGTTGTTTTCAGTGTTTTTACTCAGTTCTGTAGGTTTTAGCCCAAAGGTTTCATTATGAAATTACTCTTTTGGCTGAATGTCCATGTGTATACCTAGGAAGGATATGGTTCCCTAATGCTCAGTGAAACTCATGTTGCTGTTTGTTGCCATATGTCCAAAGCAGTGTTTAGAGCAGGTGGACTTTTGGTCCTGAAATACAGGAAACAGCAACCAAAAAATGGGAGGAGAGGGGAAGGAAGGGGCAGAAATAAGGGCAAGATGGGCAGAGAACAAAATCTCCCTTTTAACATCTTACTTCTACAGTGGAATTGGGCTTTTTATTACTTGGGTTACTCAAGTATTTTTCACAGAGAAGTTATGAGTAGAGAGACTTAGGAAGCAAATCCTGTTATATGTCATAGGCTAAAAGATGTACAAGTTTTCACTGAGATGTTGGGGGAAAAATCACTAATTAGGAGCTTCAAACCCGTAAATTTGTACATACTGTGTGGACTGATTTTTGGTGCTTATAGAAGGTAAATGTTTGAAGGAAAGAAACCAGGAAATAATCTAGACTATTAAGCAATGTTTGTAATTGATTGACATACTGAATTTTAAGGCAGGACTGTGAGGAAAGTATGAATGGGAGAAATACCATTAAGTTTAGCAAAATTTGGACTTGTAGTCTTTATTAACTATCTGCTTCCTAAGTAAGTGCATTTGCATGGAACACTTCCTTATTCAATTGTAAATACATATCAAAACCCACAAAAACATTTAAGCTGACATAGTTAAGCACTCAGGTATTAATAAGCATTATAGCAGGGATCTTTCAGCTTGTGTGTCTCTGTGTAATGCTGTTCTCTCATGTAACTGGGTCCTCCTTCCCCTGCAGAGCTCTGTTCACTTCATGTGCCTCCTGGACTGTGTACTGGGCACTGCATGGTATCAGCCAGCAGCTGTCAGGAGATGATGAGGAAAAGAGGCCAGTGGACAGCAGTCCTTCCTTGGTTTATGTATTCCTGCATTCGCACAGTTATGGTTTGTTGGGTTTGGGGATTTGTTATATTAGGCCCCAAGAACTGCAAGCTATGTGTCTTTAATAGCTGCTGATGGATTTAGTTTCATCTAAATTAGTCTCATCTCTTTTATTAATCAGCTGTGTACTTGTAGCTTGCACAGTTTGCTGCAGCAAGTTCTACACACTGGTTTTATGAGGGAGAAAAAAAACTTCCTTGTTCTTGACATTTATTATCTGATAATTTTGTTCTGTTCCCTAATGAATTGATAAAAACAATGAAGAGTAAAACATCCTTTCAAAAGGTGTCAGGTAGACTGGACCACAGTAAATACAGACAAAGCTGAGGTAAAAGTTCGTGCTTAGTCCCTGAATACGGATGAAAGGAAAGGGTATTTGCTCTTACACGCTCTACACTGAAGTTGTCTTTCTCTCTTTTAACACTGGCGTGTCCCATGCAGCCTGCTGTCATACTGCTCAGTCTAAACATCTTAATTTCCCAAATGGTACAGTTCCATCTTATTCTTCTCCATTCTGGTTCCTTTGTGAAAAGGCTGGTTCTTAAAAATGTCTCTTAAGTCTAAAAACATTTTACAGAAATGGTATTTCTGTTAACAGATCCTTTGGATTTGCCAAGAAAAATAAAAGGACTTTGGGCCAATTTGCTAACCTTGTTTCAACGCTTGCTGACTTTTGCTAGACCTGTGGGCTGAGTGGGTTCTTCAACAAAGTCCTGAAATGGCTTTTCTTCTGACTAGTGTCTAGTCACTCGAGATGAGGGAGGCTCTAAAACTGTACCATTACAAGATGCCACTATGACAGTTAAATTAACTGCCTGGATGTCCCTTGCCAAAGACTATCCTGTCATGCTGTGCATTTGCTATGGGTTTTTTTTAAGTTGCTGGATAGGAGCCACAACTGACTGAAATAACTCAACAATGCTCTCCATGCTTAAGGTATTTCAAGTACTCAATAAAATTTGTCTTTGGACTAGTCATCTTTTTTAACAATTTTAAATGTGTCTGAATTTCTGTTCCATGCACACTGCTACACAACAGCACCAAGCAGCATATGTACAGAGAAGGTGTTATGTTGTATATAGGGATATCTTGAGCCCCCTATCTTGGAAGATGCCAGATTCCACTCCACTTTCACGCTTAGTGGGCTACCTAGATAGCAGTGAGTGCCATGGGTCTATTTGGAGGCACAGCAATATTCCTGCTGAAGCGTCCAAAGGCTGGGTTGAATGTGAGTCTCAGAAGTTTGTAAAAGTGATGGAAAGGAGAACAAGGTGGGCACTAAGTGGAGCGAGGCTGCTAGATAACTAACCACTCCTGCCAGAAGGAGTTTCTTGTTCTCTGGACAGCAGTGACAGTATCTGTCCTCTGATGTTTGCCTTAGGCCAGCCCCGGGCCTGGCTCTGCAATAGCTACTGAAGTTTTGTAGTTCATGGAGAGGGACAGGGCAAATAAGGGCAGAAACTTCTGTGTGCTCATTGCAGTGATAAACTGAGGTCATGCTGTAAGACAACCCCAGATAAACAAGTGCCAACTGCATGTGGAGAATGGCCATTTGTCTGGCATCCAGAAAAGCACAGCAAAACTCATGTACATGACAACTTGCCCTTTAGAACTAGCACAGATCCTTCCAGAGCTGCATGTACTTCAACACCAGGAATGAGCCAAGCCCTAATCATTTGCTCCTGAGGACTGGAGTTGTGAATGCATATGTGACTTTGTAGTATTTTAGGTTAACACATCACAGCTTCAGTCCATTACTGGAGTTGAAGCAAGGCTTGTTTGCACAGCTTTTTCTTTTTCTTTTTTTTTTTTCCACCTTTGCTTAAGGCAATAGGAGAGTAATCTGCATGTGCTAAACAGACTGGAAAAGAATAGCCAGAATTTTAGGCCATCTCCCCCCTCCTGGCAACTCCACTCCACTAGTGCAAATATTTCATAACCTCTTAAGGATGACAATATAACCATCTGTGAGTTCAGCAGTGGTTTTGTCTTCATGCATTGTTTTTTTCCCCAGAAGCAAATCCTAAACCAAACTCGAGCATAAAGTTCTGCTGCATCTAAACTTTCTGGCATCTTTGCTAGTCAGATCTCCTTGCCCTGGTAGAGGTAGGGGGTGATTGCCTTTGTCTGTTCTTTTTTAAATTATTTATCCTTAAGTCTTACTTTTACAAAGTCTCTGAAGAGACAACATCCTCTGTTATCCAGCAGCCCTCATCCTGCAGCCAGCGCGAGGAAGGCAAACGTGCTGAGAACCTGCCTTCCTGAAGCACTGTTTGTGTCTCCAAAATGGTTTTATTGCATCAAGATGACACTTCACACATCTCAGTGACATCTACATGCAGAGATGCCAGAGCCCCACCCAGAACACCTCACTGCTCGGGTACACTTGGCAGCGGGAACTATATGCTTCAGTCAGGTTTAATTTCACATTGTTTTGTTTTCCTCCAAATGCCACTGTGTAAGAATGTGTATTATGGGATTTCAATGCTCTGTGTTGCTTTTGTACTGCTTGCTTTACTTGATGCAAAGGCTTTTGTCCTGCAGTGCCTGGTTTTTTCTCCCTGAAGATGAAGACAGGCTACAAAACTATTTTAGTATCACAGAATAACTAAACAGAAATCTAGCATTTGCAGTTCAATGTACAACATGTAACCCCATCAGGGGTGGTTGCGTGGAGAGCACTCTGGACTCTGAATCCCAAGGACCTGAGTTCGAGTCTCAGTGGGACCCCGTCCCCTGGCAGTTCAATGCCTCCCTGCCATCCCATCCCGTCACATCTCGGATGCTCAGCAGGGGCAGCCCCGGTTAGTACCGGGGGCTGTGACAGTCCCGAGGACTTCCCTGTCACTGTCCAAGCTCGCTCGGCCGTGGCAGATGGACCTCAGGACTGAAACGGTGGGGCCAGTTCTGCGCACGCTGTGCCTCACCTAAAACATCCCCTGCGCAGGCTGGAAGGGCACACCCACATGGGGAGAGCCCTGCCCAAAGCTGCGTTAGTGAAGCCCAGCCATGATGATGATGATGATGATGATGATGTCTTTAGAAAAGACCCAGAGATGTCACATCTGCCTTCCTTTGGGATGCATGCTAAGACTTGAACAGAAAAGATGAGTATTCTGTATGGGGATTTTTAAAAGATTTGTCTGGCAATTTTGGTACAGTAGGCATTACCCAGCCAGGGAGATTTGTTGAGGGTTGCTTTATTGAGGGGTTTTCCTGGTTTTTTTTTTTTTCTAATTGGCTAAAGTCCAGTTCACCTATCCTTCCTAGTCTCTGGGTCAATTAATAGCAGCAGTAATTCCAAAATACAGTTACAACATCTAGATCTTCTTCAAAGTATGAATTATTCACAGATTTGTTATTGAGAAAGCAGTGCTGCTTCTTTTTAATTTTTTCTCCTGCTTCTTCTTATAGTCTGTCAGCTTAGCAGTTGCAAAGGGACCAGGGAGACCCTTTAATTTTGTTTCCATGGTAAGCAATTACTTCTGACTCTGACTGTGCCAGTGATAACAGGAATTTCCAGGCATTTCACATGTGTTCAGTGGAAAACACAGAGTTCCCTCTTTCTTCCCCTGCCCCTTCTTTTTACAAATAGTGAGTGAATGTTTTTCTAGTTAAAACAAAAATGACAACAAAAATCCCCATTACAACCACTCACCTGTATTGAGAATCAAGGGGAAAGGTGACTTGTTTTGAATTTGACTCCACTGATAAAATAGGAAGCATGTAATGACAGGACAAAGGGAAATGGCCTCAAACTGAAAACCAGCACGTTTAGGTCAGACACTAGAAAAAGATTCTTCGCTGTTGTGTTGGTGAGGCACTGGAACAGGTTGCCCAGAGAAGCTGTGGATGCCCCATCCCTGGAAGTGTTCAAAGCCAGGATGGATGAGGCCTTGAGCAACCTGGTCCAGGTGTCCCTGCCCACAGCAGGGGTGTTGGAATGAGCTGATCTTTAAGATCCATTCCAACCCAAGCCATTCTATGATTCTGTGAAATAAGCAGCACATTTGGCAATCACTGGAGAAGAAACCTTCACAATAAAGTGGAAGTTTGTCGTCCAAGGTGGTTAATGTGGTGCAACTTGAAAAACAACAGCTTGTTTTCTAATTATGGTTATCCTAGCTATGTGATTTTTAAACTTTTTTCAGAGCCATAAAATTGATATACGGACAAATGGTGGCAAAGTCATTGGTCTTGGAACACTTTATGGAAATACAGATATTTGTGCTACAGAGAAGGGGGTAAGTAGGAAGTAAAACTTTCTCTTCAGTGGCTTATTCAGCTTGTCTATTGCAAAATTACTAAATTAGAAGAATGTGCTAAAGAATATTTAATGACCCTCATTGTTTTATTGTCATTTCACTGTTTCTTACATTTTTCTGTTAAATTATATTTCCTTATGCTTGATTTGGATAAAGAGGCTTCACAGAAAGAACAGGAATAAGCATGTGATTATTCCCTTTGTGCTGACTGATACAACCCATCAGCTTTAATTATGTAGACTCTCATACTACTCTTAAACTTTCTGCTTGGCTGATATACAGGCACTTGGATTCTGCAGTAGGTCAAGGAGTTTATTTTAGTGTCTTGTGAGTAGTGACACTTCCAGCATTATATGCTGGTAAGAATGCAACAGTAGCAGGTTTTGCAGCTGAGGAAATACAATCACATGTAATCTTGCTGTGAGATGAAGTGTGAAGAATCACAAACAGGAAAACAGTTTTGTAGAGAAGTAGCTTGTTTTTTTTCAGTAGGTGGCAGTATGAGACAAACCACCAACTACTGTAGTCTGTTTCTTGACATAAGTAGCAGATTCTCCTTTATTTAAAATAATGTAGAGCTGAACTCTCTTACATAGTACCAGAGTTCTCACACCCAGTATTGTTTTAAGGCTTGACTTCAATGTTTACGTCTCATGATGTCCATGCATTAGGAATCATTAGATCTGAGGCACTGCAGTACGAACGTGCTGAGCCAAGTCTGGGAGCAGCTTGGAGGTGTGCTCTGTCAGAATCAATAGGTGCCCCTTAAACCAACAGCACTGGGAAGAACCAGGAAGAGTGTGGGTAACTCTCTCGTGCCAAGGATAGATTTGAGGCCAAGCTGTTAAGTTCTAGACATCCCAGATCCCCTCTGTGAGGTGCCATTTGGCCCCACTGTACACCTTGTACCTTGGGGCTCTGAGAGATGGTGTGTTCACTTAGGCAGAGCCAGCTGTGAGCTGTTCTCAGTGTCCTGCTGTTAACTAAGCAACTTACCACTGCATTTCCCAAACTGTCAGCGTTAAATTATTTGTGTTTCCCTATTGGGGGTGCTAGACTGCCTTTTATATAATAAATGTAACAATTAGATTTGTATCTATGTGAAAATGTAATGCAATTATTTTGCTTTGAGTCTTTAAATGCTCTTTTAAAATGTCACTTTTCAGACACATTGTCTTTCTGAAACAATGAAACAACCTTTATACAGATTAAGTGTTTCTTTGTGATCATAAATATTTGTATGGTCTGTAATAGTGCTAAAAGTCACAGTTAGCGTTGTAAAGCTGCAGTAACTTGAGTGAGGTAAGGCAATTGCACAGGAATTCACAGTTATGGAACAATGCTTTGGCTGACAAACTTTGCAATGTAGTTAGGAAGGACTGAGATTTCTTTTCTCAGTTGGCCACTTCTGTTAATAATCAGTCAGTGTTATGTCTCCTGTGTGTTTGTCTGAGATGTTTCTTCCATCAGCTGCAGTCATCACCAGCTAATTATGGCTCTGTCAGCATTTCCAGCCCCCTCCTGGAGGTTGGGAGGGGGAGGATGTGGTAAAAGGCACTAAACACTTAAGAAATGGAGAATATTTAAAGGGAGAAATTGGTGAATACACTAGTTAAATATTTAAGCAAGGATAGCACAAAACTGAGGGCCAAGAGCAGGAGTATGTGGGGAAAGAGCTGTATATGCCTTACTTAAATATACCAAATGTTCATTTGCACCTTGAAAATGCGTTCAGATGCAAAAACATTTTCAGTCTGATTTATGAAGATACTCTGATCCTTTTTCTTTTAAAGGGTAAGAAACCAAGTGGGTTCCTTCCAACTCAGAATATTCTGTGATAATAGGGTGAGAAATGTTAACTTGAGAAGGAATTTTTCTGGAAAACCTGGTGGTTCAATGGACAAAAATAATCAATTTTGTTTAACTGGGAGTCATTAGCTAATCTGTGCCACGGGGACTTTTCTATAACACTTATTTAGCAGCACAAGGCATCTATGTTCTGCCAAAAATCCTCAATACTTGAAGAATTTGAGATTGGAAACATATTTACTCTTAGTGAAAAGCAATGCTATTTTTTTCCATGCTTTCCCTAGCAAAAAATGCTTTTCTGGTCTTATACTTGATCTGTCTGACTTACCCCTTTCCACGTCTCCCCTCAGCTTTGGGTTATTCTGAAACAAATGCTCATTGTATAGCAGTTTTTGTTGTATTGTTCATAGTAACTTCTTTTTATCTGGAGTCAAGACAACTCTTTTTATTACTATACATTTTTAATAAAGGTGGTTGAGGCTGGTAAATAATATGTGTTGGTCTGTGAGATTGTTTATAATAAAGTACTTAATTTTTAAATAAGATTATATATCTTAGTAGAGTGGAAAATTGCATTCTCTAGTAACAGATGTGAGCCTTGCTCTATTTTCATTGTGCTAATAGCAAGGATGGTCCTGCCACAATTGGAAATGTCCTTTGCAAGTTATTTAAATCTCAATAGAACAGGTTTAGATGACAGAGCCTAAAATGACAGTGGCTTTTGTTGTACTCGTTGCTGTGTCCGTGGGTCACGACAGGTTTGCACGTTGCTATCCAGGGGGAGGGAATAGTGGAGCAATCTGTGGGAAACATTCCCAGGGCATGTGTAAGGTCTTTGCTCATTGGGGTTTTGTTAGAAGCATTGCAAAATGAGAAGCTGCATTGCTGTCCCTTACAGCAGTGACAGATTATGCCTCCCTGTCCTTGGGTTTTGTTTGCTGTTGATGCTTGGATGCTGTAGCACAGTCCTGAGCTGCAGTGCCTGCAGAGAGTGCAGATACTGTCACAGAGCTCTAATTCTAGAGCAGCATTTTGATTTTCTTAAAGGTGAATGTTTCTTGTTACATTCTTGGAGACCTCATTTGTTGTAGCATCATGGCAAAAGTCTCAAGGCAATGGTCCATTCTGTAATCTCATGGCTTAAGGTGTAAAGACACATAAAGCTGCCCCAGAGGCCACAGGACAATTCAGCTGTCATGTGATCCATACCATGCTCCTCAGCTCACTTTTTGGGACACAATACAGCATTAAGGTTGTGCAACACTGGTGCCTATTTGTCAGAATACCCCTTGCTTCATCCAAAGCCTACTATTTGTATAATATAATACTAGGAGGGTCAGCAGACTTACTTCTTTGTATTAACTTTTTTCCCACAGGGGGGCAATGCTAAAATAGCAAAGAAAATGTAAAGATAATTTGACTAAGCCACAGCTTAATCTAGAAGGCCATGCATCATTTCATATAATGAATAAGGATTTTGTGCAATTCACTAAAAGTCTGCGTTAGCAAAATAAAACCAAATTGAATAGGGGTGAAATATGAACTATTGCATTTCTCCATCCTAAATAAAATTTAACTGAGGAAGAAAAGACTTACATTTGTGTGGTTGTGGCACAACCATGTGAATTGTTCTGGTTTTGTTCAAGTAGGTTTAGGTTATATCACATGACGTATCACTTGCACATAGATAATCTCATCTATCTCTTTGTTTCCCAAATCCATAGTTTTGAAATTCTTTTACATTCCTTTTGAAATTCTATCTTTTCTCTGTTTCAATGAAAAGCAGTAGAAGTGGAGCTCTTATCCCTGTTTTTTCAAGACTTTCTATGTATTTAGGCTTAAGTCCAAGAATAGGAGCCTGAGTAATCTAGGGAATATGAACAGTTATATTGAGAAAATTGAGAAAATTTTTACAAGCCTGTACCAAAGCTCCATCAATAAAGTTAGCCAGTTAAAAGTCTTCATAAATAGCTGTATGTAACAAAGACAGCAGATCTTTTAGTTTGTGGTGGCAGAAAACTCATCACCAATGCCCTGTGTCATAATGCTCTGTGAATGTTCAGTCTTCATTATTCAAGTTAATCCTGTTTTTACTTTTCAAAATGTTTTCATTTTTAAAAATTAAATCAAGGGGTTTTTTGATCCATTTGTGTCTATTTGGCTTCTTCACCTGAAGGACAGATGTAGTAACTCATAGGAATGTTGTAAAGAATCATTAGTTCTTTGGTCAGAACTCTTGGATGAAAAAGATTTTGTTTTGTCTTGTGTAGATTTTAACTAAGAACTTGATTCTATTTGTTACACCAACAACTGCCTTCCATTTGTTTTATGTCTTATTAGTGTTGCTTCCCTCTGCCTTTTCAAGCTGTGATGACAAGTTTTCCATTATGTTTATTTAAGTTTGTTTCTCTTAGAGTGTGAATATAGAGAAGCTGCAAGGGACAACCATCAACATATCTACTGAAGATGGGCTGCTGAAAACTAAGTATCTCTATGCAGAATCAGCATCTCTCTCTTCAGTAGCTGGTGATATTATGCTGGGAAGTGTTCATGGTAAGAAGGAAAATCTGTCACAAGTTCAGCTTTGAAGGTGTTCATATAAGGTTCACAGTAACAAATGGACTAATGCAATGGGCTGTCACTAAATCAACTGTGCACAGTGTATGAACAGAACAGTTCTATCTCTGTTAGAGACTGAATTGATTTTTTGTCACCTAGCAGACTGTATTTTTAAAAACAATTTTATGAGCACACTTGTGAATAGCAAGAAGTGTGTATTGTGGGAAAGAAACATCATCTGTACTAAGAACATAAAAATATTTTAAAATTCAGCAATGAAAATTATACTAAATTTGTAAAGAGACTTCTCTCTTCCCACCCTTTTCTTCATAGGAGAAGTAATGCTTTGAGCATCTGGTAAGAACTAGAAGACAATCATAATTAGAAGTTTTAGCACAAATAGCCTGTGTGTGCTGGCACCTTTTATTAACAGAGTGGAGACAGTTCTTTGATTGGGGAAGAAGTCTCTAATCCATCAACCCTTTAATATCCTTCACCTAGACCTAAAACTAACTACAGAGTGTGTTGTTTAGACAGCAGTCAAGGCTTGAATGTGGTGTGGTTTTCTAATGTAACAAAACTCCCACTGAATTCTGACTGTGCTGTAATGTGCTTGTGGTGATTTAACATTGTACATTCTCCAGTTTGTTTTACTCTAAGAGTGAAAATTACTCAGCTCAGTCTGAGTTCCAGATTTTCAGCTGTATGCTTTATAAACAATTTGCTTCAATTTCTTAGCAATTTTATGTTGTCATCTTGCTTGAGAAATTAATTTTGTCTCTTCCTTAAAGGAATAACTCCTCTGTTCATTTATAATAGTGTAAGAATGGTTTCTAAACCTGTTAGGTAAGGTTTGTCTTAGCATGCATAGGCAGAAATAAACTGATTTGTTTTTTCTTGTTGTTACTGTATTTTTCTAACATGTAGACTTTATTGTTACACTGTGATCAGTTTGAACATTTTGATGCCTCTGTGCACATCCAAAAGTTTGTATTTATTTTCTTGGTACAAAAATGAAATCATAACTGCTGTAGGTAGTGACCTACTTCCTTAGTAATGTCTCGCTGTCACTGAGCTGAAGAACAGTGTGAAACCAGATAGAATTGTGTCCAAATTATACAGACATTTCTTAAGTTACTTCAGGGTTGTTTTTATGAGCTCTACTAAATGGGCCTGGAAGACCTATCCTTACTTTAGCTGTTTCTTTTGAAAACAATTGCACATTAACATTTACTTAGTAATTCTAGTCACTGTTCTCAGAAAAACATTTTCTGCAACACATCATGCTCCTCAGTCATGTTTTAATAGTAAGAGCAAATGCTTTTAAAGCACATACACAAACATATATTAATTAGTAGAAAATATAAACTCCTATTACAAATTTTTGTTGAAAAAGGTCACTTTTGCTTCTGGTTTTTGCTCCTCAGGTAGTTCAGTTTTAGGAGTTGTTTTGTCTGTAAATGCCTGGACAGATTGTTTCTTGAGCAGCTAAACCCACAATTTCCCTGTAGCTGACAATATGCTGATATTATAGTTGGCATCAAATCAGCACAGCTGTGCACAAAACAGATTTCATTGCTTCTGCTCTGAGAAAATTGAAGTTGGGGCAACACAAGCTTTACAAACCTGTCTTAGACAGTTTGTGGTTGGAACTCAGGCTGTGCAGTTGCACCACTGTCAGTGCTCAGGCTTTCTTAATTGCTCATTTCATGCTTCAGACTTTTATGAAAATGAATAATGCATTGTTTTGATGAAATTGGTTGTGAGTAATTTTTGTCAGCTTCTGCAACATTAGAGCTGTCAGGTGCTATTGAGCTTTGGAGTTGATGCTTGAAGAAGAAATCTGGTTCTGAGAAATGATCTACTTTTGTCCAAGAGACTATAACACTACAGAGAAACTTCTCTACAAAGGGGCACAGAGAAGGAAAAGGAAACCCCTCCTTGCCCCAAAGCATTGGGTTGAGTTGCATTAACTATTAATGTATTTTATATATTAAAGAGTTGAAGGAATTTGATATCCAGCCCAAACTAATGCTTAAGGTGGGCTCAGTTAGACAAAACTTGTTCCTGGCCTTGTCTGATTGCGCTTTGAATATTTTTAAGGCCAGAGATTGCATGACCTTTCTGGGCATCTTGTTTCAGTCCTGAATTATTCTTCTGGTGGGGAAAACCCCCATTTTTTCATAAAAATTTCTATTATGACAACTTGTATCTATTATTGCTGCTTCTTCCTTCTTGCTGCATCACCATGAGAAGAATGTCTTTTTTTTAGCTCTAGACCCTCCTGTCAGGTAATTGAAGACCATAGGAAGGTTCCTCCCCAGCCTTCTTTTAAATCAAAACAAACTCAGCTTTCTGAGCATCTGTAGTGTGGTCTGGGCCCCTCATTTTCCCAGTACTCCTCCCTGGCCTCAGTTAAGTACATCAGTGTCTTTCTTGACTGGGAAGGCCCCACTTGGACACAGTACTGTGAATGCAGCCTCAGAGAGGCGTTCCTTGCTGTCTGTGCCCATGGCCATACAGCTCAGTCTGCAGCTGGCTGGCTGTGCTGGCTCACACTGGAGGTGTGCCCATCAGGGGGCCCAGTCCTTCACTGCAAAGCTTCTCTGCAGTCAGCACTCAGGTTTTCTGCTTTACATCCGTAAAGCTTGTGTAGGACGTTATGTTTGCTTTAGACCTTTTCTTCTGTCATAGTCTAGTAGCTGATTGAGAGAATCACACTGGAAAACATGATTACTGAAGTTCCTTTATGTGTTTGCATGCTAATTTATGTAAAGGAAAAGGTGAACAAACAGCTGCCTTACCTTGTCAAGTATCTGAATTGAAAGTGGAAAATCTGTGGTCTTCCAAAGGTTGTACAGTACAATGCTTGAGCTTGGCATTCTGTAATCCCTCCTGAAAAAGTACCTCTTGATATACCAAAGTGTGTTCCATAAATTTCAGCTACTTTTCTGGATTTCACTGTATATAAATGGAATTGTAGGAATTAATTTTATTTTCATTCTTTTTTTTGGGTGTGTCTGTACTTTAGTCTGATGCAAAACTGCAAAGTTGAAGTGGTAAAAAGCTGCATAATAGTTTTTCCTCTTTTTGTGCAGCAGAATTACCCTGTCACATTGACAGCCTCCAAAACAAATTGAAGGGATGGAAATAACACAGTGTAAAGTGTGACCTTTATTTATATCACAGAAGAAATCTTTTGCCCCAGTCCTATACTGATCCTGATTTGCAATACTGTAGTTTGAAGTTTTGAAGTGTTCATGGAGAAGGAAAGCTTGTAGATGATAGAAAATATAACCATTTCTTCAGAAGTAACAAAAACCCAAACCACTAAGCCACTGTCTTCAATATTCTGTTAAAACTATTATATTGTGGACATCACAGTGTTGTACTAGAATGCTGAAGTTATTTGGTTGTAATTATCAAACTAGTAATTACCTCTACTCAGGTCTCTCTCTCTTTGTCCCAGGAAATTCTTGCTTAACTTAAAAATCCTAAGTTTAGTGCTGGCCTTTATAGAACAATTACATGACCAAAAGTGTGTTTCTGTGCACTGGGGACAGTGCAGGTCACAACACAGCAGGACATTCCTGTTTGCTTTAAAGTCAGCTTTTGTTTTAGCTGAATGTTTGAGCTTTTCACACTCATACATTGACATTGCCAAATACTGGTTGTATCTGCCATGTGAGTCTGTGGTTAATAAGAGTTTGATTTCTGTGTGTTCAATATTTTTCAAGGACCTGCTTATCAAAACAGAAACCAAAACCCTCAGAAAAACAAAGAACAGGCCCATGTGCTTTGTGCAGACAGAATATAACCACCTTCAGCTCCATGGGAGCTGCTTCCTGACCAAACCCAAGGTCTTTTTATAGGTTGTACAAAACCAAGTGCTAGTCAGGATAAAATGGGGAAAAGGGGGGGATAATTATAGTGTGCCTTTTAAAAACAGCAAAGAGTAAAGCCAAACATATTTCAAGTTCATTGAAATATGCTTTTGTTTCTGCTCTGATTTTCGGACCCCCTGAGTGTTTTGTACAGGGTGTGCTTGAGAAGATAAATGTAAGGCTGGTGATGATGGGCTGCTTTTCTCACTGTCGGCCCAGGAACCACTGAGGAAAATACAGGTCCCATTCAGCGGGATGCAGTCAGCCCTGATGGCTGTTTGCTACTGTGGCATTAACAAAGGGCAGGGCTTGAGCCATTTGCCATTTGGAGAGATCCGAAAATTGTGGATACTGAGTGTTACTAAATCAGACTCGATTGCGGTGATCAACCCTATTCTTCATTCTGTCCTTCACTTGGAAGGATGAGAGGATGACAGGAATGACATTTTGTGTTTAGTTTTTAATTTAAAGCATTTTCTGTGAGGCATTTGTACATGGAACTGTGGAGGTTTCTACAGTTTAGTTAGAGTGTTAGTAGTACAGATGACTTTTCTGTTATGAGGTACTATCTGTCCTCCCGATGCAGGTAAAGAGGAAGAACATGTATTTTGAAATTTTAAGGCTGAAACACTAATGCCTGCTCGAAGTGATGCAAGTTCAGCAGGAGACTGGTACACATTTTGTGTCTTACACAGTTTTGTTTGATGTTCTCCAGTTTGTCCAACATACTCAGACCTCATTGAGGTCAATGGCAAACATTGATCATGGGTTGTCATGCACATAAGAGTAAGTTCGGAGGGAGTAGGAAATGTCCAGTGGGTCCAGGAAGTGGCCTTTGAAGATAAAGCACAAAATTCCCTCCAGGGGAGATGGAGTATACCTATATAAAAGAGGAAAACAGAAACTGTTTATCCTACTCATCCTGTTACTTAAATGACCAATTGTGCTTGTGGCATCAGAGCAACTGGAAAAAAATCACCCCAAATAAAATAAGGCAATACTGAGCATTAGCCTTGCAATGCCTCTCTGCTTTTTCTCCCTCACATCCAGGCTGTGTCTGGCTTTACTCAGCATTTTGCTTGGCTGGAATCACTTCATTGTTACCCACGTGTGGTGAGGTTTTTATTTATAAAGCAGTAATATTGAAAATAAATAAATGATGAATATGCTTAAATAGTATAATTTTAACGTTTTTTTTCTCCTTTTCACAACAGGTAACACTACCCTTGAGACCAAAACGGGGAGTATCACAGTAGGTATGTTCCACCATCGCTGTCTCTTTTGCTCTTCCCTTCTCCTTTGTAAAGGCTAAATATTCACAGGGAAAGGGAAAAGGAGGTGGTTGTGTACAGACATTTTTGCCCTCTTTTGCAGGAGGTATCACTTTTGATATCCCACACTCGCTGGGCTTTGCACAAGTGAGTCTGAGTGTAGGTGGCATCTTTTAGATCAAGGTGAGATAAAAAGACAGGAGGAAACACTAAGTGTACATCAAATGCAGTTGTGCCTTTGACTTAGTTTTCTCACATTTGTTTATATCAATGGTTAGCTGTGTTAAATTGTTATATCAGGAAGCAGTAATCATTGAAGTATTATATATTCAGGGGCTGGGAGGGAGGGAGGAGGCTTGTGATACTTTCAGCATTTCCAAACCATTATGCTAATGGTTTTCCCTTCAGAAATGAAAACAGCTCATAAACTTTCTTTTGTGAACTTGGGCATTTATACCACAGGATAACTCAGAGTTATCAATTATGGAATGCATTGTATCAGTGCATTTTATAGCAGATAAACACAAAACTGAGAAATTCAAATTCTGATTATTGCTATGGCAGAAAATTGATGTAAGGTAATTGTAGACAAGGCTCAGTGTCTTTGGAGTGTCTGTAGAGCGATTTCCCCTTGTCAGTGAACTTGGTGACAGGCCCAAATCTTGAAGATTTCTGCTGATGATGTTGCCTGTGGTCACTCACTGAGCATTGTTGAGGACAGTCTGTACAACTCTCCCTATGTTTCTAAGCGACCTGTGTTGGCATTCCTGGGAGTGAATGCAATGCACATTCTCATGAGTTAGTCGTTAAACCACAGAATTCATTTGAGCTTGTTATGCTGTTTTTCCTTCTCTTAAATGAACTAATCGAGTATGAAGTGTGGTTAAATAAAGGTTTCCTGACAGGAGGTAGCTTTTTCCATCAACAGATGATTATTTTCCTCAACTAACCAGGTTCAGCTTAAACATTAAGACAAGTCTGACAGCTCAAGAAACCTTTTTCAAATTTCGATTCTGAAGACAATCTTTTCCTAAAGAGCATTAAACATACTTTAGGATTTTTATGGTTTTTTTTTTCAAAGGTAAAAGACTTGAGATCCAGAGATTCAACTCTAAAAATGTGAGAAAGAAATTGAGAAAGTGAGAAATTTATGCCACAAGATAGTTTGTTGAATTGCCAGAGACCTGACAGGGATTTGCTGGTGGAAACAGGAAGAACAGCTCAGATCTTCAGCTGCCTTGGATGGGTTCTCATAGGTTGTAGTTATGTTTCACTGGAGGCAGAATTTTATCAGTTACCTGAAAAAATTAGCTGATGTGTCAGGGTTTTGGATGTGTCCATGTTTTTGAGAAATTTATTTACAAGTCAAACTTGAGTTGAGAGTGCTGGACTTTTTTTCAAAATATTTTTGAGAAAATACAAGTGACTATTTACAGTTTCTTATTGTATAATTCTTCATTAAAACAGGAAACCAGTGCTGTTGTCTCTCACTCCCTTTAATTTTCTGCTTTTAGCCATTTATAAAATAGGTTGATTTGGGGATTTATTTTGGCATTGCTTCTTTGTGCGAATCTATTTTTTTTAAATATTATCCAGAATTCAGTCTGATTTTAATCCTCTGGTGTGTCGCAGTGTTTCACACTGGCATTGTTAAAATATACAAGTAGGGATTATTCCTTTTTTTTCTATCCTGTGAACGCTTTTAATCACTGACAAATTATTTCCTAACTCTATACTAGAAGCTTTCTACTTCTAACAAATGTTAGTAGGGTTTTGAAGGACTTCTTAATTTAAAACAACCAAACCTATTTTTACTTCAAATTTAAGTTACTACTTAAAATAGTATTTAGAAATCTGAATTATCTTACAAAGTAATGGATTTAGAGTGCTTTGTTTTTAGAACTAGCTTTGCCTTTTATATTTTTATTCAGTAAATTCATAGGAAAACTCAGGCTGGAATTCGTAGCATTACTCGGTACAGGAAGTTGCAGAGCTGTGCAGTGGTTGAGGTTGGAAGGGGCTTGTGAGGTTGTCTTGTCCCCCCCTGCTCAGGCAGTGTCTCTTCTCCAGCCTCAGCCTCCTGCTCCAAGCTGTGCAAGCTCTGGGGTTGCTCAGGGCTTTACCCTGTGCTCCTGAAACCTCCCAGGGCACAGATTGTAGAGCCCCTTTGGGCAAACTGTGCCACTGCTCACTGGCCTCGGGCTGAGAAAGATTTCCATTCAGTCCAGTCTGAAACTGTTTCTTCAGCTTCTGCCTGTTGTCTGTTGTGCTCTTGTCATGCATCTCTTGGAGGAGCTTTGCCGTCCTGCTCCCTCCTGTTCTCTGTGCTGGGCCTCCCCTCATCCCTCAGCCTCTCCTCATGGGAAGGGGTTCCATGCCCAGACTGTGCTGGTGCTTCTCTCTCCAGTTCCTGATGTGCCCCTTCTCTCCAGAGCCCCAGCACTGGTTGCTGTTCTGGGTGTGGTCTGGTCAGTGCAGAGTAGAGTGGGATCATCCCTTCCCTCTCTGCACTGGCCACGCTCCAGGTAATGCTGCCAAAAGTCTGTTGCACTTCTTTTCTGCCAGGGCACACTGCTGGCTCACATTCAGTCCTGCTAGAATTTGTTTATTTCTCAATGTTATTGGTATAGTCTGATTATGTATTCTCTACTCTGCTGCCAAGCCAAGTTTTTCCCTACCAGCTCAAAAAACCCATTGCTTTTTCTTGCTGGATTACTTGTGTTTAACCCAATTCTGCATTGAAGAAATCAGTCTTCTGTGTTTGGGATAGTCAGAAACGATAAAACTTGTGGTGGTTATTTCATTTCAGAGGAGGGGAAACAACCAGCTTATGGGCAGCAAGGATTGCTGTGGAAAGGAAAACTCTGTATTAAGCTCACAGAAAGTCTAATGATTTTTTTTACAAATATGTCAGTGTCACTTGGCCTTACTCTGCTAATTTCTTTCTTCAGTAACCCAGTCTGGACAACCTGAAGGCCTCAGTGACTGGCTGTGATGTTCATTGTCTTGAATCAACCAAAACACAACAATTAAGAACATTTCAACTTTCTCAAAGATAAACCTTTGAGTAGTCCTGACATGAAGGTGAACTGAGGTGTCCTGAGATCCTGCATTGTGATGAGAGTAGTCATAAGACAGGTCCCTGGTACAGAACCATGGAATGTTAAGGCTTGGAAGATGATCTTGTCCCAGCAGCCCTGCCATGGGCAGGGTCAGCTCCCACCAGACCAGGCTGCTCACACCTTATCCAGCCTGGCCTTGGACACTGCCAGCACTGAGGCATCCACAGCCTCCCTGGGCAGCCTGTTCCAGGGTGTCACCACCCTCGTGGGAAAGGGCTGAGACAAAACACCAAAGTTTTATTTCAAGAAGGGAATCAATTATGGAAAAAAATTACAATATTTTAAGACACTTTTAGATAGTTGAGAAATAAAATGATAAACAACTTAGTGTAATTAGAAGTATTACTGCATCTGTGAGATTTGTCTTGAGGGTTCACTTTTTGCTAAGTAATCAAGGGAATTCTAAAATTAAACCCCTCATTTCTGAATTCCATTAAAGTCAATTACTGTACTTCATAAAGTACAGCTCTTAAGTAGTTTAAAAAAATAAATCCATACACACACTTGTCTCTTAATAGCAATTAGTTCTGTTGATCTCATTTTTGCCATCTGCTTGAAGTATGTTAATGCTCTGGCTCTCATTTTAAGTGTCCTTCATCTTCCCACCTTGTGTCCCAGAACTTGGCCTCCTTCTGTATTCTGCTGGTGACAGACCTGTCATTTTGCCCCTATTGTTCCCATGTTTTCTTCCACACTGTGCTGTGCTAAAGGTGCTGCTCTCCAGGTAGGTTGGAGTCAGCTCCAAAAGTCAGCTGCTTTTTCTTATCCCTTGGATGTCAAGTTATGAAAAATGAAAGTTTAAAAAGAAAAATGTCCATTGTTTTATCATCAGTCTTTGTTTCCATGTTCCCTTTCCCTCTCTTTGAATGTAGATTATATGGCATTCTGGGCAGAGCTTATGTCCTGGAGAAACTGCTTCTAAAAATTGGAGCATATAGAAGAAGCAGCTGCTGCCTGAGAGCAACAGCATTTTCCTTGTAGCTTAAAAGAATGAACTGTTTTACTTCTGTGTTCTATTAGCAATAAATAATTCTGGTGATGTTACATCACGTGTGTTTTGTAGCATCTCACATCACAGTGCTGAAGATTCTGGATGTTGTTACAGTAGTTCTTGAGTTTATATTATATTTGGGGGAACCTGTGGGGTTTTCTTTCCTCTTAGAATGGGATGAACCATTTCAGTTGGAAGGGACCTACAAGGCCCATCCATCCCATCCAGCTGCCTGCCCAAAGGCCAAGGTGTGTTGTTAAGGGCGTTGTCCAAATGCCTCTACAACACTGACAGGTTTGGGGCATCGACCACCTCTCTAGGAAGCATCTTCTGGTGTTTGACCACTCTCTCTGTAAAGAAATGCTTCCCCATGTCCAGTCTGCCCCTCCTCTGGTGCACCTTTGACCCTTCCAGGGGATCCCAAAGAAAGCAGCTGAGCACCTCCCTCTCCATGTGCCCTCCTCAGGAAGCTGCAGAGAGTAGTGAGGTCACCCCTCAGCCTCGGTTTCTTCAAAGAAGGCAAGCCAGATGGTTTGAGGTTTTTGTTTTTTTGAACAGATTGTTATCCTAAAGAGACTGTGGCCTTTAAAACCAATGGCTGTAACTTTGAAATTGAGGTAGCAAATAGACCATGAAGAGGTAAAAGTCTAGTCTGGACAACTTAGTTAGCAAAGGAATTGCTTTCATGAGAAATTTCTTTGCTTTGTGTGTTTCCTCACTTGTTTTGCCAGGTCTGTGGGGTGGGTATGGCCAGGACTGCGAAGGGTTTTGCAGTAGTGTGTTCAATGAGTCCATTTAGTGAATACATTTCAGTTTCTCACAGTATTTGTCATGTGACAGTTTTAGAACAATGAACTAAACCGAGAAAATTTTCCTGTCTTTTACCAATAAGCACTACCAGAGAGCCAGTGAAGCAGGAATTAAATCTTCACCACACCTCAGATGTGTTGGAATTTTATATTTTCTCCAATCTTTAATCAAATCATAATAAATATTTTGCATTTTCCTGTTGAGATCGATTTTGTTACTGATTTTAACATGAACAAGGTCAGTCCTTATGTGCTATCAGGAAAAGTATGTTTTTGATTAGATTTAAGGAAAGATCACTTGTGTTTAATCCTTCCTTCAGTACTTGGCTGATAAAATGAAGAAAGAAGTGATACTAAATGTTACCTTTAAAATGAAGGAAGTGATGCTAAATGTTACCTTTGTAGGCCTTTCTTTACTTTAGTCTTTCTCAAGTCACGTGACTTAGGTCTTAGTGTTCAAGCTGTAGTTATTTTTCATAAAACTTAAGCAAGACTTTGTCAAGGACGTCTTGCTTCAGTGTGCCTCTTTTTTCTTTTTATTTTTTCTCTAGGACTAGTAAATTCTTAAAGAGCTGAAACTGCTCAAGAGTGACCATCTGTTCTGTTTCCAGTAGAGGGATTTATCCTTGTTTTTCCCCTTGAGCTGCCAATCCTTGGCAAACTCTGATTTCAAACTATACACTTCTTCTTTGGTTTTCCCTTCAATTATTCACATTGATCTCAGCTAGGACTGGTTATATATTTAAAAATAAATTGCCTTAGGCTTGATCTGTAATAATCATATGTATTGTCTCCATTATTTGTTGTTGTGTTTTGTCCTACCAGCCTGTGCTACTTAATATGGGGTAATTTTTTATTGTTGAAATATCTGTTTATTTAAATCAGGGCACTTTTTTTTTTGTTATATCACCTCATTTTTATTGTTTGTTTTTTTAAACTCCATTTTCCTTTGAGATGCAAACTTAAAACATCATCTTTATAACTTTGCAAGAAATGAACAACTCTTAAGTTCTCTTGGTATTATTTGTGTCTAAGCACTTGTATTTAATATATCCATAAAATTAATTGCATAAATCATACTCAGTTGTTTCCATAGAATGTATTTTGTGTTACTTCCATAGGCCAAAGGTAAACAGTTGTTTGCTGTGCAATAAAGTGATGTCATCAGGTTTAGTGTTGGTGCTGCCAAGGTCCTTGGAGGTTTTGAAACTGCTGTATTTTCTTCTGCCATATAAAATTTTGCATTAGTGATGGACTCTGGGAGTCAGAATCTGGCAAGTCCCCCTCTCAAAACAGTGTTTCTCAGTGGAAAAGTGTTCCACTTCCCTTGAGGCTGTTTTTTGCTTTCCAGGTAAATCTGTGCCTTGTGAGCCTGTGCCCGTTGCCCTCTTCCTCCATCCTTTCTTCAAGTTTGTGCCTTCTCCAAACAGAGTCCAATCTGTCATAAAATGAGAACTTTTTTTTTAATCTATATTAATTGGAATTCTAGAACTTTCTGCTCAGTTGTGCAGTGGTGCCAGATTCCACTGGGGAGAATCTCCCAAGAGCTGCTTTTGCAATTGAAGAGTGGGAAGAGAAAGGCTTCCCTGGATAAAGGTTGTCCCTGTGGAGCAGCACCAGCTGGTGGTGCTGGATGGGCTGTTTGCAGTTGTTCTCCCAGGAGAGGGTCACTCTCCTGTCACAGGAGACTTTTCTTTCTTCCTAGAGCTGATAAAGGAACTTACTAATGTTCTGGTTAAAGCAGAGGAGGCAAAGGCTGGATGTTTCCTCTATCTCTTGCCAACAGAATCTCTGTCAAGATTATGTGGAGAGTCAGCTGTTACTAAATTTGAATGGGAATATCTGCAAAACCAGCTTTTGCATGAAAATCTCAAGCTATCACTACTTAAAATGTTCCTTACAATGTTGATGCATGTCAAATGTTCCTGTTCTAATGACTTTAACTTTTAAACTTTAACCATTATGAACAGCCTTTCAGAAAGTCATCCATAAAATATTTCCTTGTCACTTACACATGCAAAACTCTTTTTCAGTTCATTATTAATGAAGAGTTATTTTTTTTTTTCAGATTTGGAGCAGACCTTTAACATAAAAATTTTGATATGGCAGAAGCATTCACATTTTAGTTAGTGTTTTCTTGTTAGCCAAAGGCAGTCTTAGTTTCTCAGCTGACTAAATATGGATCAGCTGCTTTTTTTTATTACTTCCCCTCAAAGAAATCAGCTTTAGCTGTGGGATAATAATCGTGGATGTTGTGAGCAATGCACTGATCTTTGGCATCTGTGCTCCAAATCTGGGATCAGAAAAGCTCCAGATGAGTTTACTTAGAGCTAAAACTGTATGGCAAGGTAAGACATTAGTGCAAGACATCCCTGTTATGATTAACTGAGTTTATTCTCTCAATAATGCTTTTAATTTTTGAAATGAGAAGTTTCATTCAGGTTTGATTTTGTTATTTTAGCTACTTCTGAAGTTTGACTGTGTGGGGAGGGGGTTCCTATGTAGGTCCAGAAACCAATCTCTATTTCAAAAGTTCTTGCCAATACTTTAATTTCTAACATGGTCTCTAAAAATATCTTTCACTGACTGCCTTTTGCTCATGTAGAAGTGCATTTTTTTTTATGTTTCTTTAGAGTTTCTTCGTAACTTCTTTGCAGTTTTTACTAACTATAGGTCAGATCAGTAGTTTGAAAGTTAACTATGGGACTTCACTGCAACATTGTGAGTTTGTGTATTTAAAAATGGAAAACACTGCAAATAATCAAAGACTACTCAAGTGTACAATTAAAGTTTCTTACAGACTTTCAGTTTGTAAAAATGCTTCTTCACAAAGCTTTGTGATCATGAATTCCAGCTAATAAGGTATAAAGGAAAGTTTAGGCTTCCCTATACCAGGGCACATCATAAATGCTGTTTTCCTGTGTGCACTAAAGTGCAGTGGATGTCCCAAACATTTATCTACAATTCAGATGTAGCAGCTGAAACTTTACAACTCCTGGACACAGTTACTCTGGGGAACAAGATGTTACAGTGCACAAGTGCTTGTTCCTGGCATGGGGCTGCTTTCCCGGGCAAAGCTCTCCCTGTGTGGAGTCAGAGCAAATGAACTCTTTTGGAAACTAAAATAGCTCTTAGTGCTCACATTTTATGCTTGACCTTCACATGAAGATGACACATCCTTGTAGAAAGATGCACAGTGTAGCTGTGGAACTGCAGGGCTGTGGTCTGGGGCCAGTGTGTGCCCCAGTTCTGGACTGGGGAGAGTGTGACATTCAGTAAATTACTGTGATACTTCTCAAACACAGAAGAATTGACAAAAATCAGTTCAAAGTATAAAGAAAAATTCTGGCAAATGTTTGTTTAAGAAGAGCGAATGATACACAAGTTCTTTTTTTTTTTTTTTAGATTCATCAGATGGAAGTCTTAAAGCTTCTACGCATCATGGGACAATAGATGTTTACGTCAGTCAACTAAGAAAAGTGGATCTAAAATCCCAGAAAGGTTAGCAAACTAAACCATAGATTTTTTGTGACAGCTTTTAATGTAAAAGACAATGGGATAAGGGTTTGGTTCTTTTAGGTTTTTTTTTTAATCTATCTGTTAAAAAGTAGTTTGTGTTGATTATCTACATTGGTTTTTTACCTCACTATTAGAAGATGTCTATAAATACTGAAAGTACACTAAGGTCTGTAAGGGGCAATGATACTTAAAATGGGTTTAAAAACTCCTGTGTTTTTCAAGATTTTGGGATTTTTTTTATGGCAATATACCCAGCAGAATTCTGCAGAGCTGCCTGGGATTACAGTGTTAATTTGCCTTGAGCACAGTTTCCTCCATGATGCTTCATGTGCAGAGTGATAACTGACACACACACATTTATTTTTCCTGCCCTCTGAGTGAAATGGCCCACTATGAAAATCTGAAGGCAGAAAAACAAAGATGAGAGAGCCTTACCCAACCATTTTTCCTTTATCTTCTCCTGTTTACTCACTAAAACTTCACTTCTTATTTAAAAGCTCACACCTAAAGTTGAATTCATTTTGCCATTCAGAAGATACGATACTGTAAATTGTAAAGCTCTGAATGCATCTTATTAGTCCTTGTTTTGAAACGAACACAGCAAAAAAAGCCACAGTACAGCATTTTCATACTTGGTGTTAACACCATGTCAGGCACTTCAGGTGCTTTAAATGAACATGGTATTTGGGACACTTCTGTTTTCCATGAGACAGTGCCTGTGCCCTGTTAAAACCTTTAAAACATTTACTCAGAATGGGCCTGTTGATAGCAATGTGCTGACATCACTTGCGTGTCCTGTACAGGCTATTTTGGTTTCATTAGCGCAAAGAAATCTATTTTTGTATTATTTCTTGGTTACCTTTTGAATCACTCATTGCTAAGTTAATGTCTCTTTGAGTTATTGGCAAAGAGGAATGTATTTAATAAAGGCTAATTAATGTTATTTTCAAAACACTGACATCTCTTCTGGCAGCACAGTTTAGTAAAGGCAAAGTTGAACTTCTGTTTTCGTTTACCCTGTGAATTCAGAGTAACTCTTGACAGCTGCAGTGTAGAAAATGTCCCATTTGTGATAAATTAGCTGCATATGGGTTGGATTTTATGAGTCACATCACTGAGCAACTCCCCAGGGAGGACCCAAAGATGAAGACCTTTTCCGTTTCTTATCCTGAGGCTTTTGTGTATCCAGCAAAACATAGGACCAAATTAACTGACAGTTAACTTGTTCATCAGGACTGTCACAGGCAAGACATTGTGCTGATTTTAAATTACATAGCTAGGGTTGCTTTCTGATGCTGCTTAGCTGTTATGACATCACCTAGCATGTTCAACCTCAGCTTTTGGGATGTACATCAAGAAACTTCTTTATGTTTTTCTAAAGTGAATGTTGGAATTGTGCAAAAACTGAGGAACAAATATAAAGAAAGTGTATTTTAAGTTTTGCTAGGTTTTGGTTTGATGTGTAGGACACAGCTTCCAGACTTTGTGACTGAATAATTCCAAACATGACTAATTTGGGAAGGTTGGGGGCCCAGCGTCTGCCTTTGGGCTGATGCACAGAAGCACAAATTTAGGGGAAGCAGAAGTCAGAATTCCTGGTTTTAACCTCAAAGGTAAAATCTTTCAGGCCACCAAAGCTGCAGTTTTGCTAGAAGTTTGCATTTTAGTGATGATGCATAGTCAAACTGGGTAAGTCACTTCTGAGACTGGCTCTGCTGGGGGATGTGCAGCTGTCCCTGAGCAGTGACCGAAGGCCATCACCAACACTCACAGTGCGGAGCGAGCGGCGTCTCGTTCCAGGGGAGCAGCTCTGCCAGTGTGTGCCACGCAGGGCCTGGAGGGTCTGTCCAGGCTGGGCCCAGGAGTTCAAATATGCAACCAGAAGATGAAACTAAAGTCATAGTATCTGTGAGATCTCTTGGATTTGCTTCCCTTGGTCGTTCCTGTAATAAGATCCCCTACCAAGAGACATTGCTACCAATGTATGTCAGTGTTTATTTTCTTATCTATGGAGGAAGTACACCATTTTCTATATGTGACATGCAGTGCTCTGTTTATGGTAAATGAAGATACCTTTATCTATCCTGTCAGTGACAAAAAAAAGGAGGTTACTCTCTGAAGACTTAAAAAAAACCCCAAAACAACACCCC
>JAOXXN010000265.1:10991016-11007003 GCA_026770055.1 Myrmophylax atrothorax
ACCCAACCCAACAAAACCACAACCAAATGATTTAAGTTAGTGAAATAATGGCCTGTTTCATGCTTTGATCTCAGTGTTAAACTAACTATTTTTCACTTCAATTTATACCAGGTTCCATTACAGTCAAGGTACCTGCCTCTCTCAAAGCCTATTTAGAGTTGTCTGGAAGAAAAGTGGATGTGAACTCAGAGATCCAGTTAAAGGAAACACAGAGGGCCTCCAAAGACAATCACGTCACGATAAGTGGTAAGGCTTACTAATCTTGGCTTCCAATAAATATCTGTCTGCCCTTAGTCAAAGGCATCTACAATATTTCTTTATTAGTTTATTGCTCTTGGCAGCTGCTTTTTCAATCTGTTCCATGCTGCAGTGTTTGCTTGTGCCATTGTACTCCCCATGTCACCAGGAGACACTTAAATTTTGATTGGTAAATGATTTGTGAATGTAAATCAACTGCTTCTCTCACAAAAGTCTTAAAGCCAAATTCATCCTAAGCATTATTCCAGTGAATTTTTGGGAGATAATCCAGAGCTGACTCTGACCCCCATTGCTTTGTTGGCTTACACAGTCACATATAATAGATTGACTAGGAATGTGTATTGAAAGTGTAATGAACTTTTCTCTGTCTGAGTGGGAGGGGGAAATACCAGGGATATATGGCATGTTTATAAATGTTCAGTAGTGCAGGATAGGCTGAGAAATTGTGAGTGGGAGATAACTAGAAGAAGTGCAGAAGAAGCTGAAGCTGAAAGAGGATACATGGAAAGATACCTGGAATTACTGGAAGCATTCTCCTAATGCTTTTAAAATTGAACTCAAAATCCCAAACCTTGCTGTTTCCTGCTTGAGAAAACAGTTGTACAATTCACTGTCAGGGTGTCTGTTCCTGTCCCCTCCTCCAGATGTGTCTAACTAGAAGTTAAGGCTGTTGCTGTTACCAATTATGCAGTTTGCTCTAGAGAAAACATAACCAAAATGTGCCAGCTTTGTTTGAACGTGTTATGTCAGTGTGACCTGATGTCATAGCAGATTGTGTGAGGCTTTGAGTTTTGCTTTGGGTTTAAACCTGAGAAAATATGCACAAAACCCCTTGTCCTCCCCCATGTAAGATGTTAATCTCAAAGTCAGAAATGTTACAAGTGTAATTACATAGTTTTAACGTGTAGCCTGCTTATGTATCTCTTCCTGCCTAGGAATGGTAACTAGTGCTTAAATGTACTAGTGGTTATTAAATACAATTTCTGTAAAAACCATGATTAGAAGCTCTCAGGTTAGAAACCTAGAGGACCCTCGATTCTAGCAACACTATGGAATGAATCCCCTCAGCAGTAAAACAAAACTCCCAGTGAATGTGAACCACTGACCAGTCAATCACCGTGTTACTTTGGCAACACTGAAGATGAGAGTGATGTTTCAAATACCCACAGCTAAGTGACTTCTCTTGTTGCACAGCCCAGGCAGTGTTTGTGTAGGACAGTCAGCCCTGAAGCGGATGTGATTTTTCAACCCACCATTCGGTATGGAAATGGTCTTGGCAGTTGAGGCCAAAAGTGACTCTGATTAGTTAACTTTTAAATGTACGTGTCCCAAAGGCATGGAAATCATCAAGAATTCTGCAGAGGCTACAGCATTAGGCCAGTGATTGTCAGTTATTTAAAGAAGTTACAGCATTACACAAAAAAATGTATTAAATGTGGGTCTAAATTGATCACAGTACGTGTGAATGAAAAATAGACTGTAGAATGGATTTTCTGCAGGATACAATTCAGCTAAACTAGTGCTGGCCTAAAGTAATGTACCTTCATCGGTGTTTATACCCAGCAGTTGTCTTTGTGTGTTTTCTCACATCATGTAACCCATGATTGATAGCAATGCTCTCCTCCCTGTTCTTCACTGGTCAGTAGGAAGCAACAAACCTGAAGGGAGATGAAGTAGCTGGTTTTAACATATGTTTTGCTCCCCTTTTTTTTAACATTTTGAAAACAGTGCCTCTCCTTTCTTTGCCAAATCAGTAACATTCTTCTGGCATGGCAAGGGAGATGCTTCCTGCTTCTCCTTCTCTTTACATTATCCCATAGGGATGGTGTGTCCTTTCTGCCCTTGGCCCCTCACTCTCAACAATCCCTTCTTCTTAAAGTCAATATGTGGTAATTTTCTTGTACAAGTAGACTCTCAAATAATTAAAAATAATTTATTGTTATTTCTGTATCATGAGAACATTATCCATTGTTGAAGTTTCAGGTACAAGGTCCATAACTGTCCCGCTGCTGCAATTGAGGAAATGTAAATAGGGAGAGAAGAGAGGTTTTGCCAAGTGAATAAAAACTGTATCACAAGAGCATAGCAGTTTGGTTTCTTTATGATTCTGAGTTCAAAGGTTAGTTTAAAAATAGCTGATTTTTTAGAAACTGGCCAGCCCTCATGTGGATAATGGGAACTCTCTGCTTTGAGGAAGCTTTCCTTGCCTCTGGGAATATTGTGAAGATGTTACAGAGGAGGCTCCAGTGGGAAGACAGGGTAGAGTTCTGTGACTTGGGTAAACCTGCACTCAGTGTATCACCTGCCCTAGGAGAGCCTTCCCTGCTGCTGTCACAGCAGTTCCCAGTGTGCCATCCCTGAGGGCAGGCAGTGCCACAGCCGGGGCTGGCACGGCAGCCAAGGGGGAGAGGGCAGCTCAGGGAGGGCAAGGAGATCAGAGTGTGGAGTGAGTGCTCAGCACAGCAATATGAGTGTGAAAAGGTGTTCTGCCCTTCTGGAAAAGGAGAGGACTTTCCTACAAAACCAGGACACTTGCTGAGAAAGGGAGGGAACTACAGAGCAGCAACAGGGAATTTACTCTTTGGAGAATGTGCAAGGACAAGGCATCTGTTACCATTGATATCAGTAGGCACTCTTAGAAGGAATATATATGATATAATGAAATCTGTTAAAAACAGGGAGTTCATGCTAAACACTGGTCCAGCTTCCATCTGTGAAAGTATTTGGTTGTCTACTTTGAGAGTGCTTGATTAATTCCAGTAATTTCTGATGGTAATCATGTCAAGGTGTTCTTTCTTTTCCCTGGGAAATAGGCAAGCCCTTACTTCTCAATGTCTGCCTTCTCTGTTTCTCCAGGTCTGCCTGTATTCTTAAATCATCTGGTTTAAGAAGCCTCTAGAGATAATTATCTATTGGTACTATATAAGTACCTAAATAAGTAGCTCACATAAATTACCTCTAGGTACTATACAAGTACCCGTAACCCATAAGTAAGAGGAAGGGTAGCAGGCTAAAAAGTGTTAAATATTTAAATGGAAAAGGAGCTTAGAAGCCTGTCATGTCAAAGGGGTTACAAACATGTTGAAGGTCAAGGTCCATATTCGGATATTCTTGATTTACGTGCTTGTTAGGCCATTTTCCCAGTAAATTATTTTAAGTTCAAAGTACAAAGGTAGGAACAATTACCTGTATATTCCCAAGAGGAGTAATAGTTAAATAAAAACTTCAGGAAATAGTAATGTTACAGTGTTGAGAACAATAAACATATTAACATGACTGTTCTGTAAAACTCAAAATAATCCTTTGGCTTTACATGGCATTAGTAATGCTTTGCTGGAATGTGTTCAGTTTTGAATACTGTACTTCAAAAAAGCATGTGGACAACTGTAGACTCTCTAAAGGAGAACACATGATCAGAGGCCTAAAACCATGATTAATGAGAGAAGACTGAAAAGTGGGGGTTTTGTCTGAAAAGAGAAGACTGGGGGAAGAGAAGATGCCTTTTTCTAGTATATCAGTAGTCTCTGTAGAGAAATTAAGAAATAACTTCTTCTGTCCATTGGTAATAGGACTAGAAATTATGATTTGACCTTACAGTAAAGAAAACGTAGGTAAATAATAAGGCAGCCTTTCTGGCAGCACTTGTCTGGTGAGGCAGTAGGACTGTCAGTACTGCAGATTGTGAAAACCAGGTGATGGGAGCATGTCAGGTTACATTCAGTGCATCCTCAGGTTGCTTTCAGCCCCGTTATTTCTTGTTGAAAGTTGATGTGACCATGTGTTTCTACCCACCCCACAGTAACAAAGGAAGGTTATCAGGCTTGTGGGTGAATGGGGACTAGATGAAATGTGGCCAGGGCACACTTCAGCCCATTCCTGTTGCCAACTTGTATGTTGACAACTGTAAACTTACTGGAAAAAGTCTTGTAGTCATTCAGAGGCTCTGTTTAGATCCTTGGTGTAATGTAATCCTTGGACCTTTGGATAATGGTGTAAATGTCCAAAACTATTTGTCTGGAGTATGAACCATGTAAATCTTCCATCTCTGAGTGGTGCAGTGGATTCATCTGGTTTCAGATGTTTCTCCATCCCTGGCCCCAGTTCCAGTGCTAAGTTCATATCCAGTGGCAACCCTTTAATCTGATGCCATCCATCTGCTTGGTGCCCAGTGAGCTTTCAGCCTTGGCAGTCACTTCATCTGGTTTGCAGCACTTGTGTGAGTTTCCTTGGTAGAAGTTCCACTGTGCCATAGGTGCCTCAGAGACCATGAATGTTTGTCTTCATAGGTTATCATGTCTCCCTGCTCTGAATTTCTCAAGTTACCAAACTAACCTCTGTATTTTTCTGTCCTCACACAAAGAACATACTCTTTGGGAATTCCTGTCTTCTCCCAAGTTGAGATATACTTTCTCCTGATGTCAGCCAGCATGACAAGGATTGCAGCAGGTAACAGCACCTTTAGGTTTTGATTCCAGTCCCATCCTTTCTGTAGCACAAGAGCTTTGCTACGCCACCTCTGAACATGTTCCTCTGAGCTGTGCCTTCTGGTGAACATACACACAGGTAACAAGACTCTCTTATATTGACTTATGCCTTCCCTCAGATGTCTGTCCTGATTATGGAGAGGAATCCCCTGGTGTCTTCTCCAACTCCTCCTCTCCTGTGAAAATGTCCCGGTGTACATTGCCTCTACCTTACAGGCTGATCCAGCATCCCATTATTATTCTTTCTATCACTGGGAACAACTTAGATGGCCTTCCTCGTCCTGTGCCTCTGGAGAGTCAGCCTGTCTAATCACCAGATCCCTTTGAAAAGGTGGACTTTGGCACCACTGTCCTAGCTCTGACTTTCTCTTAATAACACGCTTCAAGTCTTTTCATCCTTCCTTTCTCCTGGTAGATTGAAGCACCTTTCTCCTTACAACAATCACTCACTCAGGCATGCACTGAAGCATTACAACTTTCACATCTCCCTGATGTTCCCCTCTGGAGCAAAGAGGATTTACACAGATGTTTCCTACCATCAGGAAGAACTTATCTCTCACTGCTCACGCAGTGTTTGCTCACACAGTGGTCTGTGGAATGCTGTGGATTTACCCAGAGTGCAAGGAGGGAGCTGGCTGCATGAGTCACCTATGCCATGCACAAAGCTTCATGGATGGATGTGTCTGAGAGTCTGCATTATGAGAAATTCTCTATTGTTTACTTCAAGGTGAGGTCTGTGATTTTGGCTGCCTGCAGTTCCAGGGCTGAGTACAAACACAGCTTAAGGGGCAGTGAGTAGCGTGAGGCAGCAGCTTGCCTTTAAAAGGGAAATAGCTGAAAGAGCTTGTGTTGTGTCAGTCTGCTGAAACTTAAATCTTTTTTCTGAAACGTACCAGCTGCCCAAATGCAGTGCTCCCTCTCCCACTGTGCAGCTGTCCTGGGTCTGTTGCAGTCAGAATTACAGTTCTGGTCCCAGGAGTAACACGATCTGCTGTCGTCCCTCCCTGTTTTCTCTGTTCTCAAGGCATTTCAGAGCTTTCCTTCCTTCTTAGAAGCAGTTCTTATTGACTCTTGGCCCCTAGAATTGAGTGGGAAGAGCTTTGTTTTAGTGTCCCTCCAAACACTGCCTTCTGTGAAGCCTTGATCCTTAAGCAATATCTTAAAAAAAAATAAACAAAGACCCAGGTTGTATCTGGAAAAGATTACATTCCTTCAAGTCAAATAGAAAGTTCATCCAACTTTTATTGAACACATTAGATGAGATGCTATCCTACAGATTTTTACTGGTTTCAGCTTGCATTCAACTCAAGCTGTTCACAGCCTTTTTGATGTATACCACAGTCCTAACACCACAAGTGAACAACATTTAAAAGAGGATCCTCTTCTCCTGTTTTATGGTATGAAAACAGAGCTCTCAACTTCTGCAGTCTCCAGGAAGGCAAGTAAATAAACAGTCAGTACTTGCCTGTGTGCAGTTCTGCAAAGGTGTTATCTTCCTTTAGACATCACACAGGGGGGAACAAAACCCCAACCTTTTCCCTGGGTGTTCAGTCAAAAAGGAGGCCAAACAGAGCATAGTGGTGGATCTGTCTTCTGAGCTCATGTTGCTGTCTTGACTGCCGGGTTTTAAAATGAAATCCTTTTTATTGTTTTTACCCCTATTCTCAATCCAGCAGGCTGTTTGCTTTTGTGATCTAATCAAGCTAGCAAAGTCAGCCTCAAAATCCACTTATGTTCCCACAGGATCGAGTACAGGCAGTGAGCACAGTTAAGACCCAAACGGTCATCAAAAGGTCTCCAACTAAACCTTGTTGCTAGATTAGTGCCCCATACACAAAGCTATTTAAATATCTTAAATATCTTTGAATCTGCTACTGGTGATGGGCTTAATAACCTTAGAATAGTTTGAAGATCTTCCTCCCTTCAAAGTGGGACTTGACACTCATTTTCTTGCAGGCAGTTTGGGATTTTCTGCAATTCCCCTCACAGGCAAAGCTCCAAAAGAAGTGTAAGGAACTAAACATTTTTCCACGCTCATATCAAATGCAAAATGAGAAACAGCTCAGACAACAACTGAGCTTTAAAATGGCTTTTGCAAATTTGCTTCTGCATTTCTTAAACTCTTAACTTTTTAGCAGAAGTGTAGGAGGGTGTAAGCAGTGCATGAAACTTGTTTTACAGCACTGATTCTGTGCTTCACTGTTTGGTCCTTGTACAGAAGTAGAAGCCATAGCCACAAAAACAGAGAGAGGAACTAGGACCAAGCACTTCAATATGCACTTCCTGGAAAGATATCTCTGGCCTACATTTATTGTGTCTTCTCTCTTTGGAAAAAAAAGTTGTGTTTTCAGTGTTCTACAGCTCTGTTAAAGGATCAGCTGAAATTTTCCTTTACACTTCTTTGCTGGTTCAATTTCTTGTCACCTGTAGGCTATTTCTTGTTTAAAATTCAGGCTGATGTAAGGTTTTGAGAGACTGATTGTTTTCATTCTGTTTTGTATTCTCTAATATAATACTACTAAAAATCAGCATTTCAGGAAAGCTCTGAGAAACTGAATTTTCAGATTTTAATGGATTTCATGCACCACACATTTGTTTAACTTGGTGATGGTCATCACAGATTTAAGTCTGTAATGAGATGGCGAGTAGGTCTGTGGCTCCTGCCTTACAGCAGGAATTAGGAATGATGCTGACACTGAGTGTGACTGATTGCTGCTGCCCAGAGCAATCAGGAGTGCAGAAATTGTACTGGGACATGCCCATGGAGATACTTGAAGGCACGTTGTAGTGTGACAACAAAGGACACTGAAATGCCTGTCACTGTTGGACTCCTCTGCAAACTCTGTACCTCAGCCTGTAGTGAATTGCTGTGGGTTTGGCCCATAAACGTAAATGAATCCCACTTAAAACTACCAAAGCACTGAAACACTATTGAAAAGTTCTGGCACATAGGCCTGAGTTTTGGAAACCAATGCAGTGATGTCAGTTGGAGTTTTGCCACTGTTTTTGCTGTGGCCAAAATGTAACTTCAGCTGTGTTACAGGTCAGAGCAGAGCGTGTTTGCAAAATTGGTTCAGAAACTGCTTCCCTGCTATCCCTTGTGCTATTCCAGGCTCAGATTAGTTCTAAACTTAGAATTCACTCAGTCACATGAACACCAAAGTAATAAATGATATTTTGTAAAGATAAACTGAAGTGAAGGTTGATCTTGTGATAAAGGCAATGATTAAAAGATCTCAGTTTAATTCCCAATTTGGACACACATCTTCTGTATAAATTTGGAAGGTCATTTATTCCCTCTTGGCCTCAGTTTCTTAATTGTAAAATGAGGGTAAGTTGCACTCTTTTCTTTGTTATACAGTGAGCTTTTCAGAGCATGACTATGAAACTATGTGAAATGTAAGAAGACAGACATTTCAGAGTTGTTTGGGGGTTTTTTCGCTATGGGAAGACAACAGTAATAGTAGCAAAATGTCTGGTTGTCTGGACAATCAGGTCTTACCATGTCTCTTTATCATTGTTACTGTAAACACAGACATTTTTCAAATTACTTAGCCAGATTCATGTGTGTCATGGTTTAACCACAGCTGGCAGCTGAGCACCACCTGCCTCACTCACCCCCACCAGTGGGATGGGAGAGAGAAGTGGGAGAGTAAAAGTAAGGAAACTCATGGGCTGAGATAAAGACATGGGTAAGGCAACACATGCAAACAAAGCAAAACAAGGAATTCTGTCACTACTTCCCAGGGGCAGGCAGGTGTTCAGCCATCCCCAGGAAAGCAGGGCTGTATCACATGGAAAGTTACTGGGTCACTCCCTCCTCCTTCCACCAGCTTTATATACTGAACATGTTGCCATGGGGTATGGACTGTCCCCTTGGGCAGTTGGCGTCACCTGTCCTGCCTGTGCCCCCACCAGCCTCCTCACTGCCAGGGCAGGATTAGAAGCAGAAAAGGCCTTGATGCTGTGCAAGGGCCACTCAACAATAACAAATTTTATATATTATCAACACCATTTTCAGCACAAATCCAGAACAAGGTCCATACTAACTACTATGAAGAAAGGTAACTGTATCTCAGACAAAACCTGTCCATGTAGATGGATGTATTTTGCATGGCAAGATTTTGGTAGAGGGGCCTGCGGGAGTGGCTTCTGTGAGAAGCTGCCAGGAGCTTCCCCCATGTCCAGTGGAGCCCAATGCCAGCTGTGGCTCCAGGGCTGACCCACCAGTGGCCAAGGCTGAGCCCATCACTGACAGTGTTAACATCTCTGGGATAACATAGTTAAAGGGCAAAAACCTGCTGCACACCAGCAACCAGCGAGAGGAGGGAGCATGAATAATGAGAGAAACAGCCCTGCAGGCACAGGGGTCAGTGAAGCAGGAGGGGCAGTTGGTGCTCTGGGCAGAACTGCCCCTGCAGCCCATGGTGAGGCAGCTGTGCCCCTGCAGCCCATGGAGGCCGTGGTGGGGCAGAGACCCACCTGCAGCCCCTGGAGGAACCTGTGCCAGAGCAGGGGAAGAGTGTGAGTTCCCTCCCAACAGAGGAAGGAGCAGCAGAGGTGACTGTGACTAAGGGACCACGGTCCCCATTCCCTCTCCCCCTGTGTCACTGGTGGGGAGGAGATAGAGAATTTATAGGTGAAGTTGACCTGGGAAGAAGGGGAAGGTGTTTTTAAGATTTGGGTCTATTTCTCGTTACCCTCCTCTGATTTGATTGGTAATAAATTAATTTTTTCCCTCAAGTTGAGTGTTTCGCCTGTAATGGTAACTGGGGACTGTCTCCCTCTCCTTATCTCAACCCATAAGCCTTTTGTTATGTTTTCTCTATCCTGTTCAGCTGAGGAGGGGAGAGAGAGCAGCTTTGGTGGGCACTTGACATCTAGCCAGGGTTAGCCCATCACAACATATTCCTAGTCCATAGTAAAAAGTACAGTACTATGTAATAAAATCCAAAAATTTATTGTAATGATTTATCATGGGAAACGAGATTAATGCAAAAAAATGCTTTGAGGATGAAATGTCAGAAGCCTCTGTTAAAAATACACAAATTCTACCAAATGAAAATGTGCTTTCTTCCAGGGAGCTGGGAAAAAATGGCAATGTGAAGATGATGTGATCACTGTGTGTCAAATTAAACTAACAGAACTCTCTTTTCCAGGTCACATGAATCAAAGGGATGAAACAGACAGATGGATTAAGGCTGACACACAAAATGGCAAAGTGTATCTTAAAAGCCAAAGCTGGATCCAGTCTGTCAAGCTGAAGAGTTCTTAAAGGTGAAATAGGCCAAAGAGATTAAATCAAGAAATTGTAAAGGAACATTTGTGTAAAATTATGAAATTTTGTTGATGTATATTCTTAATATAAGAGAGAAACTATTAAAAATGAGGGTGTTTTAACCCAAGATTTGCCTGTGACAATGCTGGTGCTAAACAGGTCTGGTTTACTTCTAGTGCCTTTTAAGAACAAGATGATCTTACATATTCAGAATTTATATAACTTGACCCACTTATCATGTCAGTTTAAAAGCTGGTAGGCTTCAAACAAAAGTTTGGAATTGTCATTTAAAAATAAAAAGAGTTTTTAACACTTCATATCTCCAAATGAGAATTTACTTCCAAGTTGACATGCTTTGCAAGCTCTGCTGCACTTTTAAATTAGATGTCTCACTACTGTGGGAATTCTACTGGTTTATGAAAAATGCAGAGAATTTTCCTCAGCTGCCTTGTCTGTATCATGGATAGGATAAAATCACTTCCAGAACTGTAGTTCTTAATGTGGTCTTCTCATTTGGTGTTTGTTTCTGCCTTGTCAATGGATACTCTGTGTGAAACTGTTTCTGTGAAAGGGCAGAACCTGCCTCCTGTCTTCCTGAACTGCTGGTTTGTGGATAGAAATAAGAACTGTAGCTGTGTCTGCCACTGCTGATCTGCAAAGAAAAGCTGTAACATAAATGAAGTGCAGTTGCTGAGTTCAAGGAGGAACACTCCACCAACAGGACTTCAGGTGAGAGTCCATATGAACATTCCCCTGAAGTAAAAGCTGCTGTAGAATGAAGTGTTGCCTTAGGAACTGAGAACTGTACTCTATTTGCTACGTTTCCAGTGGTTTCCAGCTCCATCCTGCAAGGCTGCCAGTCAGCTCCTTGAGGCAGGAGGGCAGAGGAGGGAGGGGAGGGAGGCAGGTAGGCCCTGCACAAGGGCAGGCATGATTTTTGTGAAAGATTTTGTGTTGCTGTAACATAAACACACAGTAAAGCAAATGGAGCTTTTAAAAGCCTTTCCATACATCTCTATGGTACCTTATAAAAGAAGTACTGAATTTTGTGTTTTAAAGCTGAAACAGAAGAATCTCTGCCAACTGAGTGGATGGAGAGTAGCAGAGGAGAGTTCAGGCTGTCAGCTCAGGCTTTAGGCTGTGCATATGTGTGTGTGCTTCAGATCATGTTGGGACATTATGAAATGAACTTTTCCTTTGCCACATGATCCATCCCCCAGGAGGTAAATTGTCCCTGGCTAATGGACTGCAGTAGTCAATGGCAACGTTGTTACTGTAATCCAGGGTGGTTGAAAACTCCACATTCTGTTTGCCGTTGTGTGTACTGTTTGTTGGGACGAGGTGGGCACTGATGTGTATGACAAATTATATGTATTTTTAATATAAACACTAATATATAAAACATTACTCAATGCATTACAATATTGCAAGTTATGAGTAACTATTATATTGTTAAAAAATACAAAATTAATAAATGTATAACAGGTTTGAATATCCAGAAAAAGTTTTATGATTTCTGTGCTCTGCTGCAGCTGAAGAAGCACCTCAAATTTCACACCACATGGAAACATAAGAACCGTCTAGTAGATATTTCACAAGATTGAGTGCATTTAATGGTTGCATTATTCACACAGAATACAGAGCCTGTCACCTCTGAGATGAGGGTTGTGCTTTCTGGGGCTGCTGCATCAGCAATTTAAGGGAGAACATAGTAAGAAAACATGTTATTTGTTGCACATTCAAAAGAAGCAAGCTAAGCTTCATATTCTAAAACTAGAAGGAATTAAACATCAGGATTGTTAGTTACTTGCTTAAAGATGTTTAAGTAAGCCAGCAGAAAAACTGTGCTGCTACTAAAGCTAATGATTATAGTCTTTCCAAGCTAGTAAATGTTGAGGCAAGCTAGAACCTTAATAGAAAGGTCAGGAATGAGCTGAAGAAGGCCAAATCCTTGGGAGTTTCCCAAAACACATTGAGTAATGTCTTGTTCTGGTATAATGAGGTGAAATTATATTTTTCTGTAGACAAGTAAAGATTAGTAGGTTATCAGTAATTAGAATTTGAATGGCAAATCTGATTTATACACTTTTTTTTGTACACTTGATGAGATGACACATTTTTGTAACTGGAGAAAATTTATCCTTTAACAATTTTCTTATCTGTGCTCCTTTGAACTTGATTCTTCTGCTGCGTCAGCTGCCAGCCAGCTCACAGTTCAGATCTGCAGCTTGCTTAGAGAGTTTACCCCAGCCCAGGAGGGTTTTATGAGAATTAGGGCCCTGAGAGCAGGTGACTGCTGAGGAGTGGAGAACTGTGCTTACATGTACACGTGTGGTTGTGTATTAAAGCATCAGTCATTACCTACTCACTGTTCCCAATTACTCAGGAACGCTGCCCTTGATGAGCTCCAGCCATGTCAAGTGGGAAGTTCTGTGGGGAGTCAGTTTATGGCCTGGAGGGGACCCTCATGGCAGGCAAGAACCCTAAACACATGCAGGTTCATTTATTGCTCAGTCTGCATGGGACTAGAAAAACTTGCATTACTGAAAGATGAAGACAGCTTGAATCAACATCTGAGGGTTAACCCAGTGCTGTCTGAGTGCAGCTGTCTTGCTTGAAGGCATTTGCACTCCTGTGAGAAGGATTCCCAGTGCTTCCTTACTAATGCAACAAATGGCCTTTTATTAAAGTGTGATTAGTTTTAAGAAAAAATAATACAGTATTCTCTTCATGCTCTAGAGAAAAACCTCTGAACTGTAGAAGACGTTGTGCAATGTCTTCATTTTTCATTTGAACAATTTGTTTATTCGGGCTCTGATCTGTGTTTTTTGGTGAAGGTGGTTACATTACCATCCCTGTCATATCCAGGCCAGGAAGGAGGGGCAGCATCATTTTGTTCTTGTTTCAGCTGTGTGTTTCAAGACAGCTTGTCTGCAACAAGAGTTTAAAAGTAATAATGACAAAATAAAGAAGCTGTTTCTACAAAGAACCCTAAAAGTAGTTTAATTGTTTTAACATTAATATTAAAAGAGATGTGTGAAACTAAAGCAGAAGATAACTGTTTTGCCATAGAGTCCAGAGTAAATTAGGTTGGAAGAGGTCTCTGGAGATGATTTAATCCTGATCTTGATTTAAATGGATCCAACTAGAGCAGGTGCATCCTGGCTTTGCCAGATGAAGATTGCACAGCCTCTGTGATCCTGCTGAGGGGTTGGACCAGCCTCGTGATTAAAAAATTGATTTCCATGTAATCAGAATTTTATGTATGCCACTTGTCGTATCAGTGCACCTTTGAGAGTGGTCTGGCTTTGTCTTTTCTCCTGTATCTTCTGACCAGAATTAGAGACAGCAATAAGGTCTCCTCCATCTCGAGCCTTCTCTTGTGACGTGGCAAAGCCGCTCTCTGACGACTCTCCACACATCACATGCTCCTGCCCTTTAATGGTCTTAATGGGCTTCATCCACTCACTCCAGTGTGTCAGTGTCTGCCTAAACACAGACCTGAGCAGGTGATGCCACTGGAATAGTAGATTGTGTTGGGAAGAAAATGACACCAAACAAGATAAAGCAACCAGCCTACATCAAAATGTAGCACAGCATCTCCAGAGTGGTTTTTCATAGTTCTGTTGAAAGGCTGAAGTAAGTGTGCAGGTCCCTCTTCTCTGTTTTTCTATTTGAACAACATCTTTGGCACCTCCAAGTATTTCTACCCTTTCCTCCTTCACCCTCTGCTTGCTTTTTGGCCACATTCTCCATTGTAGTTATCTTCTGTCTCCCACCTCTTTTAAAGTGTATTGTTTCAGAAATGGAATTGAGTACACAAGGGGAGGGTTACAGAGCTCTGTAACCAGTTACCTGCACTGGCCCTGGAGCTGCCTCAAGGCTGTGTTTTGCAGCTTCTGTGACAGCTGAACCAGAAAAGTGATGTCTGTGAAGTCCAAAACCACTCATGACCCCTCAGATCTTCCTCAGTGTTTTGTGGCCATTGTCCTTTTGCAACATTAGAACACAAAACCAACAAACAACATCAAGAGAAAAACAGACCTCCTGAGTGAGACAACTTAAAAAGAAGTTGAAGAGCAACTCCCTCCTCTCCCTCCTTTCGTGGCGGTATCAGCCCAGCAACTTTGATTGCCTTTCCAAGCTGAAGGAACTCCACATGCCGCTTTCAGTCCTTTGAATGTGTCCCTGTTCCCACCCCTTCTGGGGCCTGGCTGTCAGCCCATCCCAGCTCCACACCCACCTCCCCAGCCTCCCCCACTGCTGCTCCTGCGCTCCAGAAACCTCCACAGGGCTCAGCTGCTCCTGTGCTCCCTGGGGAAGAGCCAGCTCTCCACGTCTCCCATCCTCTTCAGGAGATTCACCCACACCTGGTGTGTCACAGCCACAGCAGGGCGGTCTCCCTCCCTGCTGGGACATTCCCAAGTTCTGTAACAGCGTAGGATACAGCATCTAGACAATACTAGAAAAAACATCCAAATCAAAGTGCTCTGTTGTGTGCCAGTAGTGCTGCTACTCCAGTGTTTTGGCCCAGCTGGAATGCTGCACCACCACAGCCGGAAAGGGAAGTGGGCAGGGTGGAAAAGGCACAAAATGGGTGCAGCAAGCAGGGCTCCTTTTCAGCCAGTGCAGGATACTTTTTTTTAAAGTCCAACACTGACACACTGTATGAGCCATATGGACACAAGGCTGCATCTGTTTTTATATTAGGGAGGCCTGTGCCATTGAGGAATGTGTGCTCAATTTATATGAGCTATAAGCTCTGAGCTATAAAACAAAAATCAACTCATCCGAGTCCAAATTCCTGTTTTTCATGGAAACTGCAATGTATGGTGGCTGTCTGAAGCATGTATAAGGGGAGCTGTTACTATTTTTTTGGAAATTTATGATGTCCCATGCCTGGAGCTACAGTTGAGTGGTTTGCCAGAAACAGCCATTCATTAATCCTCAACACATGGCAAAAAAGATTGTTTATTTAAGATACACTGTACTGTGGTAGAGCCTGCTTATTTATTTAGTGTCTTAAGTGAACACATTGATGAGTAAAAGCATTTCAGCAAATAATTACCATTCTCTTTGGCAAAACTACTATCTCTTGGTGTTAGTAAGAAAAAAGTACTGGCCCAAGCACACAGCTTGAGCAGGACTGGAATAGGTAACTGAATCCTTACCCAAAGTCTCAATGGTTTTTACTGAGAGGGGCTAGGGAGGAAATACAGTTCTGCATCACAGTCTGAATCCTGAGCCATTCCAAAATTCAGCAGTGCTTGACTGGGTCTGTCATAGTAAAAAGGAGAGGGTTTGAAACAGGCTTTTTGAGATGAGGTTACAGAAACTAATCAAGAGTAAAAAGTAATGGAAAACAAAAACTTAATCATGGGAGAAATGTTTATAGAGCAAGTGCAGAAGAAATTAAGCCGAAGAAGCAAGTGGAGTCAGGCAGCTAATGGGAAAAGCAGGAAGCATCCTGCAGGCATGCTCCAGGTTACCAAAGGTGATGGGACTATACACTGAATCCAAAGTATTCTGAGGGCTATGTCTGCTGAGGTAGTTTTATCATTTTATGGCATCCAGTTCATGTGCACACGATGGTGAAACACGGCACTCCAGGAGCCTCCATGTCACTTCCAAGGAGCAATTTACAGTCACTGAGAAGACAATACTATACTTTTGTTGCTTCTCAAAGAGAAAACTTAGGAGTAGTTATTGTTAATCCTTTACCAAATCATGTGTATGTTAATTTCCAATTACATGTGTGTTGGACTCCCAGATCCTTCCTGCCCCAAGACCTGCATATTTGGATAATACCTATGAAATTCTGCTTTTACAGGAAAAAAGAGTTGTTGTAATGTCCTTTCTAACCAACAGCAACCATCAGAAAACACAACAATTTAAAAAAAAAAAACAAAACCAAAATCAGAATCAGAATGTTCTCCCAATGTCAGATGTATTGTAGCTATTAAAACC
>JAOXXN010000265.1:11011418-11027888 GCA_026770055.1 Myrmophylax atrothorax
TAAAGGGACTGGAGTTGGACCAAGGGTTGGACTTGATGATCTCGGAGGTCTTTTCCAACCCAATCGATTCTATGATTTCTACAGAACAGTGTCATAAGAATCTGGTGTTGCTTACAACCTTTCCAAAGATATGTCAGTCCTTGTCAGTAAGATGAATGCAACCAGAGACATCCAAGAAGTGGAGACAATGGCAGGCTGCAGCCAAGTACTGGTTACATGTATCAGTCATCTGTAACCAAAGCAACAAGACACTGGAGGAGTTAGGTTATTGAACAGCTGAAAGAAAAAACACAGAGCACGACATTAGTATCTGATTTGTGAGAAAACTGTTTTAAAATGGAGGTAAAGTTTCTGGCACAGCAGAATTCTGAGTGTCTGCAAGAGGCTCCACAGAAACTGTCACTTTCTAATATTATATATTAGTTAACTGTGATTCCAGTGTAGTCTGGAATCTATAAATCCCCACTATTGTGGGATTTTTTCACCTACTGAGAATGTTTAACTTTCCCAACCATATATGTCCATGTAGCACATATAAGCCTTTAGCATTATCTGCTATTGCATTGCTCTCACTGAACTATTAGGCTGCATTTGCATCAGGTTTTTGTCTCAATTCTCTGTTAAAAATGAGTGTCTCACACCAAGAGCTTTTGAATGTGTAGTTGGTTTTTTAACTCTGAAGCACAGCTGCTTAGTTTCACCTCACAGCTCCATTTTTCAGGAACTGATATTCATTGCCATTAATGCTGGAAGTTGCATATGAGAAAACATGACACATGGAGTCTTCAAGGTACATAAGCAGCTGTGCAAGCCAGTAATTGCTCCACTGACCTCAGCAGGAACAGTCAAGAATACATTAAGCACATACTTAATTACCTTGCTCATTCAGGACCAAAAATCAAGAGGGAACCAAGTAAAAACCTTTTAAAGATACTTGATCAAAATCACTGGAGTGGGATGGTGGAAAGAGATGAAGTTTCACTTGTATTAAATAGCCAGCAGTCTCATGAGAATCTAGAAGGGACAAGGAGGCAAGATGAGGCTGGGACCTTGGGTTGTGGAACCAACAGTTAGCATGCTACCTCATGACATCCTCCTGTGCTTTGCTTATTCTAGATTTATTTATATTCTTAATACCTGCAATAGATTAATAAATAGATTAAAATATCATTAAGTAGATTAATATTCCTATTGAAATAAGAATTTGCTGGCTCTGAAGTCAGTAATTGGTATCAGATGCATTTAGAGAAATCTACATTCATCATACACTCGATCCGATTCCCTTTAGAGGACTGAATCACAGAATTCATTGTTCATTGAACAGTGCCTTCAGAACTTTGCTATTTTAATAGCCAATTCATTTAACTAGAAATTTATTTTCAGTTCTTGCTGTATTTTTTCATATGTATGATAGGTTTCCCACAGCAACTTCATTTTTTTCTTGTGAAATAAGAATTAACCTTGACTCAGGCTCATTCTCTGAACAAGACTCAGAACAACACTGCTGAACATTGTATAGTATCAGCATTTGCAAAATGACTTGTACCTGCCCTAGGCATACAGACACGTGACAGGGAGGCTCACTGTACTTTCACTGAAGTCACTGGAGTTTATTGAAAGACAATTAATTTTCCCCGAAAGATACGATTAAAGTGATCATTTTAGAGTAACCTGCATAGCACATCCAAAATATTCTTAAAGTACATGTACTTCTATATTGATTTTTTCCCATGTTCTCTTCCTATGATTTTTAAATTAATTTTTCTTGAATATAATATATTCTGATGTTGCAGAACACATTAACACATATCCTTTGGAACAGGTTCATTCCAACTGTAACCTCCTGACCATTTTTAAACAATCTCTGAGTGGAAAGTATTTCCTTACTTAGCAGCTGGATACCCTCAATTTACACTTCAGATTGCCAAAGGATTTGTAAGACCCATTAGCTTTAACATCCACAGGTGTACCCAACTCACATTTTATGGAGCTGCAAGCTGGAGTCAAGTCAAGAAAAAGACTTGTAAACCCATGGTTTATTTGGAAGTATCTTGATGTTCTTTCCTGAAAATAGCAGGGTATTAGCATTTAACAGATTGGCTTTATAACTGTTTAAAGAAAAGATACCATCTAGGAACAAAGTGTTGGAAGGGGATTATGAGGTCACTGAGTCAACTCATTGTTCCCATTTGCAGGAACTACAAAATATGACCCAGTTCACTCCCTTCCCAAGAGCCACACTAACACTAAGAGTTTGCCCTGTCCCTTCCCAGGATGCTGCTTCACAATTCCCTTCTGTGATAAACAGAAAATCTCCCAGTTGCCAGCCTAAATATATTTACTGACATTTTATGGGATTGGTTTGGTTTGTTTTCCTGTGTTGGTGTATAAAATGTAGTGGGAAGCACAGCAGAGAAGACTGTTTGCAACATTACCTAACCTCAGCTACTGTGGGAAGATCTCACACAACTTCTCCTACCACCGTCATTGTGGAAATACAGCTGAATATCTGTCTAAAAGCAAAGGATACAGGAGATTGAGACCTATGTAATTAGTGAATAATGGTGCACAAGTATCTCAAAGAATAAACTGAGGGATACAGAGTGGCCTGCCAGGTGTGAAACAGCCAGTGGGTTTGGCCTGTAGGCTGAGAAACTTACATACATTTGGGAGGCACACAGCTGGATCAAAGACCATCTTTAATTCAGGACTGCCTAATTAGTCAGCCAAGTAATCTCCAGCTAGCTGTCCAGGAGGATGTGTTCAACCACTGCAGGGAATGAGAGGATGTGAGGGCTGTGTGAAGGACTGAAAGGATGGCCAAGGCTTGTGGCTGTGGGTGTTGGAGAGGAGGAAGGCAGAGACAAGTGATGGCTGCAGACTTACTGTGGAAGGAAACAGGACATGGGCACTTCAGTGGGAAAAACAGAGGGAAACGGGTCCAATGAGTGGTGAGATTTCAAAGGATAGTTCAACCTGAATGTTGCCAAAAGTAGTAATAGACTTGTCTATTCCCACTTGATGGTGATGGAAACAACATTACAGTAACTTCTATGAAATGAAAAAATAATGCAATCAGCATTTTTAAACCTGCATTTACTTATTGTCAAAATGCAGCAAGTGTTTTGTTTTGCTGTTAAATATTTAAAGCCACTGAAATAATTAGATGCACAAAAGCCAGAGCTGTTCAGTCAAAGTACAGAGTAGACATCTAGATCTTCATAATAGTAATAATTTCAAAAGCCAACACACATTTTTATACAGGAAAAAGATAATTGAGATGCAAGACTTTAATCAAAAAGAAATTATTCAGAAAATACAGGAAGCAAAAATGCTGAAGTTATAAGGTCATGGTAAAGAGGAACTAAGTTTCACTATAGATGAATCTTAATCTAAATAAATTAATAGCTTTAAATAATTCAGGGTTTTTCAGATATGTAGAAATCCTGAATGAAAATTAGTTGAGTGGCTTTCCTGAAGAGATGCTGGTTAAATGAATATGGCTGCAACTGCACATGGTTTTATTGGCAATAACTACCTACTAAACACAGTGCATTTCATCAGACTGACCAGCACACTTGTGACAGTGGGAACCACTAGCAAAACTGTCAGGTTAACTGGGATATTAAGGGAATATTCATATAGCCCTGGCATAACTGTCACCCTTAGTCTCCTTATAGCAGTCAGCAGAGAGAAGGGGTTTCTCAAAGAATTGAGGAAAGGTTCTTTGCTTTGTAGAAGTACTACTCTCCACTGACTATAAAAACCAGAATCACTTCCACAGGTAGAAGTTATCCAAACACCTCGTAAATTTTGCTTTCCAAAAGACTCAGTTTCTTATGCTTCTTATGATTTTCTTATCTTTAAAATCATCAAGCATAAAGTGCATCACCCCTTAGGCACCTCTGCTATTTCAAAGTAACCACTTGCCCTGCCATGTAAAGCCACAGGTATTAAGTTCTAATGCTCCAGTTTATGCTTTACTTGGGCTCAGAAAAAGCACTGGAAAAAAAAAGCATGAACATACCAAGAGTTACTAAAGCAAAAACACCACCCTTTGGAAGCAGCCAAAACACCAGGACCTGAGAGAATATTTGCAAAGAGTATCACTAAAAGCCCTTCCTTCTTCACCCTGCCTTAGACATCAACCCCTGGAGAGACAAACTTTTGTCTGCTACAGCGTGGACACCTTTCTATTTTAACTGCAACCATGAGAAGAATGCCAAACCCTCTCAAGAGCCGAGTCTCAAAACTTAAAATTCACGGCAAAGCAGCTGAACGGTGCCAACAGGTCAAATTTCTGAACGAAACATTAAGTAAATCTTTGCAATTGCAATCCCAGAACTATCTCCCTTTTTCTTATCTGTACCTTTGGGCAACCCACTATGTTGCCAGGTGTCAGTCTGTGGCAGTGAGTGCCTTTGCTTTCCCAGCTTCATCTGTCAGCTGAGGGCAGTGAGAGACATGGCAGTGTTACAGGGATTTTGTGACCTTGCAGAACTCCATCACAGTACATGTACAGCAGCCCTTGGATCCCCTTCAGGCCCTTCGGTTCTCTGGGTGCCCTCTATTAGCAGTGAAGTCATTCAGCTGTTGGCTCTAAATGGCACTAGTAAAACATTTCCATTGCTTATACATTATAATGTGGGTTGTCTCTTTTTTTATTATTTTTAATGAACAAAAATCTGTATAAATTACATTATTTTCTTGGACAGAAATGGGAAAGAACTTCCAGACTGTCACTCAGGGAGTTCTGGGTTCTGATTTGCTCTGTGGAGTTCAGGCCAGTTAGCTGTGATACTGGTTGTCTACAATTTCTGTCCTCATTTTTAGAGCGCATAAACATCTGTAGATCCTACTGACTTAAATTCCTGCACCTTTATAACTCAGATACCTTTTTCTTATGCTCTGTAAAACAGAGGTTTGGAAAATAACAATGAAACTTCTGAAAGGTCACATAGATTCTTAAAATACACTTTTCTCCTTTGCACTCTGAAACTTTTTTTACCTTTCAGCCTGAATCTTTATGAAGCCTGAAAATAATCACTTCTGAGGCTACAAAGAGAAGGAGAAGGTAGACCTTTTCTTAGAATCTTCTCTGGAAACCTTTTCTTGAAAAGAGATACCTAAAATCCTGTTTCTTCACCCAACACCCCCATGATCTGAGCATTGCAGAACATTCTGCAGCTCTACCAAAGCGTTGGCTTCAGTGAGACTCTCTCCTCTCTGCGATGTCCAGCGTGAAACTGGTGAATATTTGTCACTGAGTTATCTTCCAGGCCTGCTAATCTTGGCCTAAGGCCAGTGCAATTTGTCATTTACTGGAATGCAAATCTACCTCTATAGGGGAGAGCAGGAAATACTTACAGAGCAGATTGAATAAAAACCACTGGTTGCATGAAGCTTTTCAAAGCTTTCAAGAACTAGTCCTGAGGTAAACAGACTAAGGATTGCATGAATAAATAACACATGTGCACACACAGAGACACAAAAATGCACCTATTCATCATGCACAAGTATTACATTTTTATCATTCAGAAAAAAACTGCAATAATCAGACTATGGTGGCTAACACAGAGCTGCTTTTTCCTTACATGAAACAGGAACTCACACACTAACACAGGGATGATCATTGGAGAATCTAATCTTTGTTATGACAAAAATTATGTGATCATTTGTGATTTTCGTAACTCTCACATAAACAGATGCAAAAAAACCTTACCAAATCTGAAATCTGTATCGTAGACAGAAGTTTTAGAATTTTTGTCTGTAATCTCACTCCAGTTCCTTTTTTCTGTCTATCAGAACAGCTGTAGCAAGTCAATCCTTCTTGGGCTTTGGGTTCTTGTTTTATTAGAATGTCAATGTTTTAACTTCACACTGGTTAGAGTGGACAGTTCAGAATTTATATTAATTGGCTTCTGTACCCTTCCTATTTCAATCTTAGCTCTGCAGAGCTACAGCTCTGTCACCTGTAATACAGAAACATTCTAAATGCAGCAACTGCATGTTCATTATCCAAGTGCCAGAGAAACTGCTCTCCCTTCAGAATTAGGCTTCAGATGTGATGACTTAATCACTACATTCTCCACTAGGGTATGTAACACAAGCTGAAGCCAAGCTTTCAATGCCTATGAGATATGTTTATCTTATTTTTACTAGCATAGCTTGTCTGCATACATATTTAAAACATCCTTCCAAGTGAGGTTCTGAATTTGCTCTTAACTTTGAGTCTACCCCTGCATCATTTTCCAAATAGCATTGACATTATATTTGCAATCAAAGGGGATGGAGCATTGTTTGCTCTCTTCATCTCTGTGTCTGTCCCTGGTTCTGTGTCTATAAAGAAAATAACAGAAGAGGTTGTGAAGTTACATAATGTTTGCAAAGTATTCAGACACTACAAAAAATCCAATGCCATGTGAAGCAAATATAATTTTCTAAGTTCTTTGCACAATTTTAATTCTGTGTAAACAAGGCCTGGGGACACACACAAACATCAATGAAATTATCAAATACTAAATTGCTGCTCATTATGTGAGCATCACCTGTTATGAACGAGCAAGGATCCTATTCACAAAATATGGGATCACATAAGCATTTACACACTGGGAACAGGCAATGGGATTATAATTGGATTACTCTCTACTCCATAAACTCATATCCTTACATTCAACTCACAAGAAAGGATTTGCCATTTTGTTTCGAGTTACTTCATATCTCTTGTTCTTTCCCCTGCCCTCCCTGGGTCCATGACAACGTGGCTTCTGCTACTCCACATGTGCTCCCTGCTGCTGCTCTCTTCCTCACACAGTTCAGATTCATGTGGCAGATGAGGAAAGTGTAAGCACTTCTTTTTCATAGCCTTTCTTTGGACTTCCTCTGTGCAATGAGGACACTGAAAAGCTTCTTAGCCCTAAGCATGGCTCAACACAGCAGTGAATATTCCCCTCAGAAAGCAGCAGCACTGACACCACACGACTCTCTGTGAGGTGCCCCAGATGTACATACTGGTCACTGTTAAAAACAGGGAACTTTACACAGAATATTCATGAAAGGCAAGTCAGAATTATTCCTAAAGAAGCAAATCCTAATGGCCTGATGTGTATGTTGGGTAAAGAGGTTCAATCCAGATGCAGCCCTTGTGGTACAACAACTAACTCATTTTTACAATATATGGCTATAAAATGATGGGTATTGAAGACTTATAATGGAAGAAATGTAGAAGCTGAAAACTGGGATTATGTGATGGCATTGCCTGTACCTGCAGCCTTATGATCTGCAACTTTTATGGGCGTGGAATTGATATAATTAAAAAACATGATTTAAGTATTTCTGTTACATATGGTTAGGAATGATTCTCAGTTACAGAAAGTGCTCTTATTTTGATGTAAATCCTCTCTCCTTCCTAACAAGATGGGTGGTTCTTTTTACTACTGTAAAGTTACCAACCAGAGTTTATTTCTTCTATTTTTCTGAAACACAAAGCAGTATTGCAATCATACTGAATTTGTCAAATCTCCATAACGATTTTGGTAAACTTCAAACAACCTGTGATAAGGACAAGGAATTTCACAGTTTAACTAAATTTTGGAAACTGTCATCTCCTTCTCTTCATTCTTCATTTTCAAACTGAAAAAATAGATTCTGTTTGGAAATAACAGCAAACCCTGACCCCTCTGCACCCTTTTCATGCCACAATTGAACAGATCTCCGCTGTATGGAATGAAAGGGGGGAATGATTTTTGAGACTGTAGAAAGGTGTAATGAAGATTGAGTGATGATACACAGAGCAAAGTAAGATCAGTTCTGGACATAGTTACTTTGAAAAAATAGAGAGGCTTTTAAGGAACACCAAGAAAATAGGTGAAGTTTTACCTGAATCCCAGTATCACTGATGTTTTTGCATGATGATATAGGAAGTTCTGATATTTTTTCCAAGGCAGCCAAGAGCTCTTAAACCCTAAAAAAAAAATCCAGAAAAATAAATCTTAAAGATCAATACATGTAATTGCATGTAATTATACTTATGATGGTCAATAGTATCCAACAGCTGCAAAGCTTCTAAGAATTACAGCACATTTTAAGAGATTCTCTTCAGCAAAATGCATATAGTTTATCCTCAGATTTTTGAAGCATGTACAAAGGTTAAGCATTCTAAGCAGAAATAATTCAATTGAGAAAGGGAAAAATCTTTTTTTCCCCCTGTTGACAAAGAAAGAAATTAAAGAAGAGTAGTGTGGTGTGACAAAGTTCCAGTAGGGCTCTCATAAAGATACATTTACAGATGTATTCCTCCAAAATTTGAGGCTGAAAGAACTTCTCATAATTTTCTCTCTCTCTTTTTTGTTTTGTTGGTTGGTTGCTTGCTTGGGGGTTTTGTGTGTGGTTTTTTGTTTTTGTGGGTTTGGTTTGGTTTGGTTTTGGTTTGGTTTTTTTTGTTAGTTGGTTGGGTTGGGTTGGGGATTTTTTTTGGTTTTTGTTTTTTGTTTTGGAAGAACAAAATACTATTTTCTAGGACCAAATACTATCTTAAAATTGCTGCCTTACCATTAAGTGCTTTATAGCTATGGCACAAGACAACATTTGAAATAGTGCAGTCACACTCATAGGTGTATGAACAACCTCTGCATTCAAGACAATAGGGAAGTGAAAACTTAGATGAATTCCTGTTTCAGGAGTGCAAAAGGATACAAAGATGCTTTGTGATTTTTACTGCTTGTCCACCAGGAAACAGGACCATTTTCCGATCCTAAATGCTCCAAACTGAAGGAAAATTAAATGTTGATTTTCTAAAATGTACTTTGATAGTCACAGCAGAATATTTCTGTCCTTCACATCAATAAAGTAAACTTTACTGCAAAACAAAGTTATCACTTTATTCCATATGGTAGATAAATTAGCAACAATTAGGCAGTGAACATCAGTGCCTAATTGCAGGCAGAGGGGAAGTATCAGCCTGAAAAAACAAGCACATGTAAATAGTGTCTGGAATCCAGATGTGGACACTGCAGTGATAATGCTGGAAGAGTGTGGCTGGAGTTCAGATTTTGCAAATTCCTGAAATCTCACGGGCTGAATAAAACCAAAACATGGAACAATGAAAGAGATTTCCAATCCTGGAAAATCCTACTTATGAAAACACAGAAATTTGCATTTTCCTCAGCAGACACAGTTATGCAGTGAGCGTTACTTTCAACAGCTCCAGGAAAATCTGCAGATCTCAAGTTTTTGTTGACCAGAGCACTCCTACTCAAGACAACAAACCATTTATGCACTTAAACCCAAATCAGGTTTATGCCAGAACTTGAATTCCTTACAGCAGACACTGATAGGTGTGACATTTAGGAACATAATTTCTTCTTGCATTTTACTTAAAAGTGGCACCACTTGAATATATTTGCTAATGAAATACCAATGATTATTACAAAGATATTTTTGCTACATGAGAACTGATGTTGTTGGGATTCAAAGTTAATTTATAATAGATTCCTATGGTTAAAGTGACACTGAATCACAGAATAACCATTTTAGATTTAAGAACAAAAAGAGTGAAGACTTGGAAGACAAGAAATATCATTAGGAACTGTCTATTACATAGAAAAACTATGAAATTTCTATGTTTACAAAACAAACCTCTTCAAACAAGCTCTACGTAGGAAGTTTAATCTACATGAAATTTTTAACTATTATTTTTGTATCTAACATACATACAAAGGACCCAATTATTACTAGTTTTATTAGACTTCCTGACTTCTTCAGTAGTATTCCCTGATAAATAACATCAGGGATGCCCACCCAGAATAGTGACCTGTTTCTAGAAACTTTCATCTTCTCTGCTGAAGATATGGTTGGAGCTGTATTGTCATTGGAACTCCTGGAAACAGATGCTGGCAAAACCAATACTGTGCAACAAAGAGACCAGGATCACCCACTCCAGGATCACTGACTCTCCAAATACACATTTCCCCTCCTATATAAAAAAAAATCACTCCCTGTATCTTGAATGAATCTTCTGTTGCCATGGAGAAGAGGAAGACTTTGTCCAGCATCTCTTCTTTAGCATGTGTATTACCATTTCCATTTAGAAAACAATTTTAAAAGAAACTTCCTATTCCTCTGTAACAGCTGAGGGGTTTCAAGCAATTTTCTATGCTTTCGTTCCATTTTGTTTACTTTATTACATGAGGCCTACAAACATTACCAGAACATCATTTATTATTATTATTTCACCTTGGTTTCTGTAGATGAGAAAATGAGTGTGGACTGCACCATTGGTGAGGGTCTTCACCTGCTACAGACAAAAGCCACCTGAGGCTATGACATCCCAAGGAACAGCTCTTCATTGTTTATATCCACAAGCTGCGAGTCTCTGCCTTGCTACTGCAGACTGCAATGAATGTCCTGTCCCACTAACAATAACCATGTGCTGCTGCTTTCAACTTCTTCTGAGACTTCTGTTCACATATCTCTTTGCAACCTTCAAGGTCAGCATCTGTAATGTATCTCTGTGTTCCAGAGATATACAGATGTTACTTCCTGTTCATACTCCAAACCGAACAGATTGACCCCACAGTGATTCCAATCTCGGAAGGCAGCTCTTAGGAGGTATCTCCCACCTTCTGCTTCTGAGCCATTTGGTACTGAATGACTCACTTGATCCTCTAAAATACCCAGATTTCTGCACAGATTAGCCACAGACAGGCACCAGTTTCATGGATTGAACACTAGAGGAGAAGAATGTATTTCCTGACATGTAGATTCCTTTTGCCATTAACAATACATATGTGGCTCAACAAAGTCCAGTTTCACACAGCAAAATGAAAAATGGGTAAGTTCTTACACAAATGCGTACACTAACTATACTGATTCCAGTACCTGAGCTAGTGTAAAGGTGGGTCTGATCTGTTTACAGCAACTGTAGAGACATTCCTCTGTCACAGTTCAGAAATTCTCCTGTATGACTTTGACTACAACACATGCCATAAAATTTAATTTCTGTACCCAGCACCATTTGCTGTTAGACCAGGTCATAAACTACAAACCAAGGCAGTTAAATCCCACCCTGACACCCGAGCCCATCAGGTCTCAGAAGTTCAGCATGGTCAGCCCCGGTCAGTACTTGGATGGGAGACCTCCTGGGAATACCAGGGGCTGCAGGTTCTAGTCCTGAGCACTTCACTGTCACTGTCCAAGCTCGCTCGGCCGTGGCAGATGAACCTGAGGAGTTAAAGGGTGGGGCCAGTTCTGCACACGCTGTGCCTCACCTAAAACATCCCCTGCACAGGCTGGAAGGGCACACCCACGTGGGGAGAGCCCTGCCCCAATCTTTATTCACAAAGTTTGGCCACACATACACAAAAATAGCATGCTCTATTACACATACTAATTAAAAATATTATTTTAAAACAAACAAACAAACAAAGAACACCATTAAAAAATCCCACCATTTTTAGCACCAACAGTGTAGCTTCACCTCTCTGGCTACAACACACACATAAAGGCAAGCACTGAAGCAGGACTACCGAGTAGGCTGCAGGTTATGTTTATAACCTGTAAATAAATACACCCCAGAAAAAGCTGAGCTCAGTGTTTGGGTACAGGGGTTTAGTTGTAACTCTAAGAAACTCCATGCCAAACTCCACTGTCTCATAGGTACACTGCATGAAGATGGAGTTCAGTATTTTCCTGAGAGATCACCCACTCATTCATCACATCCATTTCACAACCTTTGCCTCTAGACAGAAGTCAAACTGGGATCAAATTTTTAAGACTGTATCATAATATCCGCTATTTTATTATAGATACTCTACACACATCAGAGTACTCTTTACATGTTTACCATATTTAGGATCAACATGTAATCACAGAATGGCCTGGGTTAGAAGGGACCTTAAAGATTATCTGGTTCCAGCCCCCATGTCATGTGCAGGGACACCTTCCACTAGACCACCTTCCATCCAGCCTGGCCATACCCAGCACAATTACAGTAAATAACAGGACTTTAGGTCTCAGTCCCACTTATATCAACTCCAACTACAAGTGCTTCTCAATACATGTAATCAAGGCCATGCTTTTATATAAAAAGAGAAACTCTACTAAACACTGACATCTTATTTCAAACAAATTGCTCAGGTAAAATCTCTTTCCCACTGCAATCTGACTGCCTTCAGCAACAGAAATGAGTTTTGATGTACATTTCATTCCAGAATACAGCATAAATGGAGGAAGTAATAGTACAAAAGGCTTTTTAATGCATTTCTCTTTGATTAGAAGCACTGTTGATGAATAGAAATTCTAAAACTTTAAAACAACTTCATTTTCAACAAAACCTCAATTCTAGCTAATTATTCTCTAAAAAGTAGTTTTAAAGGATATGAATTCTCCAGTAAGGCATTTTAATGCACTAGGCACCAAAACACTTGTCTTACCTTAAATTTCAGGTATAATGTCTAGAAAGGTTTTATACTTCTGAGAAAGCCTTAATATTACTTTGGCTTACTTTTTCTTTTGCTTTTTTTAAAAGATATTGGAGAATGATAATGTTACACAGTCCATACGATTTTGCAGCCACCACTTAGAAGTCATGAGAGGCAGATATTGCCAGAACCCAAGAATTCAAGTTAATTACATTTCAGAGAAACACCTTTAACATCCAACTAAGTTTCAGGCTGTCTCATACCAACAAAAACTGATTGATTTTGAAACATCAGCTACTGTGCTAATGCTGTAACAAAATGTCACAATGCAAATGCTATGCAGCTGGGGAACCTGAAACAAGAAGCAGTGTTTGCATGCCGCTCTGCTGCTGTACCTAGACAGCTGACATTTGAGCACTGATCAATTTTCTTTTGAAAAAAGTTGGGGTTTAACCTTTCACAGAGTCTTACAAATCTCAAGCACTGTACAAAATTAATTAATGATTTTTTTCCAAGGCTTTTCCAGCTATTAAAAGTTATTTCAGCAGCACTTACACTGAAATATGGTCAATAAAAACTACACCAAACAATTAATATTCCATCTATTCCGTGTCAATTGTTAGCACACAATCTATATAACAGCAGATAACATTTTTCAAAACTAACAAAACTGTGCAAAAAATGTTTTCCACATTATCAAACTTTTCGTTGCAATGGCAGATTATTCCCATCTAGCACCACCAAAAGCATGGAAGAAAGGAAATAAATACAACAGATGGGCATTACTGGGCTCAGTACAAATGTAACAACTCTGACGTTTTTAAAGGACAGTAAAAAATTTCCCTCATGAATCTCTAGTGGTTGATGTGTCAATATAAGGCTGAAGTTGTTTTTATGAGTTTGTTTTTGTTTTGTTTTTTTTACTAAACAAAATTCCCCACCACTCTTCTCCCACATACAACCCCCACTTCCCCTTCCCATTAACACAAACCAGCCAAGAGCAAAATCACACAGAACACAAAGTGGGTTTTATGTTTAAAGAAAGCAAATCAAAGGCAATTCATATTGTTAATTTATATTGTTAGCACTCTCATTTCCTTTTTGGACTCTAAATGGGAGGACACAATAGCTCTTTCAATGTCGCTTAAAGGTTATAACAATTTAAAAGCTAGATACAAGTATAAATAAATATAAATTGCATTGTTCATTATATATTTTACATTACATTTTTATATATAATCTCTGTTTTCATTTTGTCATTTAATTCAAGCTGTCAAAAGGCAAATCTTCCATGGCAGAAGAAACAAATTAAGTTGTGAAAAATGTCCTTGCTAGCATGTCCTAGATATTTACCTAATACTTTAAGAACTTTGAAGAAACTCAACTCCACTAATTTCAGCTCAGCATTGGCCAAATGCTTTCAGAATAATAATTAATGTTTTCCCGAGGCATTTGCCTCTGAAAGTAATTGATTTCTTTTTTCCATTTGGAAATGTCTAGCTTTCATTTTAACATTGAGGTATAAATAACATCTGGGTTGAAGAGCAATATCTAGTCTTAAAAGCAAAATTTTTCAGTAATTAAACCTTGTTTAATTGGTAAGCAAACAGTTCCTGGTTTTTGCATCATTATTACTTGTGCATATGATCATTTCACTTCCATGTTAGGGTGAAAGTATGTAAATGAACTCATCTCTTCTACTTTTTTGCATTCTAACATAAAGCTCAAGTTGACAGTTACTAAGATGCTCATTAGATATTTTTTCCCCAAAACAGGTTATTAATCTCATCTTTCTTACAGTACTGTGTAGTGTGTTTCAGGCCTTAATTATATGTAGATTGAAGTAGACACTTAGGAAGCAACCTTGTCAGCAAAACCCACATCTTTTGTTAAAAATGCTGCTTCCACAATTGTGAAGGTTTCTCAGTGATTTTATCAACTGTTTCACCACTGACTCAGCCTTTACAGACAGCTTTCTCAACTTTTAATTTAGTCCTCAGTCTTTAACTACTTCCAGACACCCAGTAATTTTTGAACTAAGTAAACCAACAGTGTACTGGAACACCTGCCCTCACAGCAAGCCTGGAAAATGAAATAATTTACTTGATTTCACTACCAACTTCCGATACATGCAAATAGTTCCTCATCACTTCAATACTGCTTACTGTTCTTTGACTGCATGCAAATCTTTGCTTTCTTTTTTCTGGCATTATTTATGAACAAAAGCTTCTCCCTTTTTCTGTCCTTTTCCCAGGTTCACAGACTAAACAGTGATTCCAGTAATCCAAAGTAACCTGGAGTGTGTTCCTCAGTTCTGCTATACATTGATGCTTTAATTAACTTGCATCCCCGGAGCATTATTAGAGGGGGAGAAGGTCACCCAGTGAGCAGTGATTTCCCCAAGGTTTTAATGTTATGATTTGAAGTTTCACACACACACCCCTGCCCCTTTCCGTCCATTTGTGAGAAGGAAATGAAGAAAGCCAACACCTCTGCATGCTTTGGTAGAAGTTACTAGCCAATACCACACAAGAAGCAACTGGCTAGAAAAGCATGAAAGATTATTATTTCTTCACCAAGCACTGCAAGAAACCATAGTAGGTGTTTCCCATTACAAACTTCATCAGTCTAGAAGTAACCCTGTGTTCCAAAACTGCTTTAAGAACAACATGCTAGCAAAAACTCTCTGTTATTGAAGACAATACAGTCAAAAACAGAGGAAACAATGCCCACATACTCGCCCAATCCATTTAGTTAAAATCTCATTTTCCATAGTCATCATTACTACTACAGGGCTTCACCAATGTGTAGAGCACTGTAAAAACCTTCAGCTAAAAAGCTGTTTTTTATCTTTACAAACCTAATTACTAAAGCCCTATACACTACAGAAAATAGTTATGTCTGCTACTGTATAAAAATCAGTTACTATAAATCACCTTTACTACAGAGCTCCACAAGAGAGCTGTAGATTTCTTGACAGGATTTTACTACTGGGAATCGATTAATCCATCCAGTTCTGGGTTACTCAGTACAAGACAGATGGACATACTGGAGACAGACCAGCATAGGGCCACAAAGATGATGAAGGGACTGGAGCATCTCTCATGAAGAAAGACTGGGAGAGTTGGAACTGTTCAGCCTGGAGAAAAGGCTCTGGAGGAGTCTACCAATGCATACGATTATCTGCAGGGAGGGCGTAAAGAGGACAGAGCCAGGCTCTTTCCACAGGTGACCAGTGACAGAACCAGAAGAAATGTGGGCAACAAACTGAAACACAGAAGTCCTTTCTGAAAAGAAACACTTTTTCACTGTGAGAGTGATGAAGCACTGGCACAGGTTGCCCAGGGAGGTTGTAGAGTCGTCATTCTTGGAGATATTCAAAACCTGTCTGGACAGTCCTGGTCAAACAGCTCTACATGACCCTGTTTGATCTGAGGGGTTGGACCAGACGATCTGCAGAGATGCATTCAAACCTCAGCCACACTGTGAATCACAGTTGTTTAAAATCAAATACACAATACATAATACAGAGCAAACATTTCCAAACTACTGGCCTTCCCGTTTGCCATACAAAAGCTTCCATTCTCCAAACAGCCTTGAAAGTCCACATTTTCATCTGCAACTTTCAAAAATTTTCAAAATTACTTGTAATTAGCAATTACACACAAATTCTAACAAGATTGTTAAATCCTTTTTCAGGAGGATGAAATGAAGGGATATTTTGGAAACAAGATAATATTACTCTCAGATTTCTTTCAGAGAAAAATTAACAAAAATCTTAAAAGCACTTGCTGTAAGAGACCAGAATTATTTACCAAAGTCGATACTAATCATGTTCCTATTCAGTCATTAAATGCTAAAGACAATAATGTCTAAGGAAAAAGGATACTACAGCAAAATATTTTCTCTGTTAAATGAGCTTCTCAAATCTTCATGTATTTACTTTTTTCCCTTAAGAAATTTACTATACAATTTCAGATAAATTTAAGTAATCCTTAAGAATTTCATATTTGATCTTTAGCAACAAACAACGTAGAAAAGATTTTATTAT
>JAOXXN010000265.1:11047661-11069823 GCA_026770055.1 Myrmophylax atrothorax
CAGAGCTGCTTCTTATCAACACACATGTTGAAAAAGAAACTGCACATTGCAAAAGAAAGCAATAACTAATATAAAGTAGCAAAGTGTGAAGCAAGTTACTGTTATTAGTAGTAAGGTAGCAAAACACAGTTAGTAAAGAAGGTGCTTATAAAGTAAGAATCAAAGTAGCAGTTATCTGACAGTGGGCACCAACAGCAGCCAGGGGATGGCCACAGAAAAGCAAGCCAGAAGCTGAGCAGCAGCTCATCACCCATCATGTCAGTATGACACCCATCATGTCAGTATGGTAGCAGTACAACAGAAGGCGCTCCCAGTTCTTGCACTTCTAGCCTCCGGCATTTGTAGCACATCCAACTGTTCCCCACTAATGCTTAGTAGTGGAAACAAAGGTCCAACCTGCTTTCCTTCCATCTTGCATTGAGTGAGGAGGTTCACAAATTGGGTTTCTGACTCTTCTTCTTTTTGCAAACTTAATGTTTGGATTCTTTTTGCAAACTTTAAGTTCTTTTTGCATGTGAGGTTTTTTTCATGGAGTAACTGACTTTAAGTTATGATCAAGGCAGACTGTTTTGTCTTTTCTGGCATAATTTCCCATTGTTTAACTTATACCCAGGATGGCTTGCTCTTTATTTTCAGACTGGAGAGACCTTTAAAACAGATTCTTTGGAAATTGTTTTAAATATTTTGGTGTTAAATGTCTTGTCTCTCCTTCTTCAGGGACTGTGGCACTCTGGATTTTTTTCCCCTTGTGCAGCAGGGATGACAGCACTAGAGGGGAACTGGCTGGAAGTGTTTGTGCCGGTCTCACAGCCAGCCAGAATATGGTGTGGCTCATGACACACACTGGCACTGTTAGCACTGTGGATCCAAATAGTCTGGTGTGTTTTAAGCTCAGGGCAAGTGCAGCATAAATGTTTTTCCTACAGTGGGACTGTAACAGCCTGCAAAATGACAAAGTGAAAACCCTACCATCAAAATAAATAGAGGAAATATTTTACCAGTAATGCATGGCAATATAAATCCCATGAACTTCCTGGCAGCTGCCTGGGTTCAAGGTCAGGTCTGACACGGTGCAGCTGTGGAATCTGGATCAGGCTCCTCTAGGAACACCTGTACTGTCAGGAACAGATGAAGAAGGAAAATCTTGGGAGGCTGCAGGAGAGGCTGCAGAAAAGGATTATATAGAAAGAACCATCTCATAGCCACAAGCTGGTCAGAGCAGGAAGAGCCTGTTGGTGCACCCCAGGCTCCCACAGCACCTTCAATTCAGATTTGTCTGTTGGACAAAAGGACACTGTGACTTCGGGAATGTTGATGTGGGTAACACATCAGTATGTACGAAAGGGATTAGCTTAATGAGTATCACAGAAGCTGAGGGAGGCACTGGGAAATTTCTACTCTCTGCTGGTCAAGAAGCACCAACTGCTTTAACATGGGATCACCAATTCATCCAAGCAAGAGTTTAGCTGACCCTGCAACAGGCCTCCCCCTCACTGGCTCTCAAGCACCATGACAGAATAATTATGAATCCTGGGATCTCTGAATAGCAGAGCACAAACATCCCAAGACAGGTCAGACCTGACAAAGCCTGAATCACCACTGGAGCCCCCTGTGTCTAATGCCTATGTAGATAAATTAAGTTAATTCTCTAGGCACTACCTTAGGTTACAGGCCTAAAATCAACTGCAATTCCCATTCTCATAAGGACAGGTAGTAGGTAGCAGGTGATCAGATCCTATTCAACAATCCTGAGGAACAAAATGTTTCTGGCATTCAGTAAAGATTGCATAATGTTACCTGCAGTCTAAAGCACCTTCAGTCTCTGTCTGGAAAAACACTGTTTGCTTAACATAGCCATTTGATACCACCAATAGCAGAAACAGAGTGTTTTCCTCCATGCAAGCCAAATCCAATTTTACTGAAGCAGTTAATAACACTCCTGCACAGATTGTTTCAAGTTTTTTAACTTAAAATTGGATAATGGATCTTGGGCAACAGGTTGAGAAAGTTCCAGCATGAAACATGCATTCAGATTAAATAAAATTATTCAATGTTTAAATGCTACTGCAATATCGTATGTATTTCTATTCCTCTTATTTTCCTTTACTCCTAGAACAAGAAATGCTTAATCTTAAATTTCTTTTCTAAAGCCCATATGGATTATTTATGAAACTTCAGGCACTCTTGAAGATGAGGTATAGAAATATGAAATTTTGTGCACATTTTAGTAAAACTATTGCTTTCTCAACTCACATAGAACATCCATTTTTAATAGATTGCCTCAAGAGTGAAGAGCTTGGCCTGAGAATCAGTAGAAGGATACATATGGAGTTTAATACTGGATTCTTTGTCCCAGATGACTAAAATCCCACTTAAACCTTCTCCTTCAAAGCAGTTGTGAGGAAGGATGTTCTGAAGGTCATTGAGTCTTATCTCTTACAAAATTCTGCAAAACAGACTTTTCCTGCTTGACTCAGTAAGATCATTCTTTAAAAGCTTTGTATAGATCAGAAGTCAATGCAATGATAATTTATAAGTATGAATAAAATAAACAAGTAAAATGTAAGTCCTTGTCTGCAGGAGTTTTCAGTCTAATATGTAAATGACTGATCTGGGGTTTTCTCCAAATTGTATGCAAGGGTACTGTGATCTGAAATGAAAGTACATTGAAACAAACATGGAGCAAACCACAACTAAAGATCTGTTCCCACAGAGTTAGAAAATAAATGTAGTGAAATGATGAAATGCTTGTAAGAATCTCAAAGTTTAAACTCAACCTTTTTCCAGTTTCTTACTCCCAAAGACTAGGACTACACAGATCTTTTTTTATTCAGGCCTTGGCTTATTTGCTACACATACATTACTTTAAAATTCTGTCTTTCTCCCCAGAACTGACTGCATTTGTGGAACCCACCCTGCAAGGAAGAATGCTGTCCTGCAGCACAGAAGGGATTCTGAAGAAACACTATTCTATGATTCCAGTATTGGCAATGCACTCTGAGTGTAGAAACTTGACAAATCAATGTTCAGGACTGAACAAGTACTCTCTGGGCACAAGGGACTATCCTTTTTTCTTTTTTTTGTATCCTGTCGTTGTCAAGAATCATGAAATGAATTGGGACATTTCTTCAGATGTTTGGCATATTACATTGATGGCTTGCCTCCACATGTTATTTTTCTTTTAATTTTCCACTGTCCAAAACAAAAAGCTTATATTAACATTCTCCAGAATTAGCATTTTTCTAAAAATAAATTACAGTGCATGTGTAACTTATAGTATTCTTCAGTCACACAAGTTTGTACTCAGGAAATGTAAACAATCAGTCCTCTTCTTCAATAAATAAAGAACATGGCTCAGACTCCCCAGGTCGTGCTTGATATGTCTGAATAAGCCAGAATTTGCCAAAATGAGAATTCTCCCAGTGAAGGCAGAGCAGGAGGAACGCAGATGGTGAAAACTGGTGAAGCTTTCATGTAGGCCAACAGCTTCCCTGACATCCCCACGAACACTGCAGGATGTCAAGAAATGAAAGGGTCACATTTCCTTTTTCCCAGTGGCTTGTGTTCTCTTACCCAGCTGCTGTAAACTACAGCAAGTGACAGACTGCTCCAACACACTTTGGGCCAGAATAGTTTCAGTCTGAAAATCAGCCACAGATGTTCTCCCCAAAAAAGAAGAGTCAATTCCTTTGAACACCTCCATGTTTCTAATTTAACTGAAAATACCTCTCATCAAACTGTTCTAGTTGTATAATCCCCATCTAATATATCAGTAAATGACAGGAAATTGCTTCATACACTTATGTCTTTTCAATTTTGTGTCTAATAGCAGAAAGTTTTCCTCCTATGCTGTTCAGCTCCAGAAGCAAGACAGAGAAATCTTATGCTGCCTACGTAATGCTCTGAGAATGTCAGTGGTGTAATGGGGTACCTTTGGAGCAAGACACAAGAGAATCTCTATATTTTTATGAAAACATGTTGAAACTCACTAAAGAAAATATTTACCACCTGTATCATAAGGACACGATCTTAGTTACTGTGATTTTATGCAAAAACCCCATAGCTACAATTCAGCCAGTATTATTACCAGGTATTACTATAGTAGTCAAAGGAAAGACTGCCTTCTTTTATGATAACAGACTAGAAAATGTTTGCTTAATTCCCAGTTTCCTGTCTAACTGTGTCTTAACAAGCTATTTAAATGTCCTGGTACTCAAGTTGCCACTTAAAAAATCATTAGCATTATTACCCATTTTACAGACCTAAATAGATGTTCAAATCCTACAGTAATAATAGTAATAGAAGAACTCATCTAAAAATAACTTTAATATTAAAATAAAAGAAAAACCCCAAGAATCATAATAAACCAGGAAAAACACATCTTCTATAGAATATATATTCTGTTTTATAGAATATTTTTACCATTTTGTAAATGTTTATACTATAGCTTCCCTACATTTTTCTAACTAATTCTGAAATATTAGCCTTTCAGAAGTTTCCCTTGGTTTAGTTCATCCAGTGAGGGGGGAAACAACTATCTTATTAAAATGCTTTCTGCAACTGTGATGCAATTTGATGCTCTTTTTGGTTTTAACTGTTTACTTAAGCACTTGGTTATAATCATTAAGCACTGTTCCAGAATCATGGGGAAACCCAAAATGGAGGAAGCTGTGGAATTCCTTCCAGAGCTCTCAAACACACTGGCAAGCAAACCCACTTTGTCTGGAAGGGAAGGACTGTGGTTTTCCCAGCTCGATGATGATCCCTTTTCTCTGAGCACTATTAGATCAGGCTTCCCAGAGGCAGATCCCTGCAGCTCATGGGGACACTACTGAGCAAGAAGAAATGGTGCTTCTGGAAAACAGGACCAATTACTGGCATTCTGAAAAAGTAACTCAGAGGTAGGTAGTGCTTAACTTTCCTCTACCCTCAGCTCTCATTTCACATTTCACTCTGTCCCTGCACAACAGTCTCAGCATTATTGTTAGGAACAAGAAACAGACACTCAGTGAAGAGCAATCAGAACCAGACTGATGCCCCATCTGCCTTCATCTTGGGTCTGAAAAGGTTTTGATAGGTGGAAGGTCAAACCTTTATATTCCTCAGACTCCACTTCTTTATCATTTCAGGTGTATTTCATAATATGGAGAATTTTTTCAGTGTATCAAGAAATGTAAGTGGCATCTTTATTAAAACACTGGCAGACTTTTGTTGTCTTCCAATCTGGCATTTCATGTTGCTTTTGGAGTATGTTTGAAGATCCAGTATATATTTGAAAGTTTCTAAAATAGCACCACATTCTAAAACCTTAGTTTTCTTTAGCAGTTTAGCAGGATATTAAAACAGTCCAAAATATTAACTATTTTTTGATTGCTGTTTAAATACTATTCAATTTATATATTGAAGTAATATAAAATAGTAGAGAAAAGTTCACTTCTTAATTAATTTCCTTCTCAGGAAATCAATTGCAAATTTTTCTTTTTCCCATCACATACTGGCTTTTATTTTTTGATATCTCAGTAAAAACTGCATTTCCAAAGCTCCAGATTTAAAATCCCAACTAATCATGACACAGAATTAGTCTATTTATGGCTCCAGAAAGCAAGCCTTGTTCTCATTATGCAGTAAGTACTAGCTGTTTATAGATCTGGCAGTTTGTTGGAAGCAATCCAAACCTATAGTGCTATTATTCCTTAGTAAAACTTAAACAGCTGTAGTCATGTAATTCAAAACCCTGGAAGGCTGTGCACAGCTCGTTCAGCCTCAGTATACCATGAATGCAGGATGCAGCCAGGCATATAAAGGATCCTCTGCTTCACAGAATGAAAGAAAGACGTGAACTACAAACCTGGATGCAACCTGCAATTTCCAAACAGATGAGCTTGTGACAGCTTCTCCTGGAGTCCAGGTATGGTAAACCTTTGTCTGTGAATTTTCTGCAGTGGGATAAACTCAGATGCTGTAAACTGGGGAAGCTGCTTCGCAAACAAAAACCCCCCAAAAAACAACAGAGAGCAAATTACTACAAGGGCATGTTAAGAGAATCAAAAGAACATGAAATACCAGTATTAAAGTATTCTGAATATTACTGTAAAGAAAAGATGTTCAATGTGAAATCAAATTATCTTCTTGCTGAAGTTTGAAAGTTCCTTCTGCTGCACATTTTCCTCTGCTGCTTTTATTGTAAATTACTGGGGAATAGCACTATGATACAAGATATTTCACCATATGAAACCAGCATAATTTTAGTTATCTCAAATAACTGCAAAAACATACTTTTTTGATTAATTGGAACTTTTTTGTGCATGCTTTGCAAGTATGACTTTCCAGTGTAAGTTTGCTGGACCTTCTTTGCCATTGATTTTACAAGCAGTGCCTGCTGCAAATGAAAACCAGATCTCTATCAAAGTACGTTAAAAGCTTAAATGTGCAGTTAAAGCTTCTCAAGTAGTAGAATTATTTAGAAGAGTACTATTAAAAGAATATGAAAAATTGAAAAAGTTACAAAAGGGAATTATCCTAAAGTGAGTCATGCAATTTTAGGTTTTGATCAGTTCTTTTGGAAAATATTTCTTTATACCAAACATTATTTAAGAGAAAGCAATCTGTGTAAGTGGAAAATATTAATCAATGGCACTCTGTAAAAGCAAGAATCTATACTCTGAATGTATTTAAGTTTCCATCTGCAGCTTTGGTTTGTATCTTACTGAAAACTATTCATTTTACTGACTACTACTCTAACTGGAATAAATAACAAAGGCCACAAACACCACAAATGAAACCATGCAGAAAATCAAACCCTAGAATTAGGACCTTCTGCTCGGGTAGACATTTAGTTGTAGGGATTTAGTCCTGCAGCTGTGCGAGTCAGCAAAAGAAGGCATTTTGAAGAAAGATGGGAACACCCACTGAGGAGCTGACTGCTTAAGGAGTGCCATAGTGACTTTGGGAGCTGACTTGATACTTTCAACATAGAGTGGGAAAACATGCTAACTTGAACTGAACACAACGACAAAGGCATAGGAAGTACACAAAGAATGCTGTCATAAAAGAATAATAAGGAAATATTAAGAAATTAAATATAAGATTACATTTAATGAAAAAACAAAATGGACAATGTTTATTAGAATCAGATATTAGAAAATAAGGGCATGTGTTGTTTCTGGTGCCTTTTTTAAAAAGTGGAAATATTTAATTCATATTAAGTACAGAAATAAAAGTATCCTTCTATGTAGAAGCCTAAGCCTGGTTGCATTTTAGGATCATATCCTGCAGAAATAAGTGGCAAAAATCAAACTGGAGGAGTATACTTCAAACATATCTGATAAAATGGATAATAAATTAGGAGATTGAGTTTAATACTCTGGTAGTTCTGAGTCTTTTTAAAATGTACGTTGCTACAAGGTTGCACAACTTCAGACACAGGGAAGCTTTTCTTACTGCGTTTTGAAGATTGTGATCAAAACCTTACAATACTTGTGAAGGGATGTTGATTTTCTTTATAGGTAATACTAACATTTTTTTATGATCTGGGAATTTTAACCCATAATTTCTTTCCCCAATTTAAAACTTAAGCTTGAGGACACAGACTGCTAAAAATCCTTGTTTTGTGTTACAGCTAAATTCTGCAGGAATTATGTCATATTGTTTTTTCAATTAATTTTAACATTTGCAATCTCAGGATCATTGTTTTAAAGCAGTCTGGTATAATCACCTTTTGACATTTATGCCTGGACAATATTCATGCCTTCCACATGCAACAGAACTTTTCAGAGGGAAATTGTAGCTGATTACTGTGTTGTGTAATATGGAGGTTAAAATGTTTGTATGGGAGAGTAAAAAGTGGCCACTACACCTCCCTAGCTCCTTGTTCCAATAAAGGATGTCTGATACATCACAGCAAATTTCATATGTACTATTATGAAATGCAATACTGCCACCTCTAAGTGCTTTGTATTAGTTACCCATATTACACAGGAACTGTGCTGAGCTGCTGCTTTTGAGATGATGTAAAATGTTTGTGACATCTCTGCTATCAAAATCTTCACAGGACAGCAACTTTTTGTACTTCCTCATAGTCTCAGAAACACTGAGCTTTGTTTTTTGTCCAAAAATTGACAATGGAATCTTATGGTTTTTATCCAGAAACATTCTGTGTTAAGTTTCGTATGGGAAAGTTTTGTATTAATGAGGTACAAACCAACTGCAAAAGGTATTTGTAAAGTGGAGAATTTTTCCTTGGTATGTGCTATTTACGCATCAAAAGAAATAATGTTCCAAACTTCAGCATAAATACATGGAAATTTTAAAAAAAGACAAAATAACCAGCCAACACGGAGAAAACATAGATTATAATAAGAATAGTACTAATGAGGAGATGAGTGGTAAAACTGGAGACACGAAATACAAAACTCTGCCAAAACAAATGTTAGTTATATGAGGATATGCCATTACAGACTAAGAAAAACAAAAGTCAAAATGTATTATGCAAATGCCAAAGAAAAATATATTTCTGAACTTTGAGGAGATGCTGTTGAAAGAAAGACATTTGTTTTCCTCACAGGAGAGGGAAACAGTGTCGGGTTATCTTCAAATCCATGTACATCTTTGTGATGGCTGTCATGGACCAGCACAACTCTGTCCTCCATGGCAGCTTTGAATGCAGCAGTTCTACCAGCCAGGCAGACTTCAAGTCTCGAGGGATACATCTAGAACAGCAATGGCAGACTTTTGTAAGATTGTCAATTCTCTGCCTTCAGCTCACTGAGTTTCCAAACAAGAGTTTGGAATAGCTCTTTATTTTGCAGATGTCACGCAAGGCCTTGGCTCACACAATACATCTATCCACAATCTCTCTTTCAAAAATAAATTCTTAAGAACATCTCTGACTTGCAAACTCCTTGCATCATCATGAGGAACCAGACATGCACAAGAAATGTTTGGATAGCATGTTCTTTCAAAAGTTTGTGTAAAACTCTGTGCAACATATAGGGGACTCTGGCATATAGTTACAAAAATACTAAGACAAAAGAACCCCTATCTAAGTGAAATGCATGGACCACTTCTTTAATTTTGTAAAACAGACAGAATCCTACCAATCTGTCAAAAAGAGTATTTCTATTACATATGTCTCTAAATTACATGCAAGATTAAAACAAACACACTTTCGTACTTCTGTTTAATTTTGCCTTGACAGCAATTATAGTGTTTCAGTAGTATTACTGCTACACAACGGATTTAAATAGAGAACAGCTCTGCAGCCTTCAGATGTCTCATCGATTCATCCTGAATAATAAACAAATCCAGAAGCATATTAAACTTGTATTTGTTTGTGTATTAGTTTATCTTACCTCTTTATGCAGAGTTGTACGGGAAAAACCATGAGTAAGTACCTTTAAATCATCATCATAATTTTTATACATCTCAGCCATTTTCATTGGAAGCCTCAGAGTAGAATACTGAGAAACATGTGATGCTACTGTTGCTCACTTGAAGTATGGTCATTTTATCATTTTATTTCAAGGATACATACTCTACACAGTCCTACAGAGCACGAGGACCTTTCACATGGTGGAAGGTTAGCACATGTTTACACATTTTGCAAGACCAAAATTACTGTGAGCTGATCCTGTTATCTAAAACCACTGGTGAATTTTCTCCATGAACTCTGCTGCATTTCTCTAACCCATTGTATAATTGATAGAATCCTTCCTGTCTTGTTCTACCTTCTAGGTGGAACGTTAGATTTGAGTATTTATAATGCTTCCACATTGTATTGAGCTGCAGAAGAGGTGCTACCCATATTGTTCTATGTAGTATTCCATTACTATAAAATGAGAACAAATCTCCTGGTATGAAGGATGTTTCACAGTAAATGTCAATATAATAGAAAGGCAAAAAGTCAGTACTTGTACACGAAAATGTAATAGTTGAGTGTGTACCACATTGTGGTCACCCTGCCACTATTTCAATTATAAGGCAAAAGGACAATCCAGGTAGCTGGAAATTCAATACCAATTAACTCTAAAGAGGACAGTTTGTGCTTTTGAAACATATTCCTGCAGCGAAGGATTTAAGAGAGCAGATATCAGTAAAAACAGGTATGTTCATGGAAGACAAACATAACCTGAAGAGGACTGAAAGCCCAGAGAGAGGTGAGAAAGCACTGGGGGGAATAGCATGATGAGAAAAAACTCAGAAACCTTCCATGTGAAAGCAGCACAACCAGGGGTCTGGCTCAAGGGCCTGAACGCAAACACTTGTCGCACAGGAATCAAGCAGCAGGGACCAAAGTCCACATACAGGTGCAGAGCTGTGATTTCACTGGGACTCCAGAGATGCAAAGGGGTAGCACACACAGCTGGAGGGGTGCAATGAACGGTTCCAGAATATTTAGGAATGACAGCCCAGAAAGGTGAGGAGAGGTTGCACTCTATGCAAAGTTGTGCCTGAACATGTGGAGCTTTGCACTGGAATGGGGGACAAGCCAGTCAGGAGCTTCTTTTGAACTAGACCTATGAGGATTACTCTGTGCCAGGTCTCTGCTGCAGACTACTTGATGAGGAAAAGAGGGCAGATGACACTTCTGGGCAGCTGAGACCAAATAATAAGCCTTATTTTTGCTTTTCCTGATTACTCATGAGACACTTTATCCACTGTGACACCTGCTGGAAGAACGATACAGCTGGGCATGAGCAATCCAGGAGACTTCCACAGTATGTTGAAGACAGTTTCTTAATCCAGCTGACTGTTAAGTGGTCTAGGAAACATGTTCTTCAAGGGGTCAAGAAATGTGGAGAACTAGAGTGGCTTCAGTTACTGCAACCACAAAAATAAGAAGTTCCAAACCCAGAGCAAAGACAATTGGACAAACCATAGCAGAAAACCTCTGAACTTGATAGCAGCTTTTGGCTTTTTTAGGGATGTGCTTAGCAGGATCACATGGAATACAGCCCCGGAGGGCTATGGAATAATGGGTAAGGTTAAAAAGGGGCCCAGGAGAGCTGGTCAGTCTTCAGGGGCAAAGTACTCAGTTACTTTTTTGACTCAGTTTTTGCTGCTAAGTCTTATTTGAAGGCTTCCCAGGTGTCTTGCTGGAGTCCAAGAGCAGAGTCTGTGGGAATGAAGCAATACCCATGGCAGAAAAAGTGAATGCCAGGGAGCACCTGAGGAAATGGGGCGAGACTGGGAGCACCTAGGAGTTAAGAAACCTGGCTCATGTCACTGAGAGGCCTCGCTCATTTTTGAAAGTTTGTGACAACCAGAGGAGATTCCTAAAGACTGGAAGAGAGGAAATGTCACATCCATTTTCAGGAAATGGAAGATCCAAGAAACTACAGGCCAGTCAGCTCCACCTGAGTCCCTGGGAAGGTTATGCAGCAAGTCCTCCTTGAAGCCCTGTCCAAACACACAAAGGATGAAAAAGGGACAGCAAACAGCCAGTGTGAATCTACCAAGGGCACTCACTAAGATGTTCGTTTTCAATGATGAAATTACTGAATCTATAGACAAAGGAAGAAAAGCATCTGTTGTGCATCTTGACTTCAGCAAGGCCTTCAGCACAGGCCACAGTATCCTTTATAGCCAAACTGGTAAAATAAAGGCTGGATAAATGGACTTCAGGATGAGTGAAACTTTGTCCTGACTGCCAGGCCAAAGGGTTGTCACCAGTGGTGCTATGTCCTACTGATGGCCTGTGGAAAATGGCATCCTTCAAGGGTCTGCATGGGGGCCAGTACTGTTAAATGTCCTTGTAAATGGTTTGGGTTGTAGGAACAGAGTACATTCTCAGCAAATTCACAGGTTATTCCAAACTGGGAGGACCGTGGACGCACTGGAGGCTTGAACTGCTACTCAGAGAGATTCAGTCCAGAAAAATGGGCTGACAGAAACCTCATTCAGTTCAACAGAGGCAAATGCTGAGTCCTGTGTCTGGGATGGAAGAAGCCCATGTATCAGTGCATTCCAGACACCAGACAGACACTCTGACCTGGGAGTCCTGATCAGTAACAACGTCCCTGTATGTCAGCAGTGTGCCCTGCTGAAAAGGGTGGCCAGCTCCAAACTGGGCTGTGCTGGCAGGAGGGCAGCCAGCCAGTCCCTGCTGTCCCACGAACCAGCCCTGGCACCACCTGGGCACATCCTTGCTGGTACATTCCAAGTGTGTGTTAGCAACCACACTGAAAACCAAACAGAAGGAACTCTTCTGAAACATTTGGCAAGCTCTGGACCTCTTCAGCTTGATGTCTTCATGTACGAACTTACAATCAATGTGACCCTTGAGAAGCACACAACTCTAAATATTACACTGCAACTACAATATCATTTGTAGCAAGTATTGTGTTATGTAGCAAGCTGATCTACAGTGTTGCTCAAAGAACTTCATAATAATGTTTTATCCCTTCCTTGTAGTGCTATAGCAAAGAAACTTAAATAATCTATGAAAATTATGAGAACAAGGCATTTAGCAATAAATAGAACAGAGATGACGATACATGTAAAGCAGAACTAAAACAGACTATTATAAATTAGAATCTCATGATTCTTCTGCAGCTCTTTCCTCTCTAACTTGACTGTGATAAACCATTTTTGCATCAAGTACGTAAACTGTAGTTTACCTCTGGTAATTTTTAAAACCTTGTGTGTAGATACTGGTGTGTTTCTTGGCTGGAACCTTGGCTGTACACTTCATTACAAAGAACTAAACTATACCAAATTAGTTGTTTATATACCTAGCACTAGAACAGCCTATAAATACATGCATACCTCATCCAAATCTATTAAGAAACATAATCTACAAACAAAACATTCATTTTAATTTTAGATTGATTTTATTATTAAAAAAATTTGCATATATCAATGCCTTTTCTAAGAAATTATTAATTACAGCAGAGTCAAACATCATTTTTCCATCAGGGAAGAGCAATGAAAAAACATTAAAGAGAATTAATGGAAGCAAGATGAAACTGAAAACACTAAACTGAAGGAAAAAAATGGACAAATACCTAACAGTTACATTCTTAGACACCTTTCAAATTAAAGCTCTCAAAAATATGAAGACATTTAGTGAGACATTGTTAGAGCTCAAGTGTACTACTGAACGAAGGAATAAAGGAACTTGGAAACAATATAGGATTAAAATGTATTGTTGTGGATAACTCCAAACTCATAATAACAACAAAACCCTCCTCCCAGACCGGTGAAATTTTGAAGCCTGTTTATTAAGATTAATTGAGATTGCATATATCATTTTGCCCTGGCACTGTAGAAAACCAAGGAGAACTTCACTGATTATCTCTGAATCCTACTAAACTCCATTTTCAAAGTACTTAAGAACACAAGATTCTACTTTTTATCAGGAAGATCTGTGTACCCAAATAACCACAGCACTTGAAAAAAAATTTCCTTCTTGGTATAAGTTAGAGTTCATGGAAAAAGTCTATAGCCTTTACATTTAAACCCTGGCATTCAGAGATACTCAAGACTTGCAAATTCCTACATTCACCTAAAAGGCCCCACAAAACCAAAAAAAACCCAAAACCCAACAAATCCCCCATCATATTAAAGGTGAACAGTTCGAATTCTCAGTGTTTGACATAAAGATAAGGATTTTTCATACACATTCAGTCCATCTAGGGCCATATCCTGAACTCCTGAATGGTCACAGCAGGTTACTGGGATGAAAGGCCAAATCCCAAAAGTAGAATATAAGTTGGGGTAAACTGTTCTGAGAAAATTACTGGAAAAAGTCCACACTTGAGTGCAGAGTAAAACTGGGAGCTCAATAGGCACTGGATGACTTTCCCTGGTCTGGCTCTGTGTGTGTTCTAGTTGGTTACCACCAAGAAAGCTGGAAAATAGCAGCTTCACACTCCTCTTTCAAACTCAACTTCCAAGATTAACTTAAGTACAAAGATCCAGCCTGATGCTGTTTTTCTGAATACGTGAGAACCTCCTAACAAAGATCATTTAGAAAGTGGTCCACACAGTTTCTCATGTTTAATCACGTAGACCCAGTAGACCAAAGACAGTAAAAACAAACAAACAAAGAGAGATAGGACATTAAGTCTTCAAAGTATTTGTGAAGCTCCAAGTAGTGTGATGACTGAGTACTTGACTGAATGCTCCATATTATGTAGAAGCCTCCATGAAAATGCCTATTTCATCTGTTCTAATGTTTTACTTTTCTTCCAACACAGGGATCCCACATACCCCAGCTGTGCCTCCTGAGATCTGTACAACACTGATTCAGACTATCCAAAAATTTCATCTGTTCCAGCTGTCACAGAAAATAACTGGGGCCAGCTGAATGTCAGGATGCAACTAGTTACTATACTACTACTACTACTTCTTTGTAAAGCATCTGACTGTAGAAGGACAAGGAATAGGAGTTTGAGAAACAATGAAAGGGAAAACATCTTAAGGAAAGCATCTAGCACTGTCAAGCGCAATGCCCAAGGCGCAACATGCGATATATACACTTACCTGCATGAGAAATACCTAGATTGCCAGGAGAGAAAATTGATTTTTGTGGCACCTGATTGGCCAGAGGATATAAAACACATGCTGCTAGCAAGAAACAGGATTCGTAAATTGAAGAATAATATGTTTTCCAAGTATAAAGCACTGAAAAGTCTGGATTTACAACAGAATGATATATCAAAAATTGAGAGCGAGGCTTTTTTTGGTTTGAATAAACTTACCACACTCTTACTTCAGCATAACCAAATTAAGAGTTTATCTGAGGAGATTTTTATTTATACGCCCAGTCTAAACTACCTACGACTTTATGATAACCCCTGGCATTGCAACTGTGAACTAGAAACTCTTGTTACAATGCTACAGGTTCCAGCAAACAGGAATTTGGGAAATTACGCCAAGTGTGTGCACCCAATAGAAGTGAAAAATCAAAAGCTAAAGCAGATAAAAGCTGATCAGTTATGTAGTGAAGAGGACAGGCAGGACCCCAGAAACATAAAACGGGAAAAGCCTGAACCTGTCAGACCAGAATTCGATTCCTCTTTGTGCCACATGTATGTGTTTCCTGTACCAACTCTGAACTGCAAAAGAAAAGGTTTGTATCTGTCATTATAAGTGAAGTAATGATTTTAATATTCTTTTTCTCTTACTACATTTATTTACATATTATTTACTTCAAATGAATATAGTACTAGTACTTGCTTCACTTCAACTGATACAATGAATTGTTTTTCTCTTATATAATTAGTAGAAATGAGTAGGAATTCTTCCTGCATTTTACCTCTGGTCTGCAGCCCCAATGCCATAGATATTCCTTAGTGCTCTGGTATAAGGTAGATAACAGAAACCAACAGGACCAAAACTAAGCATATGTTTAAGTTACTGAAGGACCAGCACCTCAGTAGTCTGATTTTACAACTATAATCAGTCAAATTACAGCTGTGTTGAAGGTGTTGAACTGATAGAGAGAAGCACAGAGTGTTTTTTGTCTTTCAGTGTACACAAAGATAGCACTGACTCTGGCAGAAGTGAGCTGTGGGGCAGGCCTGGGGCAGCCAGCTGTGCTTGCAATGCCCAGAGGAGCCTGGCTGGAAGGAAAGCCATCACCGCCTCACATTTGCTGCACAGGATTTCTTCCACTAAGTGAAGCAATTGTATGCTTGTGTTCACAAAGAAATACCCTCCCCTGTGTCCTTCTTCCCAGCACCCAGCAAACAATGCAAAGTTGAAGGGCCTTCAAGAAATGTTTTTCAGAGACTTGGATCTATTCCACTCCTAAATCCTTCTCAGGCTCCTAAAAGCCACAGTTCAGCCTTAAGGGCAAACCAGATGGGGCATACATCCTCACAAAACTGCACATTTATTTGTTCTTTATATTTCCCATATTTTATCCCATGATGAAACAAAGCAAACAACAAAACAATTCAAAGAAGAATCATTCTTTAACATAACAATTCTGAAATAAGAGGCATTTCTGGAAGCAGCTGACATTGTGAGGATTTTCTCCCAACTTTTTCAAAGCTTAGCCTGCAATACCAGATCACTACCGTATGTTTTGTTCAGCTAAACTTCTATTTGCTTTCAAAGTGGTTTGATTTTATGTAAAAACCTCAGTGAGCCCCTTCTCTTGCACCTTAATGCCAGAGACAAGCTCAGAATTCAGTATAAGGACATAACACACACATATCAAGAATTAACGATTTCAGTATTTGGTTACACAGTTTATCTGCTATGTATGGCATAAAAATGGTCCATGTTTTTTACTTTTTCCTACTCTGTTAAATTCCTTTCTTCTCCCTATGGCACACTTTTCTCTTTGTTTTACCATGTGGCTGCTACATATTTTTTATTAATGATTTAGCTGCTTTACTGGCGAAAATTTATTAATTTTTATCATATTCACCTACTGTATCTTTACTTGTAGATAGGATCACAATTATTAGATTAGAGATTATTCTCTTAGTATCCTTCATAGTATCTTAATTATATCTTTATTACGTTATGTCTCCAGTAAACTGGGCTATTGAGCAAAACCCAGGCAGATATTATAAATTTAATATAAGAAAAGACTGGCTGTACATCCTTTCCCATTTAGTGGTACCAAAGAGATGAGCTGAATACATGAATATACTCAAAAACTTTTGGCAAGAAAAATGTTGCTTTTTTCTCTAAGTTCATAGAAACATTCCATGTGGTCTGACCTTCGTGGGAGTTTCACAGGGGGTTATGGTATTTAAAAAATGGTTTATTGTCTTTGGGACTAATAATGGAGGAATAAAATGACTTCAGCCTCTACATGAGTGTACTAGAGGGTACAGGGACTCCCTCCTTCAGGTCAAGGACTAAATATATCAGTCCAGAACTTCCTGAAGGTCCAGCATGGACACACTGAGTATGTTCCAATATTTTTTAGGAAGTACCAGATCTATGTGCATATATGCTTAACAGCTGGATGCAGATATCTCATGGATATTGGGTATTTCTGAACATGTGGTAACCTTTGATGAAAGCACTGTACTTACTGCCTTGGTATATGATTCCTGTACAGCAGATGCACAATTTCATTGGAATTTTCATCAGAAACAGGAGTACAATGCACACAATATCCCAGGAAAACACAAAAATTTCTCTAAATCTGCATGGACAGGATTTCAGAGTAGAAAAAAAGGTGCATTAGTTGCCAAAAGAATAAGATGATATGAAAAGCTGCAATCCATTATTCCTTTACTATGGAGGGGATGGAAAAACAAGCACTATACTAGAGTATCTCTAAAGAGGTATGACAACCGACCAGGAGCTTTCAGTTCATGTCAGAAAGCTCGTGAATGAAATACCTTAAAAATATATTTAACCACGTGTATGTTCTCTTTTTTGAATGATTTACTTAGCTCTTACCAGACCAGTGATATACCAGACCTTTCAGTACTCCAGAATGAAATGCCCTATGCCGTTGATTTTGTTTTACAAATAAAATTTTAAAAAATAATTTGGAAGGAAAAGCAATTTCTGTTTGCTTTTCTGTAAAGAATTTGTATTTGCAAGAGCAGTTGAAAAAAATCTGCTTTGTAGTACTGCCAAACTCTCCAAGTCTCTAAATTCAAGAATTATTTGCATTCATTTGGTGATAAATAGGCCCTGAAACTTTGACATCTGCACAAGCAGGAAGCAATCCAACCACAGCAGGCTGGAGCTGTTATAATATTAATGTATTTACAATACCAACACTCTGCTCACAATCAGGTATAAGACAGGAAGACTCTGATATGTTGCTTTAGTCTCAAAAAATACCTGATTTATTAGACATCTCCAGGGCTTCAGAAGTACCGTGACCACACAAATTTCAGCACAGAGCAAGAAACTACTTGCTTTCATTCAAAGATAATCAAATAAGAGATACTGCCCATTTTCTTGTAGTGACAGTGCAAGATTAGAACACTCATTGAGCAAATATAATCCTGGAGATCTGGTTTATTAACTTTACTCTGAGAAGACTCAAACCACAGCTGGAAATTCTCAAGCATGTGCCCTTATACTGGACTAGGAGCTATTCCTTCTGGAACTCTTTTGCAAGGAACACTGTAAGGATATGAACACAGATGACTGAGAGGTCCTTGGCTACTTTGGTAAAGCCAATGATACAAGTAGGGTAGAGAAGTAGATAGAATGCCACTGTGCTGCCTGGATGGCTTTTTATATGTAGTTACTCTGGTTTCTTTAAGTGATCAAACCCTTGACACACACTTTTTATTAGTATAGTATCAGTATCTACCCTACCCCTATGTGAATGAATAGTCTAGTTCTGCTCAAATAAAAAAATAAAACACAGAAAGAGGCTTCACTCTAAGCACTAATGAAGAGAACAATTTCCACATGAAATGTAAAGATACAAGTAAACAAAGAATGACATTCAGAAGTTGAAAAAACATGGTGACACTAGAAGAGGGACTAAAAGGGAAAGAAAACAAGAAGCAATGCTAGGCTGACAAAACTCTATCTGGCATAGATACCTAAGCAGTAAGAATGATCTAAAGCTGATACAAGTTATGTCTTTTTCACTTTTTAAGATTTAAAGAAAGTTCCAGGTAACATACCTCCAGATATAGCTAAACTTGATTTGTCCAACAACAAAATTAGACAACTACGAGCCAAAGAGTTTGAAGATGTCAATGAACTGAAGATACTAAACCTAAACAGTAATGGAATATCTTACATTGATCCTGGTAAGAAAAATTTCAAATATTCATTAAAATTTTTATTTTTTTTAATTAGTTATAAACTTTGATCATATCTTTAACAGATATAAGTGTGGGGGAAAGGATTTAAAAATCTAGAAGCCAAAAAAGGGTAATATCTGTGTAGTTACAAAAATGTTTTTTCCTGTCATAGATATGCATGTTCTTCCTGTTGCAGATAATTCACGTTTTTCCTGTCAGAGATTTGCATGGTTTTTTCTATTTTATATTTATAAGGTACCAATAACTATTTCTTTATTGACTAGCTGCTTTCTCAGGCCTCAACAACTTAGAGGAGCTGGATCTATCAAACAACAGCTTGCAGAATTTTGAATATGGAGTATTGGAAGATCTTTACTTTCTGAAAATACTGTGGCTAAGAGAGAATCCTTGGAGATGTGATTACAACATCCATTATCTTTTCTACTGGCTGAAGCATCACTACAGTGTTCACTACAATGGCCTGGAATGTAAAACACCTGAGGAATACAAAGGGTGGTCTGTTGGAAAGTATGTTCGAAGTTACTATGAGGAGTGCCCCAAGGACAAGCTTCCCATTTATCCAGAAACTTTTGATCTGGACAAAGATGATGAGGAATGGGAGCGACACAAAGAGCAAACAGTTCAAACAGTAAAGAAGCATGGTGTGATTGTCACTGTGATAGGCTAATAAGGGAGCCCTTTGTTTAGAACATTTAAATATCTGATACTCCAAAAAAGGAACACATGCTGTTTACATTTTTTGCTAATTATACTGTTTGATTGCAAGACTATCTGACTAAAAAGATTTCTGTTTACTGCAGATAAGTACAGAATGGCATTAGTTATCCAGCATCCTTAACCCAGTAATTGTTTGACAATTTGTTCTGGACACTCTTGCGAAATGTTCTGGCTAATATTTGAAACCATAAAGTAGAAATTGATGGACACAATGTACATAATGTGGTGGGGAGGAGCTGTCTCATGTATGAACACAGCTTATGTGGTCACACAGAACTAGTTGCTGGATTGTGACCAAGACACGTTTTTCTTGAATGTATTGACAGTTCTTTGTATTTAGCAGTTTCCTGAAATATTCCCGGAAAGCATTTCTAAGATTTTTGTTTTGACTTCCTCTTGTTTTATTGTATATCAAAAAACCAAACTGAAGACCAACCTTAAATACAGTTCTAGAAAAACAGGAATGGCAGTTGTTATACTGATTAGGATTCAAACACAGAAGGTGGGTTCTACTTGCTGATTTACCAGGGTCCCTTCTCAGTCCTGAGTCAATAACTCAGCCTCTGCCTCTTCTGTACCTGAGTTGCCTTAAAAGCATGAGCAGCCAAGACATGGTTGATTCCCAAGATCCAGATCCACATGCTCATAATTGCCTTGTTTGGGTTTTGAGGTAGGCAGAGCTGAAATCTTCTAGGAGTAATTTTAGGTCTTTGTGTCAGTTTGACACAGATTACATGACACCACTTCTAGGTGCCAAGGATCACACGAAGGGTGTTACAATCTGCACCCAACACTCCAGGGCCCAGAAGGTAAGTTTGCTTCTGAGAGCTCACTAGAAGCGTGGGACATTTTCAAAGTTCCCCCTTCCCTCAGCTCCTTTGCAAAATGGATGTTACAGCACCTCCTCATCACACAACTGTCTATGTGAATATCCATTGATTAAAACCCCTGACTATCCTAATATTCACAGAGGAGCTATACAAATACCTCAGCTGAGTAGATGATATCTCTAAGGATAAACTTCCTTGCTACATAATATACCTAGATCAGTAAGAAATGCATTAAGTGCAGGGTAGATAGTCAGGGCCAAAACTTTAAATTTCTCTTGGCTATCATGGAAGAAGTTCTGTAAAACTCTAGGGAGAAAATTTGCTCCTTTAAAGACCTGCAGACTATTACGGTGTTTGTGTATTCCTCTGCTGCTTTAACCACAAGCCCAAAAGGTCACACTTAGTTTTACAATTGCAATACAAAGCACTCAGTGCTTTTATGCTAACATGAAAGAAAAGAGCAACATAAAGGAAAAATTTAGGAGTTACTAAGGGTGGTAGGAATGCCAAAGAATCTCAAAGCAAACACACCCTATTATTAACTGCATTCCTTCATGTCCTCCTTCATTTAGATTAAGAATATATTTAATGGTGCTTTACTGATAAACTGGATAATTTAGCCATTTCTTTCACAACATCTTCCAAAAATTTTATAGCAACAATACAACAGCATCTGACTCATCCCCTTTCCTAGAAATATCTTAAGTATTATCTCAACTATTAAAGGTTAATCCTGATAAGATGGAACAGAGAGGAAAATCCCATTTGGCCAATATTCACTACATGGGGTATATTCTGGAAACTTAGAAGTGCTGAAAGTAAAAAAAAAACTGGCACAAGTAGTAGCAGCATTAAGTGAAGTTGTCCTCCTCCTCTCAAATTCTGGAGGATTACTTCAATAGAGAGGACTGGGATTGATTGAAAAGGACAGACAATGAAACCACAGCAGAACATCTGTTACTGGCAGCACAGCCAATGGAGAAAAGCTGAGTAGGAAAAAATGCATTTATAAAGCATGTTAAGTTAATTTCTGCAAAGAGTCAGTGTTAGGAAAATACTATCTTAAGGTAGGCTAAAGTTTGGCTAGAAAAGACTGTCTAAGAAAGGAATACAGGATAAAACCTCTGTGAGAGGCCTCTGATCTCTGTGGTCAGCAAAAGGCACCACTTGGAAAAGCAGCAGAGTAAGACTGAATACCACAAGCAGCAGCCTGACTGCTGCTGTTCAAAGGCCCTTGGGATTCCCAGACAGATCACAACTGTCCCTCTTGGGACCCTGGTTAAAGCCTGTGGCACACAGTGATAAATAGGGCACTTGTTCAGTGGAAGCCGGGGTTCAGGGAAGGGTGTGATCCTCCAGGGTTCTCAGACACTGGCACCAGAAAGAGCTCCATCTGGGGAAGGTTCAAGAGGGATAATGAGCTGAACATCCTGCCTATATCTAACAGCACAAGATATTTGGCATCAGCTATTAAGTGTGAAATCTGTAAGGGAGGGACATATCAACAAGGAATGTGGTTCAACAACTCCCCTGCAAATAAAGGTTTCCACGTGAACATGTGAAATCAGTGTCAGCCCAGAAGCTCCATGAAAGAAACAGTTGTGCAATAACATCAAATGAAATTCAGTACTTAAGAGGGGATCTGACTAGACATCTGGAAATCAACACATGAGAAGACTTCTAGCACTGAAGAGAAGAACGGTCTGACGTTTTGAATGCTGGAATTGTCCTTGCTACTATTTTTCTTAGATGGCCTCTGGAGCTTTCAAGGAGTAGCTGGAAGTTCTATTCTTTTAACTACAATGCAGTATAATTTTATTCCTTACTGTCTAAAGTTATTATGCATTTCAGTTTTTTCAACTATACAAGAGAATTGTTATAAAATAGATACAGAACTATTCA